>CM070771.1:6245000-6560000 GCA_036346955.1 Dipus sagitta
GAAAGGCTTTGATTGGCCGCTGGTGATGAAGGACTTCAACCTGCTCCGCTGGCTTGGCGCCAACTCATTCCGTACAAGCCACTACCCGTATGCGGAGGAAGTGTTGCAGCTCTGTGACCGCTATGGGATCGTGCTCATCGATGAGTCTCCTGGTGTGGGCATTTCGTTGCCGTGAGTGCCCGCCGCCCGTACTGCCCAGCTCATGGCCCACTGCATGACACCCACTCCCTTTCTTTTCCGCTCCACAGCCAGAGCTTTGACAACCAGTCTCTAGAGCACCACCTACAGGTGATGGAGGAGATGGTGCGCAGAGACAAGAACCACCCTGCTGTAGTGATGTGGTCCGTGGCCAATGAACCTGCTTCCGCACTGAAACCCGCAGGTTACTACTTCAAGTAAGTGCCTTGTGCCTCCTGGGCTAGGTCAGGCATGCGACCTCAGCCCTCTGTCCCCGCACAGCCTCAGATGGCAGCTGGGAAGAGTTGAAGTTGGTTTTGTTGGGATGGGTGGGGGTTGGGTATCGGCATCCTCCACCCCAGCCTACCCACCCCAATTGTGGTTTGTCTGTTTTCCACTGTGTCTCCTCTTCACACCTGAAATGAAATTAAGGGTTAAAATTGATACACAGAATTTCAGATCTGGGGGCTGAGGATGTGACTCAGATGACAGACTGCTTGCCTAGTGTATACGAGGTTCTGGGTTCAGTCCTTGGCACCGACACATAAACTGGGTGCTGGGTGCTTTGTTTTTAGTTTGTTTTCACTTTGGAGACAGGGTCTCAGTGTGTAGTCCAGGCTGGCCTCACTCCTGATCCTCCTGCTTTAGGCACACATGACCACGTCCAGGTTTTTGTTTTGTTTTTTTGGTTTTTCAAGGTAGGGTCTCGCTCTAGCTCAGGCTGACCTGGAATTTACTACATAGTCTCAGGGTGGCCTGGAACTCACAGTGATCCTTCTACTGCTGCCTCCCGAGTGCTGGGATTAAAGGCGTGTGCCACCACGCCTGGCTCAGTTTTTTTTTTTAATTAATTAATTTATTTGGGAGAAAAAAAAGAGGGAGGTAAATAAATTTTTTTAAAAAGAGCTGGAGGGATGGCACCACGGTTAAGGTTCTTGCCTGCAAAGCCTAAGGACTCAGGTTTGATTCCCCAGGACCTATGTTAGCCAGATGCACAAGGGGGTGCACGCATCTGGAGTTCGTTTGCAGTGGCTGGAGGCCCTGGTGCGCCCATTCTCTCACTCTCTCTCCCTCTTTCTCTGTTAAATAAATAAATAAATAAAATATTTTTTAAAAAGAGGGAGGGAGGGAGGGAGAGAGAAAGAGAGAGAGAATGGACATGGCAAGTGAGCCACTGCAAATGAACTCCAGATACATGTGCCACTTTGTGCATCTGACTTTATGTGGATATTAGGGAATCAAATCGGGTTCTTAGGCTTCACAGGCAAGTGCGTTAACCACTAAGCCATCTCTTTATCCCAAATTAGTCTTTTCTTTTTTTTTTTTTCAAGGTAGAGTCTCACTTAAGCCCAGGCTGACCTGGAACTCACTCTGTAGTCCCAGGCTGACTTCAAATTCACAGTGATCCTCCTACCTCTGCCTCCCGAGTGCTGGGATTAAAAGGTGTGTGCCACCACACCCAGTGTGAGGTAGGGTTTCCCTCTAGTCCAGGCTGACCTGGAATTCATTATGTAGTCTCAGGGTGGCCTTGAACTCACGGCGGTCCTCCTACCTCTGTCTCCCCAGTGCTGGGACTAAAGATGTGTGCCACTACGCCCAGCTAAAAATATTTTTTAAAGTAAATTAATAATATGAACTTTTCAGCTGGGAATGATGGTGCGTGCTTGTGATCTGGCTGAGGCAGGAGGATTGTCACAAGTTTGAAGCCAGTCTGGGTTACATAGTGATTTTCAGAGCAGCCAGGGCTTTTCTTGGAGGCAGAGGTAGGATTGCAGTATTTTTGTGGCCTTCCTGGGGTTACAGAGTGCATTCCAGGTTAGCCTGGGCTGGACTTGAGATCTCATATTAAAAATTAAAAAAATTAAAGTAAAATGAAATAACATAAAACCTAAAGGTTATTTTTTTTTGGTCTTTTTGTTTTTGATACAGGGTCTCATAGCCCAGGCTGTCCTGGAACTCAGTACGTAGCCGAGGCTAGCTTTGAACTCATGATCCTTCTGCCTCTACCTCCTAAGTATTGGAATTGGAGGAATGTACCATGCTTGACTTTTTTCTTTTTCTTTCATTTCTTTATTTTTGAGACAGTAGTGTACGTTAAAACTGTAGTAAACTAGTTATCCCTGGGTGGCATAGGCCTGTAATCTCAGCTACTTGGGAGGCTGAATCAAGATCACCACAAGTCCAGCCTGGACTAGAGTGAGTTTAAGGCCACCTTAGGCAACTTAATGGGACCTTGCTTCAAAAAAAAAAAAAAGTACTAAGAGGACTGGGGATATAGCTTAGCAGGAAAGCACTTGACTAGCATGGGTTCAATTCCCACCCAGTACTACCCACCCAAAATAAAACAAAACCTTGCAGACAACTACTTTGTGATACACTCAATTTGTTTTTAAAGGGGAAGTAGGCTTTATGTAGCCAATTTACCTAAGCATATGATTATAAATATAATTTTGCTTATTTATTTGCAAGTAAGAGACAGAGGAGAAAGAGACAGAGATGGGCACACCAGGGTCTCTAACTGCTGTAAAAAAAACTCCAGACACATGTGCCACTTTGTGCATCTGGTTTTACATGGGTACTGGGGAATCAAAACCTGGGTTAGGGACTGGAGAGATGGCTTAGTGGTTAAGGCACTTGTCTGCAAAGCCAAAGGACCTCAGTTCAATTCCCCAGGACCCATGTTAGCCAGATACACAAGGGGGCGCATGCATTTGGAGTTTGTTTCAGTGGCTGGAGGCGCTGGTGCACCCATTCTCTCTCTCTGCCTCTTCCTCTCAAATAAATAAATTAATTAAATAAAGTTTTTTTAAAAAAAAACCTGGGTTATTAGGTTCTGCAGGCAAGTGCCCTAACAGCTGAGTCATCACTCTAGCCCCCTATGAATAGACTTTTTTTTTTTTGGTTTTTCGAGGTAGCGTCTCACTCTGTTCCAGGCTGACCTGGAATTAACTATGTAGTCTCAGGATGGCCTCGAACTTACAGCGATCCTCTATCACTGCCTCCCAAGTGCTAGGATTAAAAGCATGTACCACTATGCCCGGCTTTAAATAGACTTTTTAAAAATATATTTTATTTATTTAGTTAATTATTTGAGAGAAATAAGGAGGCAGATAGAGAATGGGTGTGCCAGGGCCTCTAGCCACTTCAGATGAACTCCTGATGTGTGCACCAGTTTGTGCATCTGGCTTTACATAGGTACTGGGGAGTTGAAATAAGGTTCTTAGGTTTTATAGGCACGTGCCTTACCTGCTGAGCCATCTCTCCAGCCCCCTAAATAGAATTTTTCATGACGTACATTTGTTTTATGGTGCTGGAGATCAAAATCCAGGGTTTTACCATGTTTGCTGGTCAGGCGCTCTATCACTGAGCTACACCCTCAACCCTGCTCCTTTTCTTTTTGTCATGTGATTGTCACTTGGTGACAAGCTTCAGGGGTGAATCTTGTCACTTGCTGTAGAGAGGCAGCATGGGCCTCCGAAGTACCCAAAGGCAGACAGTGCATCCTAGTTTCATGCCATTCTTTGAGTTTGGGCAAGTCTGTAGAAAGTAGAAGGGTTTGTGGGGAGTAGCCCCGGCCCTTGGACACACACAGCCCCTCAGAACGCATGGGGCCCAGGGGGCTGGGTGGATAGAACATTTGTGCTGAAGAGGAAGCTTACAGGTTCCTGGGGTTCTCAGACATTTTTTGCTAAGTGGTGAAGGGAGAGGCATGTGTGCTGAGACCTCAGGGATGGGAACAGGAGGTGGGTGGAGCTGGCTAGGCTAGCGTGGCCCAACCAGGCCTCTGCTGGCTTTGAAGCTTCAAGGTGGCAAGCTGTTTGAGAGGATGGGTTTGGAACTTGAGTCGAAGGGAAAACTCACAGCCTTCGTCTGAGAAGAGCAATGACAAGGGGCGAGTGTAAAGGAAAAAGAGAAAACAGGCTTAAACGGTGAGTGATGGTGACCTATTGTGTGAAGGCCTGAGATAGGTCCAGGGCATCAAGCTCTAACTCCAGGCTGGTCCCTCTGTGGGAAACCTCTTCTCTCTATGCTTCCTTGGTCAGTGAAATTTGGCATTAACTGCTGTTTCTTCCCTGGCTTTCGTCTCCACTTTTGGGTGTGACGTATGCATTTGTTTGTATGGGAACGTGGGTGTGTAGAGGCCAGAAGTTGACATCAGATGTCTTCCTCAGTTACTGTCCATGTGTGTTTATGTGTGTATCAATGTCATCTTCGTCTTGTTGTTATTATTATTTTTAACCACCAGATCCAATTTATTTTGATGGCACTGACAGGAAAGCCACTTGTTCCCCTTGTTTTTGAGAAAGGATCTTTTGTTGAATGAGCAACTGGCTGGCCCGTGAGCTTTAGGATTCTGCTGACTATGCCATCTGTTGTTAAGGTGCTTTGGCATTTTAGCCGCTCATGCTCCATGTCTGGCCTTATGTGGATTCTGGAGATCTGAATTATGGCCATCAGGCTTGCATAGCAAACACCTTTAACCACTGAATCATCTCCCTAGCCCATTCCACCTTATGGTTGTTTTGTTTTTTTTATAATTAAAAAAAGTCTATTCATTTGAGAGCGATACAGAGACAGGCAGAGACAGAGAGGGAGGGAGAGAATGGGTGCATCAATGCCTTCAGCCACCACAAACAAATTCCAGACGCATGCGTCACTCTGTGCATCTGGCTTACATGGGTACTAGGGAATTGAACCTGGGTCCTTAGGCTTCACAGGCAAATGCCTTAACTGCTAAGCCATCTCCAGCCTTTTTTTTTTTTGTTTTTCCTGTGTGTGTTTGTGTAATGGATGGTATACCTGGCATATCACCTGTATTTTAATTATTTCCATCATAGATTGGATGAACCTGGACAGAGCATTTAGAACACAGGATTTTAACATAAGTCCCAGCATAATTATTATGAGAGGCTCCATTAAAGGAGCTAGCCAGTGTCCCCATGTAGTCCACATAGGGGGCAGGCCCAAGGCCTGGGGTACATCAGCTGTAAGACCTCCAGAGTCTTGGGTAAGCATGACCTTGAGGGCCAAGCATGTGTCAGTTGTCATTGGGAATGCTGACACTGTTACCATTCAATCTTGTAACTAATTTTCAGTAGCACAAACTGGTTCATGATTATTTTCCTTGAAAATATGGATGGCAATACAAAAGAATTATTATGATAAAACCAAAGAAAGAGAGAGCCAGGAGTCCAGCCCATTTTTTTGTAATTTTTTATGAAGAGAGAATTGGTGCACCAAAGCCTCCAGCCACTCTGCCATCAAACTCCAGACACATGTGCCACCTTGCACGCTTGTGTCACCTTGTGTGTCTGGTTTACGTGGGACCTGGAGAGTCAAACACGGATCCTTAGGCTTTGCAGGCAAGCACCTTAACTGCTAAGCCATCTCTCCAGCCCATTATTTTTTGAGCCAGGGTCTCTCACTGAACTTTGAGCTCACTGATTTGTCTAGACTAGCTGACCAGCAAACCTCGGGGATCCTGTCTCTGACTCCCCAGCACTGGGATTCCCAGCATGCACTGCCCTGCGAGGCTGCTTTTTACATGGGTGCCGGGGATCTGAACTCATTCTTGCAAGGCAAGTACCTCACCAGCTGGGCCATGTCCCCATCCCTGTGACCCCTTTTAAATTATGTCCCTGTAACTGTCTATCTCAGAGCCATCACTGAGCCCCCAACCCCAGCCTGCTTTCCAAAATGTATTTCCTAATTGTTACATCAACAGTATCCTGTCCTACGTAGCTCACACCCCATCCCTTCCTATAGCCAAGGGCTTCGTCTGAGATTCAGAACCCAAGTTTTGGTAATGTGCCACCCTGCTGTGTGGGTGACCTTACCTCTGGATGGGTGTCAGTCAGAGAGAGTGAAAAAGTATTGTGGGGAACATGACCTTGAACTAGGTGTCTGCACACGTCAGCTCACCTGCAACACACTTTGAGGTGGACTTGGGAGGGAATGGTGCTGTTCTTGGTCTTTGCTGGGGGAAGATAGGAGGGGAGAGAAAGAGAGTGTTAAGAACCATTCCCAGACTGACAGAGCCCGTGTCTTCTGAACTCCGTGGACAGGACGCTGATCGACTACACCAAAGCCTTGGACCCTACCCGGCCTGTGACCTTTGTGACCAACACCAGATATGATGCAGACCTGGGGGTGAGCCTGGAGGGGTCTCCACATTGCTTGTGCTCTCCTCCCTCACTTGGTCTTTGGTCTTGTGCTAACATGAACCAGGGGCGGTCAGTCCACTCGTTTTCACAAGCAGTCTGACTTCAATCCTACTTGCCAGGCATTATGGTGTCTAAATCCAAGGAGACTGGGCTAAATCCAGGGAGTTGTGCTTCCTTCTCGGTGTACATTCAGGGTTTGTGGTATTTTTTAAAAATATTTACTTATTTACTTAAGAGAGAAACAATGGGCATGCCAGGGTCTCCAGCTACTGCAAACAAACTCCAGATGCATTTGTTACTTTGTGCATCTGGATTTATGTGGGAACTAGGGGATTGAACTCAGATTTAGGCTTTTCAGACAAATGCCTTAACGGCTAAATCATCTCTCTAGTTCCTGTACCTTAGTTTTAATAAGGTCATAAAATATGTAAGGAAATATTTAAGGAAAGCTTAACCAGTCAGGTATCTCTGAAACCTGTCTTGATACCAAATCACCTTTTTGATAGTTTAATTCTCTGGACTGTGAGGTTCTGACTTAGCGATTCCACAGTGAGAACCCAAGTTTATAAAACACTCCCTAGTGTTTTTAGTGCTCAAGCAACCTTTGTGGACCACTGACCATATGCAGGACCTTGGGATGAGATCAGAAGGGATGACTCCCCAAGCTGGCTGTAGCCCACCATTTTTTCTGCATCTTGTGGCTTCTTTCCTCCCCATCTCCTACTTCTGCCTCCCTAGTGCTGGGACTAAAGGTGTGCACCATCACACTGGGATTAAAATTACTTTTTATCAATTTGTTTTCAAGGTAGGGTCTTGCTGTAGCCCAGGCTGACCTACTCTGTAGAGTCAGGCTGGCATCGAACTCACAACAATCCTATCTCTGCATCCCAAGTGTTGGGATTAAAGTCATGTGCCACCACACCCAGCTCAATTTAATTTTTTATTGACAACTTCCATAATTGTAGACAATAACCCATGGTAATTCCCTCCCTCCCCCAACTTTGCCCTTTGCAACTCCATTCTCCATCATACTCCTTGCCCCTCTTAATCAGTCTCTTTTATTTTGATGTCATGATCTTTTCCTTCCATTATGATGGTCTTGTGTAGGTAGTGTCAGGCACTGCGAGGTCATGGAGATCCAGGCCATTCTGTGTCTGGAGGAGCATGTTGTAAGGAGTCCTACCCTTCCTTTGGCTCAATTTATTTATTTGTTTATATGTATTTGTTTATTTATTTTTGATTTTTCGAGGTAGGGTCTCACTCTGGCTCAGGCTGACCTGGAATTCACTATATAGTCTCAAGGTGGCCTCGAACTCTCGGTGATCCTCCTACCTCTTCCTCCTGAGTGCTGGGATTAAAGGCGTGCGCCACCATGCCCGGCTCAATTTATTTTTGGAGACAGGGTCACATGCAGCCCAGGCTAGCCTTGAATTCCTGAACTTCCTGCTCAGTGCTAAGGTGAGGCCTAGTTTATGCAATATTAAGGATGGAATCCATGGTTTTGTGCATTGCTACCGACCTCAGCCCTTTTTGTTTTATTTTTTTGGAGGTGGGCTCTCACTCTGGCCTGAGCTGACCAGGAACTAACTGTAGTCCCAGGCTGGCCTTGAACTCACTATCTTCTTGCCTCAGCCTTCTGAGTGCTAGAACCTAGATGTTTGTTACCACACCCAGCTGAGCCCGTTACTTTCCCACAGATGGAGAAAGCTTTGCTGCTCCTGGTATCTCCATGTATCCAAAACATGCCGTCCAAAGAAGCAACAGAGGCGGCATTTAAGACCCCAGGGAGGTCCAAGTGAACACGCTGTGTTCCCCTCTCCCCTTCCATGTGCACGGGGAAGGCTTTGCTGGGTGCCCTGTACCTGGCCTCTTCACCTGGTGGCCTGCTTCAGGAATAGTGTCTCCACCTGAGTGTCCCCAGCTTTCTCCTCCCAGCACAGCTGGACAGAAGCTGTGGTCACTTGGAAATGACTGTTATCAGTGCAGGGGAAGGCTTTAGAGCTAAGCATTTCTTCTAGAAAGGACTATGTCCTCATGACAGTGGACATGAGTCAGCTAGACAGAGTTTTCCCTGACCAGTCCTAGAAACACTTAGCAGTGCTTAGATTCAAGGCACTCCTGTTGCCACTCAGAGCAAAATCATTGGGTTTGGGCCCTGAATGGTAGCCTAGGCCTGATCTTGTAGACTGGTTCCATTTGGGTCACTTCTTGGCTTCCTACGTGTGGGGCAAAGGTGGTTTCAGGACATGTCATTTTCTGCCACTGCTTCTTACCTTCTGTCATTCAGAAGCACCCCTTGGTTATGAGTGCTGGGGATCTGGTTGGTGAATTCGCTTTAATGCTATTGTCCTAGGCTCCATATGTAGATGTGATCTGTGTGAACAGCTACCTGTCTTGGTACAACGACTTTGGGCACTTGGAGGTGATTCAAATACAGCTGGAGACCCAGTTTGAGAACTGGTATAACACTTACCACAAGCCAATTATTCAGAGCGAGTACGGGGCAGAAGCCATCACAGGTCTTCACCAGGTAAGCAATATAGAATGTTCTGTTGTGTCTGTCGGACAGTGATCTCACTGGTTCCCCCAGACCTTCCCTGCTCCTCAGTCGTACTGATCACTGATTTCAGCTCTCAGGCACATCCCTTGCCCCTCCACACAGTGTGTGTGCAGACAGGCCTCAACCTTACTTACTTTTACGGACCCCACAGGCCATCTCCTTGGCCTTGTTTCCATATCGCCTTCCCCCTCCTGCCCAAGTCACCTTTTTCCCTTTTCTCCTGAGACGGTCTTGCTCTGTTCCCCAGGCTAAACTCAAACTCTTGATCCTCCCGCCTCAGCGTAAACCACCACACCCAGCCCAACTGTGACTTTTAGAATTCTTTTTATTTTATTTATTTGAGAGAGACAGAGAGAGAGAGAGAGAGAGGCAGATATTATATATAGAGAGAGAATGGACACACCAAGACCTCCAGCCACTGCAAAAGAACTCCAGACACACTTGTGCATCTGTGGGTCCTGGGGAATCAAACCTTGGTTCTTAGGTTTTGCAGGCAAGCACCTTAACCACTAGGCCACCTCTCCAGCCCTTAGTTTATTTTAATATTTACTTTTGCCTGTGTGTGGTGCACACACATGTATGTGCCCTTGCAGTACCAGTGCCCCACATGCTCACCTGCAGCGAGGGTTGGTTGCCTGGGGTGGCTGTGGTAGAAGGTTGGGTGTCCAGCTCTGTTGATTCATGGGTCTCTGCTCCCCGCTGGACTGGGGTTGCAGGTGCACATGACCATGCTCAGCTGTTTTACATGGGATCTGATTTGAACTCAGGCAATCTCAGGCTTTTATTGCACCTAACCCTTGAGCCATCTCTCCAGCCCCAACTGTGACCTTTAAAGACTTGGGCGGAGGATGTAGCTGAATTGGTAGTGCTTGCCCAGCATGCAAGAAGCCCTGGGTTCCATCCCTATCATCACATAAATCTACATGGTAGCGTGCACCCATAACTTCAGGAGGTGGAAGCAGGAGGAGGTATATATATATACACACACACATATAGCTGAGGAGGAGCAGCCTCAGCTATATAGTAAGTTACAGGACCAACCTAGGCTACATGAGACTTTGCCTCAGAAACAAAAGGAAACAGAACAAAAGTCCCAGCACTCAGGAGGATGAGACAGGACTATTATGAGGTCAAGGCCAGTGTGAGCTACATGGAAAGACTACCTTAAAAAAGAAAAAAAGAAAGAACATCCCCCCTTCAAGAAGAAAGAGGCAAAATGTATTTTTACTTCCAGAGTAATTTAGCATTAAGAATGGGTAGAGATGGGAAGTAACATTATCAAATTATGTTTATAAATAAAGTAGTTATCTCCTTTTTTTCACACTGGCTCTCTGTGCCAGCACCAGTGGGTCCTGCAGTCAGCACAGCCCACCCTGAGGACAGATATTTTGGTCGTTGTCAAGTGCAGCTTTATTTTTATCTAACATTTTCAGTTCTGCCAGTTCTGACTCTTAAATCCTCTCCGCCTCGAATCTAGGATCCGCCTCTCATGTTCAGCGAGGAGTACCAGAAGGCTCTGTTGGAGCAGTACCACTTGGTTCTCAATCAGAAACGCAAAGAATATGTGATTGGAGAGCTCATCTGGAATTTTGCTGACTTTATGACTAACCAGTGTGAGTATCTGTTTGGCTTACAAACTGGACATTTTCTCTTTTTTTTCCTGGTCTGGGCAGTTGGTTGCAAGAATACTGAAAACAAAGCTGAGCATGGTGGCACACACCTGTAACACCAGCGGGAGGATCAGGAGTTCAAGGTCATCTTTAGCTATATAGGGAGTTAAAGTTCAGCCTGGGAGATATAAGACCCTAAAAGAAAATAAAACCAGAACACTTAGAAAAGCCCAGTCCAGAGTATGAATATATGGGTATGTGTGTGTGTGTGTGTGGGGGGGTGTATGAAGATCTTGTCTGCAAAAAATGGGGGAAAAACTGGTTTAAACAAGACAGACTGCATAGAGTTTCTTAAAAATAAGTTTAGCCAGGCTTGTTGGTACACGCCTTTAGTCTCAGCACTCTGGAGGCAGAGATAGGAGGATCACTGTGAGTTCAAGGCCAGCCTGGATACTGTAAAACCCTACCTTGGGAAAAAGAAAAAAAAAAGTTTTTTTTCTTAACAATCACGTCTGCTTCCCAAATCATTTTATGTTTTGTTTAAAAAAACACACACACACACAAAATGGCCTGGCTATCCATGACCTCACAGTGCCTAACACTACCTACACAAGACCATCATAGTAGGATGAAAAGATCATGACATCAAAATAAGAGACTGATTGAGATGGGGAGGAGATATGATGGAGGAGGGAGGGTATTACCGTGGGATATTTTTTATAATCATGGAAGTTGTTAATAAAAAAAAATTTGAAGATAAAAGCTGGGTATGGTGGCGCACGCCTTTAATCCCAGCACTCGGGAGGCAGAGGTAGGAGGATCGCCGTGAGTTCAAGGCCACCCTGAGACTACAGAGTTAATTCCAGGTCAGTACGGACTAGAGTGAGACCCAACCTCGAAAAACCAAAAAAAAAAAAAAAAAAAAAAAAAAAAAAAAAAATTTGAAGAAAGAAAAAAAAAAAAAGCAAACCAAATGAGAATCTACTGTCTTTTGAGACAGGGCCTCATTCCATAGCCCCTGCTAACCTGGAATTCTTGATTCTCTTGCCTCAGCTTCCCAAGTGTTGAGTCTTCTATCTTTAGGCAAAAGCAGTTACCTTACCTTTCTGGGTATGGAAGAACACTACTGAAACAGAGAGACAGGAGGATGTACAGTTCAAGGCAAGCCAGAACAATTTAGGGAGACCCTGTAACAAAATAAAAATAATGGTTGGAGAGATGGCTTAGTGGTTAAGGTGCTTGCCTGCAAAGCCAAAGAACCCAGGTTTGATTTCCCAGGACCCACAAAGCATGATGCACAAACAAGGTGGCACATGTGTCTGCAGTTAGTCTGCAGCAGCTGAAAGCCCTGGCACACCCATTCTCTATCTGCCTCCTTCTCTCTAAAATAAATTAAAATGAAGTAATATTTTTTAAATATTAAAAAATAAACATAAAAGGATTGGGGCCAGGTGTGGTGACACACCTTTAATTCTAGCACTTGGGGAGGCTAACAGGAGAATTTGATGTGAGTTTGAGGTCACCCTGGGCTACAGAATGAGTCCTAGGTCAGCCTGGGCTAAAGTGAGACCCTGCTTCAAAAAACAGACAAGGGGGGTTGGAGAGATGGCTTAGCTGTTAAGGTGCCTGCCTGCAAAGCCAAAGGACCCAGGTTCAATTCCCCAGGACCCACGTAAGCCAGATGCACAAGGTAGTGTATGTGTCCAGAGTTTATTTGCAGTGGATGGAGGCCCTGGTGCACCCATTCTCTCCCTCTTCCTCTCTCTCTCAAATAAATAAATAGAAAATAAAATGTTAAAAAAAAAAAAAAAAAGCAAGGGTCTGGAGAGACAGCTTAGCAGTTTAAGCCATTTGCCTGCAAAGCCAAAGGATCCCAGTTTGATTCTCCAGGACCCACGTAAGCCAGATGCACAAGGGGGCACATGCATTTGGAGTTTGTTTGCAGTGGCTGGAGGCCCTGATGCGCCCATTCTCTCCCTTTCTCTCAAATAAATAAATAAATAAAATATATTTTAAAACAAGCCAAAAAAAAAAAAAAAATGGATGGGAATACAGCTCAGTGGTAAGTGCTTACCTAGCATATACAAGGCCTTAAGAATCTTAGTACTGCAAAATAAGAAAGCAAAATTTAAAAGCAAAAATGGCTAATTTGCTTTGGTTTATTTCATAATATTGAGAGGGAAAAATGAGAAAGCCGGGCATGGTGGCACACGCCTTTAATCCCAGCACTCGGGGAGGCAAAGGTAGGAGGATCGCTGTGAGTTCAAGGCCACCCTGAGACGACATAGTGAATTCCAGGTCAGCCTGGGCCAGAGTGAGACCCTACCTCAAAAAAAAAAGGGGGGTGGGGGGGAATAGGCCAAATATAGTTTTGGGGAACCTCATCATTCCAAACAGGATATGAAACTTGAGAAACATAATTCAGTGTGGTTCAGACGATTGACTTGTAAAGTGGGCTTACCTTGACTTGTAAAGTGGGTTTAGGAACACAGAAAGCTTCAAGCATCTGGAATGTGGGAGTGTTCATCTTCAAAGAGAAAGTGGTCTCACTTTTGCAAGAGGGGATGGAGGACAAGAGCCACTTCAGTTAAGTTCCCAAACTGTAGTTTCTCAATCCCTCTCCCCTCCCCTCCTTTTTTTGAGACAGGGTCTCACTCTGTAGCTCTGGCTGATCCTCGTGCTTCAGCCTAAGTGCTGGAACTAGAAGCATGTACCACCTTACATTTTATACTTTATTTTACAAGCAAATTTCCCTCCTAATAGATTAAAAACTAACATATCAGGAGGTTGAAGTGTTTCAAGAGCACAGTGGTATCTAACTACTTCAACCTATACTTCACATTAACCAACCCTAATCACCCACAAGAGCACTTTCCAGTTTAGTGCCCACTTGGTTCCAGGTTGGCCCATTACACGTCATCTAATGCTTTTGTTGTTTTTGTTCTTAAAGCACCAATAAGAGTAATCGGAAACAAGAAAGGAATCTTCACCCGGCAGAGACAACCCAAAAGTTCAGCATTCCTTCTGCGAGAGAGATACTGGAGACTTGCCAACGAGACCTGGCCCCACAGGTCACGGGAGACATCTTGGCATTTGGGAAGCAGGCGGTTTACTTTCTAAAGCCACAACTACCTCTGAGCTGATGAGGCCTGTGCTCCTCACCCAGCAGCACAGGTGCCCTGCACAGTTCATGGTGATCTGCTGGAGGCGACAATAAAGCTTTTCTGGTTTGAGAATAGAGTTGCTGTGACTATTCTTAGATGGAAAGCTGCATTCTGATGAGAAGCATCTCAAGTTATTTCTGTGATAGTGTAATAGGCTGTTTTCAGCCTGATCTGCGTACTCTTCCCCTCCCCCCCCCCAAGGAGGATCTCACTCTAGCCCAGGCTGACCTTTTTTTGGAGACAGGGTCTCATGTGGCCCATGCTGCCTTCAAGCTCCCATGTTGTTGAGAGTGATCTTGAATTTTTACGTAAAATATTTTTTGTTTATTTTTATTTATTTATTTGAGAGTGACAGAGAAAGAAAGAGAGAGAGAGAATGGGTGTGCCAGGGCCTCCAGCCACTGCAAACGAACTCCAGACGCATGCACCCCCTTGTGCATCTGGCTAATGTGGGTCCTGGGGAATCAGGCCTCTAACCAGGGTCCTTAGACTTCACAGGCAAGCACTTAACTGCTAGGCCGTCTCTCCAGCCCTAAAATATTTTTATTTATCTGCAAGCAGAGGGAGAGAGAAGACAGACAGACAGAATGGGCACACCGGGGCCTCCAGTTGATGCAAACCAATTCCAGATACATTTGCCACTCTGTGCATCTGGCTTTACATGGGTACTAGGGAATTAAACCTGGGTTGTTAGGCTTTGCAGGCCAACACCTTAACCAGAGCCAGCTTTCTAGCCCTTCAATATCTTGAATTTTTATTTATTTGCTTAGTTTTAATTCTTCTACCTCCACTTCCCAGTTGCTGGGATAGCAGGTGTGCACTGCCACACCTCTGTATTATGTGGTAGTGGGGATTGAACCCAGGTCTTTGCGCATGCCAGGCAAGCATTTTACCAGCTGAGCTACATCCCCAGCCCCCATGCTGTAGACACTCTTGAGAAACTGCTGTGTTAATACCCTCAGTGCATTAAGAGCTGCTGGTGATGGACTCCTCCCACGGTCCTAGAACCATCCAGTTCAGATGTCAAACCACACTACCTTTGATCTAGTGAGAATGACTCGTTAAATACCAAAGGGGAGCCAAGTTCCACAGGTATTAAAACATGTAGAAATGCTATCATGGTGCAGTAATGATTAACAAGACTCTCGTAATAGTTTCCACATAGGTGAGCAGACAAGCATAAGAAGGGCTTAAGAGACTGTGGAGATAGCTTTGAAACCTACATCCATGTAAAAAGCCAGGCATGGGGCTGGAGAGATGGCTCAGTGCTTAAGGCGCTTGCCTGCAAAGCCTAGTGACCTGGGTTTGATTCCCCACTACCCATATAAAGCCAAATGGAAAAAGGGATGCATGCATCTGGAGTTTGCTTGCAGTGGCTTTAGGACCTAGTGTGTCCATTCACTGTTTGCAAATAAAAATATTAAAAAAGAAAAGCCAGGTGTGGCTGCTTATGCCTGTAACCCCAGTGTGAAAGGGAGCAGAAGCAAGAGGATTACTGGGGCTTCCTGCTCAGTGAGACTCCATTTTCAGGAAAATACAGCAAAAGAGAAATAGAGGAATACATCTCAAGTCCTCTGCACTCACACACAGACCACACACACACACACACACACACACACACACACACACGGTGTTTGTGGGCTAGCTAAATTGAGACCTCATGTTCCAACTTCAGCCAAATGGCTATTTGCAGAAACCCAGTGGCTCTGCCACAACTGGTACCACTGATGGGACCCACCTCTTTAAATAGGCTGAGCCTAAACTACTCCTGCACTGTTACCTCCTGAGTGGCGAGGTCCCCTCTCCCAGGACTTCCCCATCTCTGTCCACAGGATCCAGTGAAGCACATACGGTACAGTATTCCTAACACACAGCCCTGGAGTGAAGGCTTAGCAGTTAAGGTATTTGCCTGCAAAGCCAAAGGACCCAAGTTTGATTCCCCAGGACCCAGGTTAGCTAGATGCACAAGGGGGCGCACATGTGTGGAGTTCATTAGCAGTGGCTGGAAGCCACTGGCGTGCCCATTCTCATTCTCTCTCCCTCCCTTTTTCTCTGTCAAATTAATAAATAAACAAAATATTTAAAATAAAATGCTCCTGTACTGTCACGGTGGAAGACAAGGAGCTGGCACCATTCTGGAGAAAGAACTTAAATTATTTCTCTGTGACCAATTCCCATGTCTCAACTCATGTTCTTTTTAGGTTTTTTTTTCATGCTCTATGAGAGTAAAGATAATGTAGCCTAATCTTATTAATGTATATGTGGCATGTGTGTGTGCACGCATGTAGAGGCCAAAGGTTGACACTGGATGTCTTCTGAGATCACTCTCCACCTTACTGATGCAGGTTTCTCACTTGAACCCAGAGCTCACTGCTGAGCTAGTCTAGCTAGCCAGCTTGCCCTAAGTATACTGTCTTCTGGCCAAGTGCTAGGAATATAGGCACATACCATCATGCCCACTTATCATTATTAATGTGGGTGCTGAGCTTCTCAACTGTGGTCCTCACACTTGAGCAGAAAGCACTTTATACACTGAGACATGTCCCCAGCCTAATTTTTTTTTTTTTCCTCAAGGTAGAGTTTCACTCTAGCCCAAGATAACCTGGAATTTATGCCCAGCTCCCCAGCCTAATCTTAATGAGTATCTTTAGACTATTAAAAAAATATTTTTAGGGCTGGAGAGATAGCTTAGTGGTTAAGGCACTTGCTTGCAAAGCCTGAGGACCCATGTTCAATTCCCCATGTAAGTAAGGCAGATGGACAATGTAGCACATGTGTCTGGAGTTTGTTTGCAATGCCTGGAGGCCTTGGTGTGCCCATTCTATCTGCCTTTCTTTCTCAAACACATACATACATACATACATACATACATACATCATACACACACAAAAAAAATTTTTTTAATATTTTTATTTGACGGGCTGGAGAAATGGCTTAGCAGTTAAGGCACTTGCCTGCAATGCCGAAGGACCCAGGTTTGATTCCCCAGATCCCGTGTAAGCCAGATGCACAAGGGGGTGGATGCATTTGGAGCACATTTGCAGCAGCTGGAGGCCCTGACACATCTATTCTCTTTCCCTCTCTCAAATAAATAAATATAAATAAAATATTTTTATTTGAGGGAGACAAAGAGTGAGTGAGCAAGCATGGCCATGTCAGGGCTTCTTGCCACTGCAAATGAATTCCAGATGCACGTGCCACTTTATGCATCTGGCTTTACGTGGGTACCAGAGAACCAGACCAGGACTAGCAGGTTTTGCAATCAAGCACCTTTAACTGCTGAGCCATCTCTCCTGCCCATCTTTAGACCATTTTTTAAAAAGGAAGTTGTTGAGAATTCTGAGGGTTCCATATTTCATTTACCATAAGCCTCTTAAATACTTCAAAGTAATCAAGTTTCATGCTCCAGTTTAATGTAAAGTGTGGATAAAGGCTTTTAATTGGCAAACATTAAAGTTAAAGGTAACATACACATTTTACAAATGAGGGCTAAGGTCTGTTTTATAAGTCCTAAAGTTTTACCATAGCACACATTTTTTTTCCTGTTCAGTGAAGGGAGGTTAAACTCTATTTCTGATGGTTTCTAAACCAGGAATGGTGGTACACACCATTAATCCCAGCATTCAGGAAGGGAGCAGTAGGATCAGGTCACCCTTATGAGTTTAAGGCCAGGCTGGGCTACATAAGAAAAAGGGCTGGAGGGATGGCTTAGCAGTTAAGGAGTTTGCCTGCAAAGCCAAAGGACCCAGGTTCGATTTCCCAGGACCCATGTTAGCCAGATGCACAAGGGGGAGCATGTGTCTGGAGTTCATCTGCAGTGGCTGGAGGCCCTGGCGCACCCATTCTCTCTCTCCTCTTTCTTTGTCAAATAAATAAAAAACAAAATATTAGAAAAAGAAATAAAATCCACCTGGGGCTGGAGAAAGGGCTCAGCAGTAAAAGGTGTTTGCTTGCAGAAGTATGATGGCCCAAGTTTGACTCCCCAGTACCCACATAAAGCCCGATGCACAAAGTGGTATGTGTATCTGGAGTTCATTTGCAGTGACAAGAGGCCTGGCATACCTATCCCCACCCCCAATTCTACTTGCAAATAAGTGAATAAAAATTTTCAAAAATACCCAGTTTTATCCTTCCTGTAGCTATTACCTCTTAAGGGGATTATAATGGGGAATTCAAGGAAAGCTACTATGGGAAAACATCTTAAAATGTTCTATGTAAGAACTATGCAGTGGGGCTGGGAAGATAGCTCAGTGGGTAAAGTACTTGCCAAAAGCATGAGGACTTGAGTTTGATCCCTAATACCCATGTAAATGCCAGGCATGGTGGTATACCCCTATAATCCCAGCACTGGAAAGGCAGAGACAGGTCCCTTCAGCTTACCGGCTGGCTAGCCTAGCAGAATCAGTGAGCTCCAGGCCAAAGAGACTTACCACATGTGCCCACACCAAACAACAACAACAATAAAAAGCCTAAGCAATAACCCTTTTTATCATTAATACAATTTCTGAGACAAGTTCTGATATATCCCAAGGCTGCCCTCAAACTCACTGTGTAGCTAAAGCTGGCCATGGAATGCCTGATCCTCCTGCCTCCACCTCCCAAGTACTGGGACTTCGGACTCAGTACACCTGCTCCTTTTTTTCTCTGCAGTGCTGGGAATTGAACCTAGGGCCTCACATGAGCTAAGCAAGTGCTCTACCACTGAGATATATCCTCAGCCCTGTCAGTAATTCTTGACAAACACATGAAATATGCCCACAGGGATTCCAAGAACTACAACCCCTATGAAATCCAGATCTTTTGTAAACTACACACCATTTATGAGAAACTCCATATTTAAGGGGAGATATAAGCATACTCTACATATGCCCCTGCATTTAGAGTTCATCACAGCTTCTTTTTAAAGATTTCATACTGCTGGGCTGGAGAGATGGCTTATCAGTTAAGGCGCTTGCCTACAAAGCCAAAGGACCCAGGTTTGATTCCCCAGGACCTACCTAAGCCAGATGCACAAGGCAGAGCATGCATCTGGAGTTTGTTTGCAGTGGCTAGAGGCCCTGGTGTGCCCATTCTCTCTCTCTCTCTCTGCCTGTGTCTTTAGCTCTCTAAAATAAATAAATAAAAATATTTTTAAAAGATTTCATTCTGCAGCATAAGAATGATGGCAGCACGACTTCCACAGATAACTTCTACGTTTATTTTATACCAAAAAAGTTATGTGCAACAAATAAACATTCTTACATATTTACATTTGTTTCCATTTACCAATTAGCAAAACGGTGTCCTAAATCTCTGAAAAAGAATATTTCTGTCTATATTAAAGAGGAAATCTGCCCAGGGAATTCCATTTTAAACGAGTATTTACTCAGGAGCATTCAAAGCATGAGTAATAAAATATTTTTGATGGAACATAGTATACAGATCATATACCTAATACTTAGGCCATGCCCAATAATTTTATAACAAAACATTTTTACCTTTTCTGGAGTAATTTATTGGGAGGAAAAAAATGTTTTACCCAAGGAGTCTGGACTCCCACCTGCCCCTTTTGTTTGATTGAAGGGTTGTTCTCACAAATTAGAATTTGTAAATGCTGCTGAAAATGTCTAGACACATTTCACTGATGCATGTACAACAGAAGACGACTCAATGAAGACAAGAGTTAATCTCCCTAGACACATTTCAGAAATGACAGTTGGGGACTTTATTGGTGTTTGTCTAACCTGGCCACTTATATCACCAAGAATGACCCTCCTGCCCCTACTTCCCTAGTGCTAGGATGACAGGTGTGTTCCACCATGCCTGGCTGAAATGAAGATACTTATAAGCTAACAAACCCAATACAAATGTAGTTTTACTGACCTCTAGCTTTTCTCGTAGGGCCAAGGAACCTTTCTATCAAATGAAAAAAATCTATCTCTGTATGAAAATAGTGACTTTTACATTTGTTAAGAATAATGATTTGAAGCTGAGCATGGTGGCACACACCTTTAATCCCAGCACTCAGGAGGCAGAGGTAGGAGGATCGCCATGAGCTCAAGGCCACCCTGAGACTACATAGTGAATTTCAGGTCAGCCTGAGCTAGAGTGAGACACTACCTCGAAAAACAAAAAACAAAGAACAACAACAAAAAAAAAAAGAATAATGATTTGAGGCAGGTGTGGTGACTCGTGTACACCTGTCATCCTAACACTTGAGAGAATGAGGCAGTAGGACTGCCATAAGTTTGAGGCTAACCTGGGCTACACACTAAGTTCCAGGGCAGCATGGGCTACAGAGTGAGACTCTGACTTAAAAATTAAAAAAAAAAAAAAAAAAAAAAGCTTAAGGAGAAGCTACATGTATGAAGGGAAAGTACTTCCTGGCATACAGCTAGTTCCACCTGAGTTATTCTAGAAGTTCATCTTCCCTGACAGTAACTAGGTGCGACAAGAGCACATGAAAGCCTCCAGGCCACCTGCAGTTCCTAGAACTCATCATCTGAACACAGCGCCTTTTTTCTCTTCAAATACTCATCACTGTTCATTTGTTATGAAGTGTAGAATTACTGCTGAAACCAGTTTGTTTTTTCCTGAATCTGACCTTCAACACTAACCACTAGTGATACTGCAGTTTTAATATTTAGCCTGAAACCATCATGATACTTTTCAAATTTTATGACATGGTGCTTCTCTCCCCTGCCCTTCTAGACTTCACAGAAGGTATACAGAGCAGATTCAATCTCCCCAGGGCAAAACCCACCAAATAAAACACAACAGGACTATTTACTGATGAACAGGCATTTCAGCAAATGCTGTTTTCTCTTTATTTTTTATGTTTTTTTTTTTTTTTTTTTTTTTTTGAGACAGGGTCTCATGTAGCCCAGGCTGGCCTTGAACTCCTTCCTGATCCTTCTACCTCCACCTCCTGAGTGCTGCTGGGATCACAGGCAAGCGAGACCAGGCAGGGGGCAAATGCTGTTATTTCAGGCAGCACCCAATCACCTCTCAGGGAGAAGGGGGTATTCATTCTACTAGGTCACAGGAATGTGGCAAAAATTTTATACAACTGAAGCAGTGGCTTCCCCCAAGGGTTTGGAAAGCCAAGGAAAAACTTGAAGGGAACAGTTTTACATTTTCTCAAGTAAGGGTTGAAGACATTTACAACGTCAAGACAAGCTTTAACTCTATTCTGCTGAGTGACACAAGATATGAAAGACCATTTGGAATTGGGACCGGAGGGACTTGTTTAGCACAACCTTGATACATACGTAACACAGACATCTGGGGCCAATAAGCCATTTCCACTGCCTTGGTAGAACTGGACACACAGCTACAAAAGGACCTCACTGTACAGCTCTCCAACATGAGGATTCGGTTCTCCATAAACACCATTCAATGCTTCTAGAGTTCTTTAACTACTTTGGAATACAAGAACAATACATACATCATAAGACAGGCACTGAAATATTCACATTCATGGGAAAACACAACCCTCGATGGAATCTGAAGTAAGCTGTCTTTTAGGAAACTGGCTAAACCTATTAAAAGGTCATTACAACTCAGATTTTCATACCTGCCTTGGGCCAGAATTCCTGCATTTTGTCCAACTGTTGTAAACTACTGAACAATGCTGACCACACATTTTGGTTTACAGAGCAGAGCCTGCTCCCTCCCTTTAAAAATGGCAAAAGCCCTGAAAAGTCACCCATCTCACTGACTTTCTTTTTTAACACAATGATTAATCGAATTGGAAGCAAAAACACTGCTGCTTCTCAATCTAAGGGATAAAATGACCACAGAACCTTTCTGTAGAATACAAGTTTTCTACTTCATGGTAAGAAAGGAAGGAAGGACACTTCTGCCCAAGTTCAACACACAAAAGTATTTGGTCTGAGATTTAAGACAGAAGGCACTTTTAACACTCTGGTGTAAGGTGTTCACCACAGAAGCAGACTGTCGCCATTTCAGCTGGGTTTATTCAGATCACCCGTGAAGTTTCTTCTCTGCATCCGTGAGGTTACGACAGCAGGACGCCATCACTGTGTCTCACCTTCAGCTCTTTCTATACCTGTAATACTTTTCCTCATTCAGAAAACAACAGCATGTCAGCCTTAAAGTTTATAGATTCAACATATGACTCTAAAACAGTTGCTAACAATCCTTAGTGCAAGAAAACACAAGGGAAAAAAACACTATGGATCTGCCAAAGAGCACTGGGCCTGGGTGAGCAGGCTCAGACTTACTTTAGAGTCGTAATACTGCTTGGCTGACTGGCACCGATAGTAAGGACAAATATCTGTACGGAAAATTCTACTACTGTTAAGAAGCTTTACCTAAAAATGCCTTATTGGTATTTCCAGTTTTTCTCCAAAGACATACATCTATTTCCCACCATTAGTGTCCTGAAGGCCTTGGAGTTAAAGGTCTGGTCACGTGACACATGCTGTCCGGTTACAATCAAACCAGATCAATCCAGTTTTTAAGACTAAACAGAAACTTGACTTGAACATTGAATTCAGTTTCTTCCTTTTAGAGCAGGGAGATGAAGGGGAACCTGCCACCCTATTGTTTAGCTGTCAGTATTTTCCCCGAGATGCTCTGTATGGGTTTACTGTCCCCACCACTCATCAGTCAATTGGAGCTGACAATTCTTCATTGCTACACTTCAACTAAACTGCACAGTCAGTTCTGCAGGGGTGGATCCAATATTCCTACCTTTATTTACAATTCTCACATGAGTGGATTCTAGTAGAATCTACATGTTTAAATCCATCAGTTAAAACATATTACATATTGTAAACATGGCAATATTTAATACAGTATCTATTCTAAAATATTTTCATGTCATGATCACATTTGTTATACCTGAAATTGAATTTATACACAGTAACGAATTACTAGCAATGGCTGCTCACTTTACGATTGAGGACAGGGGGCTAGGACTACATTTTATTATCTTGGAAACATCTTCAAAGTAAAGTTAAAGCTTGTCTTTGATTGGCTCGGCGTATCCTTTTTTTTTTTTTTGTATCCGTATTTAAAATGAAGATTGACACAGAAAAATAGCTAGGGCCCCTTCTAGTAGTATTTTAAAAAATCAGTTTAAGATTCTTAGGGAAAGTGTCTGTTGTGAATAAAAAAAAAACTTGCAAAATAAACTTAATGGGAAAGGGGTTTGAGACTGTTGGTCAGGAGTCCTTGGGCCGTCAGTCCTGCTTGGGCTGCAGCTGCCGTTTCCAGGCCTCATTCAAGTACACTAGTCGTTTGTAGTTGATGATGAGAAGAATGAAGTTCAGCACATATGTGGTGACGCAAATGATGCAAAACTCCTTCAGCACAAAGTACAGAATGTAGGCCAGGTACAAAGACCCCACCACAGATACGATGGAGGAGGTCATGAGGACGAGGGCTGCAACTGCGCTTGCTGTCATGCCTGCAAGAGAGAGACACAGCTAGGTCAGGCCTTACCACTGGACGGACCACTGCTCAGCTGACAGGTAACATCCTGTGGCTCACTGCAATATCTCAGTACTGACCTAACCTGCATACAAACTACTCATCTGTTTTGTTAAGACTAGGCAAGATGACTGCAGAAAAGACAACAGTTCCACAGATGCAAAGTTTATTTATACATATTTCACAGGAAATATTGCTCATTTCATAAGCTAGCCTTAGTGAAGGATGTGCACACAAAGAAAATTTGCAATCTCACAGGCATAGTAAGCAAGGGAGCTGGCTGGTAAAGTCAGTGACCCCATGCTGCTGATGAACGAAGCAACTGCAACCTTTCCTTCCAAGTGGCACCTGCCCGGTGAGACCCTCTGCTGGCCATCTAGGGAAAACGTGCTTTTCATCTTTAGATCAAAATATGGTGTCTATGGGAAATGCTTAAACCAACATGGTGCTCAAGAAGGAAAACAAAACAAACCAAAAAACCCAATGAATGTTTCCCAACTGCTAATTCTTGTGGAAAGGAAATCACACTTGGTCAGCAAGCAACATTTGTGTTAAAACTGAAAGAAAAAAAAATGGCAGCTTGAGCTCAACATTTGTAATTCCAGCACTCGGGAGGCTGAGGCAGGAGGGAGGCCTGCCTGGGCAACACATTGAAACCCTGTCTTTAAAAAAAAAAAAAAAGGTGGTAGTTAAGATGTGCCAGGCCAGGCTCTCATGACAAAATTGTGTTGAATTCTTGATTCTTATCATCACATGTACTGTTTATAATATGGCTAACAATACAAATGAATGCATTTATTTTCAAGGCTGGAGGAGAAGGCAAGGCACATTGGGTTTCTTTGCCTATTCAGTGGCTTATGGATCATAGTATCAGGGAGAAAATAAGAGCAGGGGATAGCAGGTTTAAAGACATCAACTGATTCAAGTGCAGTGTTGCACACTTGATATCCCAGCACTCAGGAGGTAGAGGCAAGAGGATCTGGAGTTCTAGGTCATTATTGGCTATGTAGTGATTTCAAGGCCAGTCTGGGCTACACGAGACCTTGTCTTGAGAATGAATGAGTTAATGATAAAGACATCACTGAGATGAAATCCTGGTGCCTCATGGCAAAAAGAAAGGCAGGCATTTGGACCCCGTATGGACCACCAAATAAAAAAACAAAAACAAAAGGCAGGCAGAGAGCTGCACAAGGCGGCACATGCATTTGGAGTTTGTCTGCAGTGGCCCTGGGGTGCCCATTCTCTCTGACCTCGCCCCAAATAAATAATTTAAAAAAAAAAAAAAAAACTTTTTTAAAAGGGCAGAGGGCTGGGCATGGTGGCTCACACCATTAGTTCCAGCACTTGGGAGGCAGAGATAGGAGGATTGCCATGAGTTCGAGGCCACTCTGAGACTACAGAGTGCATTCCAGGTAGCCTGGGCTAGCAAGACCCAACCTCAAAAAAAAAAAAAGGCAGAGAAGATGCCCATGAGCTACAGCTTGCCTGGGGTTGAACAGACCCCTTAACAGCACTTTAACAAGACTAATCAAAATGCAGATGCTGCTGGGCAAATCTGGCCAGCCATCTGCTCTTATCAATAAAGATTTATTGAAACCAAACTTTCATTTACATACCATCTGTGGCTGCAGAGGCCAGGAAAGCCTAGGCCATAATTCTACTTACTCAAAAAGTGCAGACCTCGGGCTGGAGAGATGGCTTAGTGGTTAAGCACTTGCCTGTGAAGCCTGAGGACCCTGGTTCCAGGCTCGATTCTCCAGGACCCACGTTAGCCAGATGCACAAGGGGGCGCACACATCTGGAGTTCGTTTGCAGTGGCTGGAGGCCCTGGCGTGCCCATTCTCTCTCTCTCTCTCTCTCTCTCTCTCTCTCTCTCTCTCTGTCTGTTGCTCTCAAATAAATAAAAATTAAAAAAAAAAAGTGCAGACCTAAACAAAATTAAAAAAAAAAAGGGGGGGCTGGAGAGATGGCTTAGCGGCTAAGCGCTTGCCTGTGAAGCCTAAGGACCCTAGTTTGAGGCTCAACTCCCTAGGACCCACATTAGCCAGATGCACAAAGGGGCACGAGCGTCTGGAGTTCGTCTGCAGTGGCTGGAGGCCCTGGCGCGCCCATTCTCTCTCTGCCTCTTTCTCTCTCTGTCTGTCACTCTCAAATAAATAAAAATTTAAAAAATTTTTAAAAAGTGCAGACCTCATCTATGCTAAACATCTAAACCTCAAAAATTGACATCACTACCTTAGTTTTATCAAAGAAAGTTACTTTAACACAGAGGCTTGGTGTGGTGACACATGCCTATAATCCTAGCACTCAGGAAGCTAAGGCAGGAGGATCACTGCTTGAAGGGCAGCCTGAGCTACACAGTGAGAGTTCCAGCATAACAAGTTCTAGTACAACAAGTTCCAGTACATAGCAAGATCCTGTTTCAAAAACAATTTTTTACAAATGATGTAGCTGGAAGACTAGCTCAATAGTAGATCTGATGCTATCCGCCATGCACAAGTCCCTGAGGTTGATCCCCAGCACTGCAGTAAATTAAAAATGAAAATCAAAAGACAGGTAAACTATTTACTTCCTCTACTTTAAAAAGGGGACAAAACTCAAGCCTACCTTCTAAGCCTGTTGTGAGAACTGGGTAAGCTATGATAAGGCATGATTAACTGAGCCAGAATAAAATACTTAGAATGTATTATAAGTGTTGCTATTGATTAAATATGATTGCAATGTGAATAGGTATTTGTGGCTTAGGGAAAAACTCCCAATGGAATTTAAAATATCTTAGCATGGTGGCACATGCCTTTAATCCCAGCACTTGGGAGGCAGAGGAAGGAGGATCACCATGAGTTCAAGGCTACTCTGAGATTACATAGTGAATTCCAGGTCAGGCTGAGCTAGAGTGAAACCCTACCTCAAAATACCAAAAATTTTTTTAAAAATTAAAAAAAACCTGAACTCTAATAAAAGATGCTAAAACCATGCAATGGAATGTTTTCCAGGTGTAAAAAGAAAAAAACAAAAATGAAGAAACTTGAATGTATTGATACAAAAGATCACTAAGACAAATAAGCAAAAAAATTAAAAGTAAAGAGTAATCTATAGAGCAGTGTGCATAGCACCTGTCTTTTATATTTAGAAATGAGAAAAGTTAACATTATATGTGGTATTCAAGAGAAATATATATATATATATATATATATATATATATATGTATGTAATATATATGTATGTATGTATACACACACACACACACGTAAAAGTGCACTCTAGAACAACTACAGGATGGGGAAGAGGGGCAATGGAAATGGAGCAGAAAGGAACTGAGGTGGGATACCTACACTGTATAGCATTTGTCTTTTACCTCTTCAATTATGGGAATACAACCAATGGCAAAAATTAAACTTAAAATGCTGAATTGCACACAACAAGGAGGGGTGCAGATGGTGTGCTCTGGACATGTCAGAGTTCAGATATGCCCAGTGATAAAGACACTGACATTATAAAAACGTGGTGTCTAGAAGTCAGAAAATGTGAGTTAAATAACAGCATACAACACAGATGATTAATATATGCATACATAATGAAATTAACAAGTCAATATCTCCCAAATTAACATAGGCAGGCTGATTTATTTATTTATTTATTTATTTTTTGAGGTAGGGTCTCACTCTAGCCCAGGCTGACCTGGAACTCACTCTGTAGTCCCAGGTTGGCCTCAAACTCACAGCAATCCTCCTACCTCTGCCTCCCAAATTCTGGGATTAAAGGTGTGCACCACAATGCCCGGCTTGCAGGCAGATTTTTATCTTGGCTCTTTTCTATTACAGGAAAATTATCAGTTTCCTTGGATTAGGTCTAAACTTTCCATTCTCCACAGAATAAGTACTGATAAATTTCTCTCCCCAATCAAACCACCATATCCTTTTCCATGCACACATATTTGCAGTGTATCTTTAAATTGCAGTGTGTTCTTTTCAACAAATATCTTAATTTTCCACACATGCGCTCTCCCTTTTTCTTTTTCTTTCTTTTTTGTTTTTTGTTTTTTGAGGTAGGGTCTCACTCTAGCCCAGGCTGACCTGGAAGTCTATGGAGTCTCAGGGTGGCTCTGAACTCACGGCGATCCTCCTACCTCTGCCTCTCAAGTGCTGGGATTAAAGGCGTGCACCATCATGCCCAGCTTCTCTCTTTTTCTTTAATGGCTACATGGTGCTTTCAAATATGGATGTGCCCTAATTTATTCAGCCATTACATTACCTATTGCTGGGCCACTTCCAGCTTTTTGGCTATTTTAAACCTCTCTACTATGAACATCTCAGTGTGTCCATCTTTCTATTTCTGCAGGATAAACATGTAGGTAGGTTTAAAACTGGGAAAACCTGAGAGGACTACTCAAAATGAGCCTCACAGCAAGCCAACTTCAGGTAGAACTGTGTTAATTTTTTTTTCTTTTTTGACAAATCACACCACAGCACCGCTGGCAAACAATGTAAGAAATACCAACAGTTGAAGTGCAAAGGCACAAATGGAGGCATGTAGCTCAGAGCATGAATACATTATTTACATACAAAAAAAATAAGAGATGTCAGGCTGGAGGGATGGCTTAGTGGTTAAGGTGTTTGCCTGAAAAGCTAAAGGACCCAGGTTCAATTCCCCAGGACCCACATTAGCCAGATGCACAAGGGTGCCACACGTCTGGAGTTCATTTGGCACACCCATTCTCTTACTCAATCTCCCTTTTTCTCTGTCAACAAATAAATAAATATGAATTTAAAAAATGAGCTGCCAACAAACACTTAAGACTGACAACACTATACTGAAAATAAGAGTTTTCAAAAGCAAAACATAGGGCTACGGATGTAGCTCTATACAGTGCCTCCTGAGCGTAGGGAAGGCCCTGGGTTTGATCTCAGCACTGCCAACAGGGAGAAAAAGAAGCACAAGGCAAGGGAAATGGAAGATATATATATATATATATATATATATATGATGGAATTATGAACATAGTTTACTGTTCATGCCTTTTTTCTTTTCCCAAGGTAGGGTCATACTCTAGCCCAGCCTGTCCTGGATCTCACTCTGTGTTCTCAGGCTGGCCTTGAACTCATGGCTATCCTCCTACCTCTGCCTCTCTAGTACTAGGATTAAAGGTGTGCGCCACCACACCTGGCTGTTCATGCCTTCTTAATGTGTGATTTTTAAAAATAGCTATAGAGTCTTCCATTTAATTTAAAAACAAAACAAAGTTTCCAAAAAAGCTGGAGTAGCAATTTCTGTGAACGGGCCTAGATTTTGGACATGACATGCTGAACCCCACATACAATTGTCAGCATCACAGAGACTCAGTCGTATCTCACAACACAGCAAAGTGCTGCCAACTAGTGGCTCTATCATTAATGAACACTTTTCTTTAATAAAAAGACACAAAGCACTAAATGGAACATAACAAGCTTACTTCTGTATTGTTGTATACTTACCAAGTAATAACTGTAGTATATAAAATATAAGTCCAAAGACACTGTTTGGCTGGTTTAATACACCATCGTTTCCAAAAATGGAACCCAAAAGACCAAATCCTCGACCCCATCTGTAAAATAAGGAAAACCAGTAACCCTATATTTGACATTCCCCATTTTTAAAAATGTAAAATTGAGAATGTTGCCCAATCCTAAAATCAACTAAGTTGCCAAAATTCTTAAATATCTTTTGTTCAAAGAATGATTTGCCCACAGGGGAGACTAGTCATCATACTTCTATACTACGTCTGATTGAAAATGATGGCTGGAGAGATGGCTTAGTGGTTAAGGTGCTTGCTTGCAAAGCCAAAGGACCCATGTTCGATTCCCTAGAACCCACATAAACCAGATGCACAAGGTGGCACATATGTCTAGAATTCATTTGTAGTGGCTGGAGGCCCTGGTGCACTCATTCTCTCTCAAATGAATGAATAAATAAAGTATTTAAAATATTTAAAAGAAAATGATCTAATAATATCTCGAAGTACCATATATCATGGGAGCCTCTAAGGGCCCATTCGTCCACAGTCTCTTTTCCTAAAGGTAAGGCCTTAAAGTATCTGTCTATAGCAGTATTCCCATCTGCAGGAGGAACCGACCTCATTGAAGCCTGGTGGTGGGGGCTGTTCTGCCTGCTAGTGTTTAGAAGGATCTGGCCTCTACCCACCCATTATCCACCTCGAGCTGTGACTCTCAAAACCATCTCCAATCGGGCTGGAGCGATGGCTTAGTGGTTAAGGCGTATGCCTGCAAAGCCAAAGGACCCAGATTTGATTCCCCAGGACCCACATTAGCCAGATCCACAAGGGGACACACGCGTCTGGAGTTCATTTGCAGCGGCTAGAGGCCCTAATGCACCCATTCTCTCTCTCCCTCTTTCTCTGTCATATAAATAAAATATTAAAATAAAAAAACCATCCCCAGTCACTGCCAAATGCTCCGTTTGAAAGCTATTGATGTGAGTTGTCCTATTGCTGTACTCAAAATACACAGATTGAAAAGTTGTTTCCTGGCAATTTCACCAGGCTAAGAATGAGAAGACATATCCTGGAAACACACCTTTATAGGTAGAACAATATCAGAAACCATAGGTATTTTCTTTTTTTTTAAATTTTTTTTTTGTTTATCATATTTATTTAAGAGCGACAGACAGAGAGAGAAAGAGGCAGATAGATAGATAGAGAGATAGAGAGAGAGAGAGAGAGAGAGAGAGAGAGAGAGAGAGAGAATGGGCGCACCAGGGCCTCCAGCCACTGCAAACGAACTCCAGACGCGTGCGCCCCCTTGTGCATCTGGCTAACGTGGGTCCTGGGAAATCGAGCCTTGAACCGCAGTCCTTAGGCTTCACAGGCAAGCACTTAACCGTTAAGCCATCTCTCCAGCCCCCATAGGTATTTTCTATAATCCTATCTCTAAATTAAAAACTGACTCATCATATTCCTTTATCAGTTTTTAAACTCAAAGTTTAAAAAAAATTGCATTTGGGAACATTATAGGCCATTGCCAAGGCCCTTGGCTTCCCACCAGGAATAGATGGTAAGACCCTACTGCTGAAGACTCCACATACTTGGCCTGCAAGGCCACTGAGAAATCCTGCTCGAACTGAGCTGATAACCTCCTCCATGCAGACCAGCTGACAGAAAGCTGGAAGAAGCCATTCTGCATGCAGTTCAATGGGAGAAAGAGAAATCACCAGTGAAAATACTCAACAGTGGACACTACAAGCCTTATATTTGGCCAGCCAGGCCAAATGAGCCAATGGGTGCAATAGTGGCACGTCTGTTATGGGGGGAACAAATCATGCTCTAATTGGACTGGAGGCCCGCTCCATGGGAGGGAATACATCCCTGGTACTGAAAACTTAAAACAGGGGTAGTCATGAGCCCTAGGGGTGTAACGTCTGCTGCTCTCTGGCTAAATGTATATACTATGCTTATCAAACTGCCCAGTAAGCACTTCTCTTAATGTTCATACCCTTATATTAATTAATGCTACTCTCACTTTGGGTAGAGAATCTTCTCTTTTCAGATGGCAGTGACCTTGGGACGACTCAGAAGGCATCATGGTGATGGAAAGAAATGACCGCAGTGCTCAGTACTGCAATATCTCTATCACACCTTCCAAGGCTCAGGGTCTAATGAGGAAGAGGTGGCGGAAAGAATGTAAGAGCCAAAGGAAGGGTAGGACTCCATACAACGTGCTCCCTCCAGACACAAAATGGCCTGGATATCCATGGTCTCACAGTGCCTGACACTACCTACACAAGACCATCATAAGAGGAGGAAAAGATCATGACATCAAAATTAAAAGAGAGACTGATTGAGATGGGGAGGGGATATGATGGAGAATGGAGTTTCTAAGGGGAAAGTGGGGGGAGGGAGGGTATTACCATGGGGTATTCTTTTATAATCATGGAATTTGTTAATAAAAATTTGGAAAAAGAAAGAAAGAAAACAATATTTTAAAAAATTGCATTTGGGGCTGGAGAGATGACTTAGTAGTTAAGGCACTTGCCTACAAAGCAAAGGACCCAGGTTCGATTCCCCAGGACCCATGTAAGCCAGATGCGCAAGGATGCGCATGCACCTGGAGTTCGTTTGCAGTGGCTAGATGCCCTAGCATGCCCACTCTTTCTCTATCTCTCTCTCTGTCTCCCTTTCTCTGTCAAATTAATTAATTAATTAATTAATAAAATACTTTAAAAATTTGCATTTGACTTAATACAACTTGATACACATATCAAATATATATTAACTTTGGATAAGACCCTTCCAAGACAAATAAACTCTAAATAAGAAAGATTTTTTTAAAAAATATTTTAGGGCTGGAGGGATGGCTTAGTGGTTAAGACCCTTGACTGCAAAGCCAAAGGATCCAGGTTCGATTCCCCAGGACCCATGTTAAAGCAGATGCACAAGGTGGTGGTGCATGCTTCTGGAGTTTGTCACAGCAGCTGAAGGCCCTGGAACACCCATTCTTTCTCGCTCTCTCCCAAATAAATTAAACAAATAACTAAAATATTTTAAACCTGGGCATGGTGGCACATGCCTTTAATCCTAGCAGAGGTTGGAGGATCACTGTGAGTTCGAGGCCAGCCTGAGACTACATAGTGAATTCCTGGTCAGCCTGGGCTAGAGTCAGATCCTACCTCAAAAACAAAAACAAAACAAAAACTGAGTAGAGCTGGAGAGATAGCTTAGCAGTGAAGGTGCTTGCCAGCAAAGCCAAAGGACCCAGGTTCAATTTCCCCAGGGCCCACGTACGGCAGATGCACAAGGTGGCACATGCATCTGGAGTTTGTACACAGTGGCTAAAGGCCCTGGCAGATGGGCCCATTCTGCCTCTGTCTCCCCCTTCTCTCTCTTTCTCTCAAATAAATAAAAATAATAATTTTTAAAAAGGAAACAGAGCAACATTTATTACATTCAGTCATCCTGACACTCAACACTTACTGAATGGTCACATACTGAGGTACTGGGGATCCAGAAGCGAACATACCCTATGGAACTTACATACTAGTTAACAAAGCAGTAACGAGGGAAATAAGTAAGTCACCTTCAGGAAGAGACAAACCTACACAGACATACAGGAAAATGGGGGCGGGGCGTGGGGAGGGACTCTAGATGACTGCTTAAAGTATGGTCTAGGGAGGACTTGTTAAAATGCAGACTTTACTTCAGTGGGTCTGCAGTGGGCCCCAAGACTCTGTATTTTCCCTGAAACAAAACAAGCTGGACATGTGATAGTTCATGCTCATAATTCCAGCACTTGAGAAGCTGAGACAAGAAGGACTGTTGTGAATTCAAGGCTAGCTTCAACTACTTAAAAGCAAAACAATGCCAGGCGTGGTGGCGCACGCCTTTAATCCCAGCTCTCAGAAGGCAGAGGTAGAAGAATTGCCGTGAGTTTGAGGCCAGCCTGAGACTATATAGTGAGTTCCAGGTCAGCCAGGGCCAGAGTGAGACAGTTCCTGGAAAAACAAAAACAAAACAAACAAACCAAACCAAACCAAACAAAACAAAACCCTATCACAAAATAAAAAACATTCAAAAAAGAACAGGAGGGGCTAAGAAGATAGATAGCTCAGTGGTTTAAGACACTTAAATACAAAGCTTGCCAGCCCAAGTTAAATTCCCCAATACCCACATAAAGCCAGATGTACAAAATGGCAAATGTGCCTAGAGTTCATTTGCAGTGGCAAGGGGCCCTGACACGTTCATATTCTCCTTCTCCTTTCCCCTCCCTCCCTCTTAATTAAGTAAATAAATACAAAAACATTTTTAAAATATTTTATTTATTTCCAAGCAGAGAGGAGGGGGAGAATATGAGAATGAGCACGCCTGGGCTTCTAGTTGCTGCAAACAAACTGCAGATGCATGTGCCACTTTGTGCATCTGCCTTTACATGGGTACTGAGGAATCAAACCCAAGTCATTAGGTTTTGCAGGCAAGCGACTTAAATGCTAAACTCTCTCTCTCCAGCCTCAATAAAAACATTAAAAAAAAAAAAAAAAAAGAACAAGAGGAATGGTCTAAATGGAATCAAGGGAAGAGATAAGAGTCCAGGAAGGATGGGAGGAGGGTTAATCAAAATTAAAGATGTATAGCCAGGCATGGTGGCACACACCTTTAATCCCAGCACTCCAGAGGCAGAGGTAAAAGGATCATCATGAGTTTGAGGCCACTCTAAGGATTCCAGGTAGCCTGGGTTAGAGGAAAACCTTACCTCGAAAAAAAAACAAACAACCAAAAAAAAAATATTAAGATGTTATTAATAAGACATGGAAACCTACTTCTTTGCTAGCATATGGGCAGGGGTATCCTATATACACGGATAATGATGGACCAGAAGCCATAGATTATTATTAGAAAAATTTCAGTGCCATGCATGGGAATGCTTCCAGCAAGTTGCTGGCCAGGGAGGTCTCTGATAACCCCAAAACATTACAAGCCATTGCCAAGGCTCTTGATTGCCCACCAAAACTAGATGGTAAGACCCTATCGCTAAAGATTTCATGGGCTACAGAAATGAAGCTGGAGCTGAGCTATAGAATCATCCTGTAGAATAGTTGTCAGAAAGCTGTAAAGAGCTATGCTGCATGCAGCCTTTTGGGAGAGAAAAGTCATCAATGATGTTAAACAGCAAGTTTTAAAGGCTGGCCAACCAGGCCAAATATGTCAGCTGGTGCAATAGTGGCATGTCTGTTATGAGAGATACCGACTGCTCTCTTAATTGGACAGAAGGCCCATTCAATGGCAGACAGTACATACCTGATACTGAAATCCTAGTCAAAAGCCTATTAAAAAGGGGGGAGGGGCTGGAGAGATGGCTTAGTGGTCAAGTGCTTGCCTATGAAGCCTAAGGACCGTGGTTCTTGATTCCCCAGTACCCACATAAGCCAGATGTACAAGGTGGCGCATGCATTTGGAATTCGTCTGCAGTGGCTGGAGGCCCTGATGCGGTGGCAGACACCTTTAATCCCAAATCCTAGTACTTGAGAGGTAGAGGTAGGAGGATCACCTTGAGTTAAAAAGGACAGCCTGACTCAGAAGGCATCATGGTGCTGGGAAGAAGTGACAGGAGTGCTCAGCACTGCAACATCTCTATCACACCTTCCAAGGCTCAGGGTCTATTGCAGAAGAGGTGGCAGAAAGAATGTAAAAACCACAGGAAGGGTAGGACTAGCCATGAGCTCTAGGAGTGTAACATCTGCTGCTGTCTGGATGAATGTATATACTATGCTCATCAAACTGCCCAGTAAGCACTTCTCTTAATGTTCATACCCTTATATTAATGCTATTCTCACTTTTGGTAGAGAACCTTCTCTTTTCAGATGGCAGTGACCATGGGATGACTCAGAGGGCATCATGGTGCTGGAAAGAAGTGATAGGAGTACTCAGCACTGCAATATCTCGATCACACCTCCCAAGGCTCAGGGTCCATTGCGGAAGAGGTGGCGGAAAGAATGTAAGAGCCAAAGGAAGGGTAGGACTCCCTACAATGTGCTCCTCCAGACACAAAATGGCCTGGATATACATGACCTCACAGTGCCTGACACTACCTACACAAGACCATCATAATAGGAGAAAAAGATGACATCAAAATAAAAGAGAGACTGACTGAGAGTGGAGGGGACATGATGGAGAATGGAGTTTCAAAGGGAAAAGTGGGGGGAGGGAGGGCATTACCATGGGGTATTGTTTACAATTATGGAAGCTGTTAATAATTTTAAAAAAAAGACATTAAAAAAATGAAAAAAAAAAAAGGACAGCCTGAGACTACACAGTGAATTCCAGGTCAGCTTGGGCTAGAGCAAGATTCTACCTTGAAAAACAAACAAACAAAAAAGAACAAGAAAACAATGGATTCCAAATGATGGTGATGCTTCTGGTGGGAAAATCACATGGAAGGTAGAGGGGACTGCTCTAGCTACACCTGCCTTGTCATAACTACATTCTATACCAAATCCCAGTCTCCTAAGGAATGACCAACACAAAGGCCCTGGGGTAGGAATGAAACAGCATGCAAGGGAAAGGCATCACAACTGACACACAGTGACCAAGGAGAGTGAGAAGACAGTCAGGCACAAGTCTCATTTAAATTAGTTAGGGCATCTGTGCAATGGCTGCAAATGGCAGCCTCTTTGGTAATGTATGCAGCCTGTTGCTTGTATAGGTAGGTTGCCCTAAGGGGCCTTGGAGATAGTTTTCTGGTGAATACCCATGTTTCTGATGTCATACTATCCCCTATTTAGGCTCTAGGCAGATATGCATATGCAGGGCGTCTTTAGGAAGCCCGGTGAAGTGTCCATGGTTCATAATGGCCAGGTGTGGTAGTACATGCCTTTCATCCCAGCACTGGGGAGGCAGAGGTTCCAGGCCAACGTGAGACTACATAATGAATTCCAGGTTATTATGGGCTAGAGCAAGACCCTATGGGGGGGGGGTACTGTTTCATTATTTTCAATTTTAAGTTACATGCATCTGGTTGTAAAAACTCAGGTAGTACTAAAGACTTGGAAGAAAAAATAGTACTTCTCTGAATCCTGAGTTACCATCCTAGGAGGCAAACAATCTCAACTCACATTTAGTGGCTTGTGTACTTGCCAAATTTTTTTAAAAAAAAATTTGTTCATTTTTTATTTATTTGAGAGTGACAGACACAGAGAGAAACGCAGACAGAGAGAGAGTTTGTTTTCGTTTTTTACAAAATACTTATCATTTTCAGATCCCTATGATTTAGTATACTTTTACTTCCCTCTGATCCTCCCTGCTAAAGTTGGAGGCCAGGCCTGAGCTGCAGTGAGTTCAAAACTAAAACAAGCAGACTGGGGAGATTCCCCAGGACCCATGTAAGCCAGATGCACAAGGTGGCACATGTGTCTACAGTTTGTGTGCAGTGGTTGGAGGCCCTGGCATGCCCATTCTCCCTCTCTCCCTCTCTCTAATATAAATAAAGAATAAAAAAATATAAATAGTAAAAGCTGGGTGTGGTGGCACATGCCTTTAATCCCAGCACTCGGGAGGCAGAGGTAGGAGGGTTGCCTTGAGTTCAAGGCCACCCTGAGACTAGATAGTGAATTCCAGAACAGCTTGGACTAGAATGAGACCCTACCTCAAAAAAACAAAATAAAATAAATTAAAGAAAAAAAAAAGGGCTGGAGAGATGGCTTAGCGGTTAGATGCTTGCCAGTGAAGCCTAAGGATCCTGGTTCAAGGATCGATTCCCCAGTACCCACATAAACCAGATGCACAAGGGGGTGCATGTGTCTGGAGTTCGTTTGCAGTGGCTAGGGGCCCTGATGCGCCCATTCTCTCTTTCTCTGCCACTTCTCCCTCTGTCTGTCTTTCACTCTCAAATAAATAAATAAAAATAAACAAAAAAAATTAAAAAAAATAAATAAAACAAGGGCTGAAGAGATGGCTCAGAGGTTAAGGCACTTTCCTGCAAAGCCTAATGACCTGAATTTGATTTCCCAGTGCCCACGTAAAAGCAAATGCAAAGTGGTGCATGGATCTGGAGTTAAGTTTGCAGAAGCTAGAGGCCATGGTGTGCCCATTCATACTGAAACAGAAAAACATTAAATTCTTTCTTCTTAAGTTTGGAACCAAGCAAGGATGTTTGCTTTGACCACTCCTATTCAATATCACAGCAAGTCCTAGTCAATAGAACAAGGAAAGGCAACAAAATCCATATAGGTTAAGAAGGAAGAAGTAAAACTGTATTTGCAGACAATATGATTGCATAGGAAATTCCAAATAAGAACCTGAATGTACAAAGGGACAGTGGCCAGGCCATCCACAAGTACAGAACTCTGACCCACAACCTCATCAGCCACCAGTTCAGGCAGCCAAACTGCAACATCTTTATCAATGAGTCCTAAGTGGCCAGGGCTTGGCCTAAAACTGCCTGGGAAGACAGGACAACCACAGGAAGCTCACAGACAGCTAACCTGGTGAATACAGTGGTGAACAACAAGAGACCCTGCCTCAAACAAGGCAGAAGGCAAGGACCAACACCTGAAGTTGTTCTACGACCTCCACACATACTGTGGTAAATGCAAACACAGACATACACCAAACACATACTATATTATACACCTCCTAGAATGACAAACCAACAAAACAAAGAGGCCTACATATTGAGGGTGCAAAGCAACAAAGATTCCCATAAATCTTTTTTTATACATAAAAAGTTATTTGGGGGCTGGAGAGATGGCTTAGCGGTAACGTGCTTGCCTGTGAAGCCTAAGGACCCCAGTTCGAGCCTCGATTCCCCAGGAACCACGTCAGCCAGATGCACAAGGGGGCACACACATCTGGAGTTCGTTTGCAGTGGCTGGACCCCTGGCGCGCCCATTCTCTCTCTCTCTCTCAAATAAATAAATAAATAAAAATTTTATAAAAAAGTGTTATTTGGGTGGAAAACATAGCTCAGTGGTGTGCACATACCTAGCATTTGTGAAGTTCAATTCCTAGCACTTGGGAGGCTGAGGTAGGTGCATCAGGAGTTCAAGTTCAACCTTAGCTACAGAGTAGTTCAAGACTTACATGAGACACTGTCTCAAAACAAAACAAAAAAATTGTTTGTACACATGTAAGGGGCACAGTGTGATGATCAAATCAGAATAGTTACAAATCAGAACATTAGTACCTCAAATATTAAATTTTTTGGATTAACATAGTGATTATATGCTTATGAGTACAATGTTATATATTTCAGTACATGTATACAATATAGACTGATTACATCAGGGTATCTAATGTTTCCATCTCCATATGTGACTTTGTGTTTGGAGTCTCCAAGTTCCTTTCATCTAGTTATTCATAAATATATAATAGTTTGTTGTGATAAGACAGTTACCCCACTGTGCTATAGAACACTACAACTTATCACTCAATCCTCCCTTCCCCCATCCTTAGAATTCCAATACATGGGCTGGAGAGATGGTTTAGCAGTTTGCACTTGGCCTGCAAAGCCAAAGGACCCAGAGGTTGGATTCCCTAGGATCCACGTAAGCCACAAGGTGGCGCATGATCTGGAGTTCACTTGCAGTGGCTAGAGGCCCTGGTGCACTCATTCTCTGTCTCCCAATCTGCTCCTCTCTCTTAAATTAATTAAAAAAAAAAAAAAAAAAAAAAAGAACTCCAATACATTGTTAGGGCTTCAGCAAAGTGTTATGGAAAACAACTGACAGGTAATTTTTCTTTTCCTTTTTGGATACAAGGTCTTGTGTTAACAAGGCTAGCAATGAACTCAGGCTCAAGGGATCCTCCAGTCTGCCACCAGAACAGCTAGAACTACAGGTCTTGTATCACTGGGCTCAGCTAATTGGCCATTTCTTCTATAGTTAAACATATACTATCACAAAATTTAGCAATCCTATAATCATTTACTTGCATGATTCAAAAAGTTATACTCATATATCCAGTCACAAACACTCATAGACAAAGAAACACAGGAGAGGCAATAGGAGAAGACAACATTCAGTATAAAGTCCTAAGGATAAGATTAGAAAAATATAGAGTAAAAAGTGCTTCCTGAGTTGGGCATGGTGTTGCATGCCTTTAATCTCAGCACTCAGGAGGCTGAGGTAGGAAGATCATTGTGAGTTTGAGGACAGCCTGAGACACATAGAGTGAATTCCAGGTCAGCCCAGACTAGAACAAGACCCTACCTCAAAAGTCCAAAGAAGATGGCTGGAGAGATGGCCTTGCGGTTAAGCGCTTGCCTGTGAAGCCCAATTCAAGGCTCGATTTCCCAGGACCCATGTTAGCCAGATGCATAAGGGGGCACACACGTCTGGAATTCGTTTGCAGTGGCTGGAGGCCCTGGTGTGCCCATTCTCTATCTGCCTCTTTCTCTCTCTGTCGCTCTCAACTAAATAAATAAAAATGAACAACAAAAAAAAAATTTTAAGCCCAGAAAAGAAAAAAAAATGTGGTGCTTCCTACATGTGGCAATTAATTACTGATTCATCAGGACTTAACTGATAAATTGATGACACATGCCTGGAATTCCAACACTTGGGAGGCTGAGACAAAAGGATCAGGTTCTAGGTCAGCATGGGCTACAAAGAGTTCAAGGTTAGCCTGGGTTACATATTAAGACCCTGTCTCAAAACAAAACTAAAACTAAAACCTGAAAAATAAAAGCCACCACTGAATCCTATAAGTAAAACAAATTTGATTATGTGGCCACATTTGCCAAAATTACATGAATTTTCATTAAACTTAAAAAAAACTATATACCATATAAAAATGTACCGTGAAGTAGTTTCAGTAACAAATGTCTAGAAGTTTTACTCTACAGGGGGCCTGTAAACTTCCCACAGCCAAAGGTAGCCCATTCCCCTTCTGTAAATAAAGTTTAAGCGGAACATAGCCACTTGTTCATACTGTTTCCGGGTGTTCTCACACCATGACAGACAGAACAGTAAAGTGGCTGGGACAAAGGTCCCCTAAAATGTTTGCTATGTGGCCTTTACAGAAAACTCCAACCAACTGTTATATTTGTCAGAGTGACGCCACCAGTGATAAAGATTATAGCTGTAGGGCATAAAGTTGAGTCCAAAGAGACAGAAGGCAGACTGATTTGCTGCTGAGCACCCAGCTGTCCCACCAGGCCTCCATGTTAGTAGTTAACTTGGTGCACTATCCTAGGCCAGGGTCTAATTTTGGGTTTTAAAATCTCAAAATCATGAAAACCCTCGAGAAGCTGCTATGCCCAATCTCAGTGAGCCATGTATGAAGATAGGAGATCACACAGTGTCCCTACAGAAGGATAGGTCCACCCTACACTATAGGGTACTAACAGGCCTAAACACCAATACATTACACATTCTATACCTGATGGGGAAGCCTTTGTAATCTTGGAGGAAAAGTTGACTGCTCATCTTTATCCCAGAAGCTCATCAAACCAGTCTCGTTACGTTTTTACTGATTTCTACCAGAAGGTCATGGTTCCTATGACTTCCATCATCACATGAGTCTCATGCTACTCTGTGTTATTAAAATTTAACTTCTAAAAAAAAATTAACTTCTAATAATCATGGAAGTTGTTAATTAAAAAAAAAAGCCAGGGCTGGAGAGATGGCTTAGTGGTTAAGGTGTATGCCTGCGAAGCCTAAGGACCCAGGTTCAATTCTCCAGGTCCCATCTAAGCCAGATGCACAAGGTGGTGCATGCGTCTGGAGTTAGCTTGCAGTGGCTGGAGGCCCTGGTGCACCCATTCTCACTCTTTCTCTGTTTCAAATAAGTAAATAAAAAATGTTTTTAAAAAATTAACTTCTAGAGCTGCACAGATGGCTTAGCAGTTAAGATGCCCAAGGACCCAGGCTCCATTTCCCGGTACTCACATGAAGCCAGATGCACAAGGTAGTGCATGCATCTGCAGTTCATTTGCAATGGCTTAAAGGCCTGGTGCACCCATTCCCTCTCTTCTCTTTTCTGCCTCTCTCTCTCTTGCAAGTAAATAAATAATTTTTTTAAATTAACTTCTGGGCTGGAAAGATGGCTCAGTGGTTAAAGGTGTTTGCCTGCAAAGCCTACAGACCCAGCTTTGATTCCCTAGTATCCACATAAAGCCAGATGCACATAAAGCCAGAGTGACACATGCATCTGGAGTTCATCTGCAACAGCTGGAGGCCCTGGCATGCCAATACTCCATCTCAAATAAGTTTTTTTTTTTTTTTTTTGGTCTAACTTCTCATTCCTCTCCCTTCCTAAATCTTTGAGTGGTATCCTCTAAAACTCCTGCTCCTTGACAGAAATGCCTAACTTGAAGAATAAAAAACTTTTCTGCCTTCTTTTTCTCTAACAGTGTGAATTCTCTTGCAGCCCATTCACATAGGCCAAGAAAGGGGGAGGACTCTCCTCTTTTCTGTTCTGCCTCATGATTTCTGCTTTCCCTCTTGCAAAATATCCTGCTCCTTGGAGGTGTATTTTAATGTAACTGGACATGGACCAGCCACTGCCTTCACCTACCACCAGCCTTACAATCTTTCAAAGAAACCTTTCCTGCCCAACTCCTGCTATCTTTTTATGAGACCTGAACATGCGAAGAAAAACAACCACCTCTAATAACTCTCAAATTCAGTTACCCTCTCCATGACTAAGCACTCCATTTTGTCACTGTAAGTATTTGAAGATGGAATTACGGTTAAAACTTTCCATAAGACAACAGGTCACCATTAAAGAAGGGCTGAACTCTAACAGGCACATAAAACAAAAATTCAGGAAAGTACATCATGAAAACTTCAGGAAACAATGCTGGGCCAGGTGGTATACATTTGTGATCCTAGCACTCTAAAGACAGAGGTGGGCTGGAGAGATGGCTTAGCGATTAAGTGCTTGCCTGTGAAGCCTAAGGACCCCGGTTGGAGGCTCGATTCCCCAGGACCCATGTTAGCCAGATGCACAAGGGGGCACACGTGTCTGGAGTTCGTTTACAGTGGCTGGAGGCCCTGGCGCGCCCATTCTCTCTCTCTCTCCCCTCTTTCTCTCTCTGTCGCTCTCAAATAAATAAACAAAAAAAATTTAAAAAAAATAAATAAATACAGAGGCAAGACCCTATCTCCAATAAAGACAAGTCAATCAATCTTCAGAATAAAAAAGAAAATTAAACATCTTTAAAAGCACAAGGAGAGAGATCACTGAATATCTACTGAGTGACCCTTACAAGTCCTTCTTGATTCTGAAGTGAAGTAAGTCCTGCTGTTGTTTTGTGATACTGAACCCAGAACCATAATCTGACATGGGATTGGAGGACAAAAGAATGACACTGACCAGAATCCAGAAACCCCAAAACAGAGGAAGAGTAAGAGAAGGAAGAATTTGTGGATCCCCCAACAACAGTGCAAGAACAATGCAAACAGATTAAGAAATGTGTAAAGGACTGGGAGCAGATAGAGTTGTGTGATGAGCATGTGTCCTCTCGATCACAAACACCGCAGGATTGTGCAGAGGAGCTCTTTGACTTCCTGCATGCAAGAGACCACAGAATGGCCCCTTAAGCTCCTCAACAGTTTGCAGTAAATGTGCAGATTCACTCATCCCAGCTTTCATCGACCTGGGCATCAGGATGCTTTGTGTTTTGAACATGTCATAACAAAGTCCTATAATTGGTTATAAATAAATAAATAAATAGCCAGGCATGATGGCTCATCCCTTTAATCCCAGTACTTGGGAGGCAGAGGCAGGAGGAACACCATGAGTTCTAAGCCACCCTGAGAGTACATAGTGATTTCCAGGTCAGCCTGGGCTGGAGTGAGACCCTACCTCAAAAAACCTAAAATAAAATAAAATAAATAAATAAAATTAAATAATAAATGGACTGGGAGAGTGTATGAAGAAAAATGACACATTCCACACTCAAAAGTGACAGGAATAAGACTGACAGCTAACACCTACAGAATGAAGAGAAGCCAAGAAAATGAACAGGCATCCTACAATTTAATCAAATGAAGTAAAAACTAAAGCTCATTTACAGTTAAATAAAAACTGAATTTGCTCACGAGAAGACCCAAAATAAAAGAAACTCCTGAGGTGAAAGATGACCCTAAGCAGAAGCTTTCAAAGATAGTGTGAACAAAGATGGAAAGGAGAAATCTGAAGACTAAATATATACTATATCACAGGTAAGTGCCTTAACCACTAAGCCAGCTCTCTAGCCCTTTTCTTTTCTTTCTTTCTTTCTTTTTTTTTTTTTTTTTTTGAGGTAGGGTTTCACTCTCTAGCCCAGACTGACCTGGAATTCACTATGGAGTCTCAGGGTGGCCTCGAACTCATGGCAATCCTCCTACCTCTGCCTCCTGAATGCTGGGATTAAAGGCGTGCACCACCACACTCAGCTTTTCTTTTTTTTTTTAATTTTTTTATTTTTAGAGGTAGGGTCTCATTCTAGCCCAGGCTGACCTGGAATTCACTATGTAATCTCAGGCTGGCCTCGAACTCATGGTGTTCCTCCCACCTCTGCCTCCCAAGTGCTGGGATTAAAGGCATGAGCCACCATGCCTGGCTCTTTTTGTCTTTTTGAGACAGTGTCTTAGTATGTAACCCAGGTTGGCCTGGTGCTTGTATTCTTCCTGCCTCGGGATTGCAGGTGTGTACCACCAGGTCCAGCTTAAAATGTTTTTATCCAAATCTACATGTATCTACAATTAAATTGAATGTGTAAAAGAACTTCAAAAATACATACTAGGGATGGGTGTGGTGGTGCATACCTTTAATCCCAGCACTTGGGAAGGAGAGGTAGGAGTTCAAGGCCATCCTGAGACTAAATTCCAGGTCAGCATGGGCTAGAGTGAGACCCTACCTTGATAAACAAACAAAACATACTAGGGCTGAAGAGTGGTTTAGCAGTTAAGGCGCTTGCCTGCAAAGCCAAAGGACCCGGGTTCAATTCTACAGGACCCACGTAAGCCAGATGCACATGGTGGTAAATGCGTCTGGAACCCCCCCCCCACGCCCCACACACTCTCTCTCTCTCTGCTTCTTTCTCGCTCTCTAACAAATAAATTTAAAAAAATAAAATAAATTTTAAAAAACATACTAAAATTACTGCTATTAACTCATGTAGGAGTACTTAGAGGGAATACATCTTTAGAGGGAAGTAGTAACCATATATACTTCAAGTATTAATCTCAAAAAATTAGAAGAAACCAGTGGATATAAGAGAAACAGTCAATGAAGTAGGAAATGAAAATATAATATAACGTGAGTCAACAGACTAATAAATAGTGTTCTGTGCCTAGGAAGACTCATCTTTCATTAGGAGACGGAGAAGACTATCAGTCACAAGAAAGGGCCAGCCACTTATTTTTCATCTTTCACACCCCAGATTTTGACACTTGACAAGGAGAGGAGGTTGCCTTTCCTCCTGTGAGCTGCCTGTTTCATTCTTCCATACAACCCAGTTCCTTTGAGTACTTCTATCCCAGATAAAATTCATGAATTTATGTACTTATCAATCTGTCTCCTTAGCAGTTTGCTCCATGGAGGGCTCATTTGCCACAGACTACCTGTGACACAGTGTCTGCATGTCACAGTGACCTGACCCACCTACACAAACTAGCCAGGCGCTGTCTTAGGTGCTGGGAATACAATAAATCTCATGGAACTTACAATCACATGAAGGAGAGGCACATCAATAAGCAAATGAGAACAAAGCAAGGAAAAGTGAACATGAGGTTAAAGAACTGCAATTCAGACTTGTTTAAAACATAAAGCCAGGGACCCAGTGACATGAGACAGCAAACTGTGCATGCCTGGTCTGAAGATCAGCCAGAGAACCAGTACAGATGGAAGAGTGAAAAAAAAATAGAAGAGGAGAGTAATAAAGACAAACAAACAAATAAAAAATCCAAGAGGAATGGAGAGATGGCTTAGCAATAAGGCATTTATTTGCCTGCAAAGGTTAATGACCTGAGTATGATTCCCCAGTACCCACATAAATCTAGATGCACAAAGTGGTGCATGCATCTGGAGTTTATTTGCAGTGGCTGGAGGCCCTGGTACACCCATTCTGTCTGTCTCTCCTCTATCTCTCTCTGCTTGCAAATAAATAAAATAAAAACTTAAAAAAAAAAAAAAAGCCGGGTGTGGTGGTGCATCCCAGCACTTGGGAGGCAGAGGTAGGAGGATCACCATGAGTTCAAGGCCACACTGAGACTACCTAGACTACCTAGTCATCCTGGGCTAGAGTGAGACCCTACCTTGAAAAAACAAAAACAAAAGAAAGAAAGAAAGGAGGGAGGGAGGAAGGGAGGGAGGGAGGGAGGAAGAAAGAAAAAAAAAAAACACTGGGGCAAGTATAACACAAGATCATCTATCTGAGGGGTTTGGGGGCCATTACTATGACTTTCACTATTACTGTTAATCAAATGGGAACAAGTAGGTTTTATCCACTGTGTATATTCTAAAAAGATTTTTCTCAGCCAGGTGTGGTGGCACACCCTTGTAATCCCAGTCAGTACCCAGGAGGCTGCAGAAAGATGATCAAGGTCAGCTAGGGTTGCACAATGAAACTCTATCTCAAAATATAAAAAAACACACTTCTAGCCAGTGTTGAAAATAGGCAGTGGGAAGACAGAAATACAGAGTCCAGTGATGTCATCACAAAGAAAATCCCACCAGAGTAAGGTGACTGAGATTCAGGTGGTAACAACAGTGCACGTCCTGAAGAGTGCACGGGCCTCAGGACTTTCTCACAGATGGAACAAGGAGATGAAAACTTTGACAAGCACCTTGAGGGTAAGCTGTGTTTTCTGATAGGAAAGAAGATACAATCAGGAATTCATCATGGAACATGGGTTTGAACTGACTTTTTTTTATGTATCCAGACATGTCAGATAAGCCAATGGACATTAGGATTTGCAATGTCAGGATATGGGCTGTATTTAAAGTCATGAGACTGAATGACATCAAGTAACCTTTGATAAATGAACAGGTCTATTAATCTGTGACTAATGAGCACATGACACTTAGCCATCAGAGCTATCAAGGATGAATGTGAAGCTCAGAATTTTGGTCAAACCACAAATGTTCTTCCTATGCTGTTTTTTTGGTTTGTAAAGAATCCTTTCCTTCAGATATTCTCATATCCCATGTTTGAGGAAACAAAACAAACAAAAAAAAGCTGCCCAAGCAACAAGTTTCCTTGGTTAACACCACATGTGGTGGCTCTCTCCTTAACTGGCCCTGTAAATTAAATGCATGTCTGAACAACACCTGACTGATGAGTGCTAGTGCTCACCTGTAATCCCAGCACCTGGAAGCTGGAGGCAGGAGGTCCAGGAGTTTAAGGTCAGCCTCAGCTATGTATCCATTTTGAGGCCAGCCTGGGCTACATGAGACCCTGTCTCAAAAAAACAGCCAGGCGTGGTGGCACACATCTTTAATCCCAGCACTCGGGAGGCAGAGGTAGGAGGATCACCATGAGTTCGAGGCCACCCTGGGACTACATAGTGAATTCCAGGTCAACCTGGACTAGAGTTAAATCATACCTCAAAAAAACAAAGAAACTGGATCTGAAATATTCCCAAATGCTCTGTGCAAAAAACTGGTGCTACTGCGAGATGGTGGAACCTGGGAGCAGATTCTTGAAGGGGATCAGGGGATCTTGGTCCCTTCCTCTTTCTCTTTGCTGCATGGCTATCATAGAAGATGTTCTGGCTGCCAAGTGTTCTTAACATGATGTATTTCCTCACCATAGGCCCAAAGTCAATAGACCAAATGACCATGGACTGAAACCATTTTCCCCCTGAAAGAAATCAGAGTTCCCTAGAGAGATGGATGGATTTCCCCCTCCCTCAACACTTGGGCAAGGTGGTTTGAATGTCACAAGGAACAAGAGCAAATGAAGTAAGCTACAATTCTATGAATTCCTAATGACACAGACTACTACAAAATGAAAAAACCAAGCACTCTGGTTACTATTCTGCTTTTTATCCATTTTACGACAACCTCATAATCTGCAGCTTCCCAACTTTGGACTTCGAGCTCCAAAACCAAGAGTTAGAATAAATTTCTATTCTCTGTCAGTCCAACAGTTTTTGTTGCAGCAACAGAACAACAATAAATTGATATAATGAGAAGGAATTAAGTCTCGAACAGTAACTTTCTGTTAGAGGAGGGTGGGGATCTACTAAAAAGCAATGAGGAGCTAACAGAATGTTGCTGACACTACCCTTTCATACATGACATGTGGGTTACAGTGAGCACCATCCAGAAGCAGTGTTTGCAGAGGTAGGAGGATTGTCACATGTTCAAGGCCACCCTAAGACTACATAGTGAACTCCAGGTCAGCCTGAGCTAGAGTGAAACCCTGGGGGGGGGGGGGGGGACGGAGACAGAAGCAATGTTTGAAAAAGTAGGTTTCACTGAAAAGGGAAAGATGGGACATTAGGAATATGGGGGAATTTACTGACACTGGACATGCGAGAGGAGAGACAACAGCAAATAATAATAAAGTACCAGAAGGAAGAAAAAGAAAAGCACATTTGAGGATAGCTGATCAGATTTACTTATAATTTTTTAAGAAATTCTTAAGAAATGATAACAAATAGATACCCATCTTCATTTTGTTTTTTGTTTTGTTTTGAGATAGGATCCCGTCTACATGAGACTGGCCTCAAACTCACTAACCAAGGCTAGCCTAGAAATCTTGATCCTCCTGCCTCCACCTCCCAAGTACTGGGAATACAGGCATGTGTCACCATGCAGACATGGTGACATTTTCAATATTTAAAAAACAAATTTTGGGGCTGGAGAGATGGCTTAGCGGTTAAGCACTTGCCTATGAAGCCCAAGGACCCCGGTTCGAGGCTTGATTCTCCAGGACCCACGTAAGCCAGATGCACAAGGGGGCACATGCATCTGGAGTTCATTTGCAGTGGCTGGAGGCCCTGGCGCGCCCATTCTCTCTCAATCTCTCTCTCTCTTTCCCTCTTTCTCTGTCTGTCACTCTCAAATAAATAAATAATAAACAAAATTAAAAAAAAAAAAACAAAACAAATTTTGCTTTTGGTTTTGCAAGATAGGGTCTCTCTCTAGTCCAGGCTCACTGGAATTCACTATGTAGTCTCAGGGTGGCCTTGAACTCATCCTCCTACCTCTGCCTCCCAAGTGCTGGGAATAAAGGTGTGTACCACCACACCCAGCTTTTAAAGATAATTTTTATTTATTTGCAAGCAGAGAGACAGACAGAATGGGCATGCTAGGGACCCCTGTCATTGCAAATGAACACGTGCCACTTTGTGTATCTGGTTTTATGTGGATACTGGGGAATCGAATATGGGCCATCAGGTCTTGCAAACAAGTGCCTGTAACTTCTCATCCATATCTCCAGCCTCCTATTTTTTAAATAATATTTTATTTATTTGAGGGAGGGGGAGAGAGAGAGAATGAGTGCACCAGGGTCACTGTAAACGAACTCCAGACACATGTCCCTATGCATCTGGCTTAGGTGGGTTCTGGGGAATTAAACCTTGGTCCTTAGGCTTCGCAGGCAAGTGTCTTAACCGCTGAGCCATCTTTCCAGCCCTTACTTTTATTTATTTACTTGAGAGAGGAAAAATGGGCAGGCCAGGGCCTCCAGCCACTGCAATCAAACTCTAGGCACTTGGACCACCTACCACCTAGTGAGCATGTGACATTGCGACATTGCGTGTGCCTTGCCTTTGTGCATTGGCTATCGTGAGATCTGGAGAGTCGAACATGGGTCCTTAGCTTCACAGGCAAGTGCCTTAACCACTAAGCCATTTCACCAGCCTTGATGATGCCTTTCTGAAGACTCAGAAAAGCAACTTCCTTCCCTCTAAAACCACAGCCTGTTTTAGTCTGGCTTTCATTGTTATAACAAATTCTTTATACTGGGTATTCATGAGAAAAAGAGACTTATTTAACTCAGTTTTGTAGACTGAAAGTCCAAGATTCAGTGGCTCCCTGGTTCAGGATCTGATGTGGGCCTAATGGCAGGTGGTAAGAGAGAGAATAATCACATGGCCAGACAGGAAGGCAGAGCAAAAGGCCAGACTGGCCTTAAAATCACAATCTTCCTCCCTGAGTCTCTCGAGTGCTAGCATTACAGGTATGTGACACAACGCCCAGCAAGGATTTCTATTACAACAATTCCCTCATATGAGAAATACTTAAGGTCTCAGAATAACTAATAATCTCGTCCAAGGGCAGCACCCCCACTGGCTAAGGATCTCCTAATGTGCCCACCCTGGAGACCTAGCTCCCAACTATGAACCCTATAGCACAAGTTCAAATGTTTTATCAAAGTTCAGCTTTTAGATTGGGGAGATGACTCAGTGTGTAAAAGCACTTGCAGTGTATGCATGAATCCAACTTTGTATGCCCAGAACCCACGTACAACTTGTCAGGGTAGTGCAAGTGCCTGTAATCCCAGCACTCCAATGGCAGCAAGAATGGAAGCAGAAACAGGAGACTCTCTGGAAGGTCACAGGTTAGTTACCTTGGCATACAGCAAGAGCAAACAAAGAGACCTTGTCTTAAACATGATGAAAATTGAGGACTGTCACCTGAGGCTGTCCTATGACCACCATACTCAAGTCTAGGCATATGTGCTCCTACATGCATACAAGCGTACATACACACACATGCACATAACTTTTCCCAGTCAGCAGCAGGCAACATGAGATCATATAGGTGTAATTAGGACCTATGGGGTAAGCATCTCACAAAATACTCTTTTGAGTTTTTGCTGCTAAAAGCACCATACTTTCCTACCCCATTTGCCCAGTAACAGAGAGAGACTGGCATACAGGGATGCTACCTACCACAGTGCTGTTCAAAATGTGGTTATGAACTTGTACTGACCCTTGAACTGCCTGTGATGAAACACCATGGGCTAGGGAGATGAATGGCTCAGTGGTTCAAGATGCTTTCCTGCAAAGTCCACCAGCTCAGGTTCAATTCCCCAATACACACATAGAGCCAGATACACTAAGTGGTGCATGCATCTGGAGGTCGTTTGCAGAGGCAAAAGGGTGTGGTGTGTCAATTCTCTCTCTCTCAAAAAAGCAAGTAAGTTTTAATGAAATTTTTTCCTAGCTTGCTATAATTATTAATAAAAATGTGTTTTGTAATTTTTGTCTTTAAAAATTTACTTTTTGAGCCGGGCGTGGTGGCGCACGCCTTTAATCCCAGCACTCGGGAGGCAGAGGTAGGAGGATCGCCGTAAGTTCGAGGCCACCCTGAGACTCCATAGTGAATTCCAGGTCAGCCTGGGCTAGAGTGAAACCCTACCTCGAAAAAAAAACCAAAAAAAACCAAAAAAAAAAAAAATTTACTTTTTGGAGCTAGAGAGACGGTTAAACAGTTAAGGCACTTGCCTGCGAAGCATAAAAATGCATGTTCGTGAGAGCCAGGCGTGGTGGCGCACGCCTTTAATCCCAGCACTAGGGAGGCAGAGGTAGGAGGATTGCTGTGAGTTCGAAGCCACCCTGAGACTCCATAGTGAATTCCAGGTCAGCCTGGGCTAGAGTGAGACCCTACCTCGAAAAACCAAAAAAAAAAAAAAAAATCGTGTTCGAATCTCCAGGCCCTACACAGCCAGACGCACTGATGCAAGCATGCAGTATCACACGTGCACGCAAGGGGCTGCATGTGTCTGGAGTTTGTTCACAGCAGCTGAAAGGTCCTGGCACATCCATTCTCTCTCTCCCCACTCTTTCTCTGTCTTTCTCAAAATTAACTTCTTCTAATCCTCTCTCTCTCTCTCTCTTTTGAGGTAGAGTCTCACTCTAGCCCATGCTGACCTGGTACTCACTCTGTAGTCCCAGCTAGACTCATGACAGTCCTCCTAACTCAGCCTCCCAAATTCTGAGATTAAGCCTGGCTTAAAAGTACACTATTTTAGGGGCTGGAGAGAGGTCTTAGTGGTTAAGCACTTGCCTATGAAGCCCAAGGACCCCGGTTCGAGGCTTGATTCTCCAGGACCCACGTAAGCCAGATGCACAAGGGGGCACATGCATCTGGAGTTCATTTGCAGTGGCTGGAGGCCCTGGCGCGCCCATTCTCTCTCAATCTCTCTCTCTCTTTCCCTCTTTCTCTGTCTGTCACTCTCAAATAAATAAATAATAAACAAAATTAAAAAAAAAAAACAAAACAAATTTTGCTTTTGGTTTTGCAAGATAGGGTCTCTCTCTAGTCCAGGCTCACTGGAATTCACTATGTAGTCTCAGGGTGGCCTTGAACTCATCCTCCTACCTCTGCCTCCCAAGTGCTGGGAATAAAGGTGTGTACCACCACACCCAGCTTTTAAAGATAATTTTTATTTATTTGCAAGCAGAGAGACAGACAGAATGGGCATGCTAGGGACCCCTGTCATTGCAAATGAACACGTGCCACTTTGTGTATCTGGTTTTATGTGGATACTGGGGAATCGAATATGGGCCATCAGGTCTTGCAAACAAGTGCCTGTAACTTCTCATCCATATCTCCAGCCTCCTATTTTTTAAATAATATTTTATTTATTTGAGGGAGGGGGAGAGAGAGAGAATGAGTGCACCAGGGTCACTGTAAACGAACTCCAGACACATGTCCCTATGCATCTGGCTTAGGTGGGTTCTGGGGAATTAAACCTTGGTCCTTAGGCTTCGCAGGCAAGTGTCTTAACCGCTGAGCCATCTTTCCAGCCCTTACTTTTATTTATTTACTTGAGAGAGGAAAAATGGGCAGGCCAGGGCCTCCAGCCACTGCAATCAAACTCTAGGCACTTGGACCACCTACCACCTAGTGAGCATGTGACATTGCGACATTGCGTGTGCCTTGCCTTTGTGCATTGGCTATCGTGAGATCTGGAGAGTCGAACATGGGTCCTTAGCTTCACAGGCAAGTGCCTTAACCACTAAGCCATTTCACCAGCCTTGATGATGCCTTTCTGAAGACTCAGAAAAGCAACTTCCTTCCCTCTAAAACCACAGCCTGTTTTAGTCTGGCTTTCATTGTTATAACAAATTCTTTATACTGGGTATTCATGAAAAAAAGAGACTTATTTAACTCAGTTTTGTAGACTGAAAGTCCAAGATTCAGTGGCTCCCTGGTTCAGGATCTGATGTGGGCCTAATGGCAGGTGGTAAGAGAGAGAATAATCACATGGCCAGACAGGAAGGCAGAGCAAAAGGCCAGACTGGCCTTAAAATCACAATCTTCCTCCCTGAGTCTCTCGAGTGCTAGCATTACAGGTATGTGACACAACGCCCAGCAAGGATTTCTATTACAACAATGCCCTCATATGAGAAATACTTAAGGTCTCAGAATAACTAATAATCTCGTCCAAGGGCAGCACCCCCACTGGCTAAGGATCTCCTAATGTGCCCACCCTGGAGACCTAGCTCCCAACTATGAACCCTATAGCACAAGTTCAAATGTTTTATCAAAGTTCAGCTTTTAGATTGGGGAGATGACTCAGTGTGTAAAAGCACTTGCAGTGTATGCATGAATCCAACTTTGTATGCCCAGAACCCACGTACAACTTGTCAGGGTAGTGCAAGTGCCTGTAATCCCAGCACTCCAATGGCAGCAAGAATGGAAGCAGAAACAGGAGACTCTCTGGAAGGTCACAGGTTAGTTACCTTGGCATACAGCAAGAGCAAACAAAGAGACCTTGTCTTAAACATGATGAAAATTGAGGACTGTCACCTGAGGCTGTCCTATGACCACCATACTCAAGTCTAGGCATATGTGCTCCTACATGCATACAAGCGTACATACACACACATGCACATAACTTTTCCCAGTCAGCAGCAGGCAACATGAGATCATATAGGTGTAATTAGGACCTATGGGGTAAGCATCTCACAAAATACTCTTTTGAGTTTTTGCTGCTAAAAGCACCATACTTTCCTACCCCATTTGCCCAGTAACAGAGAGAGACTGGCATACAGGGATGCTACCTACCACAGTGCTGTTCAAAATGTGGTTATGAACTTGTACTGACCCTTGAACTGCCTGTGATGAAACACCATGGGCTAGGGAGATGAATGGCTCAGTGGTTCAAGATGCTTTCCTGCAAAGTCCACCAGCTCAGGTTCAATTCCCCAATACACACATAGAGCCAGATACACTAAGTGGTGCATGCATCTGGAGGTCGTTTGCAGAGGCAAAAGGGTGTGGTGTGTCAATTCTCTCTCTCTCAAAAAAGCAAGTAAGCTTTAATGAAATTTTTTCCTAGCTTGCTATAATTATTAATAAAAATGTGTTTTGTAATTTTTGTCTTTAAAAATTTACTTTTTGAGCCGGGCGTGGTGGCGCACGCCTTTAATCCCAGCACTCGGGAGGCAGAGGTAGGAGGATCGCCGTAAGTTCGAGGCCACCCTGAGACTCCATAGTGAATTCCAGGTCAGCCTGGGCTAGAGTGAAACCCTACCTCGAAAAAAAAACCAAAAAAAACCAAAAAAAAAAAAATTTACTTTTTGGAGCTAGAGAGACGGTTAAACAGTTAAGGCACTTGCCTGCGAAGCATAAAAATGCATGTTCGTGAGAGCCAGGCGTGGTGGCGCACGCCTTTAATCCCAGCACTAGGGAGGCAGAGGTAGGAGGATTGCTGTGAGTTCGAAGCCACCCTGAGACTCCATAGTGAATTCCAGGTCAGCCTGGGCTAGAGTGAGACCCTACCTCGAAAAACCAAAAAAAAAAAAAAAAGCGTGTTCGAATCTCCAGGCCCTACACAGCCAGACGCACTGATGCAAGCATGCAGTATCACACGTGCACGCAAGGGGCTGCATGTGTCTGGAGTTTGTTCACAGCAGCTGAAAGGTCCTGGCACATCCATTCTCTCTCTCCCCACTCTTTCTCTGTCTTTCTCAAAATTAACTTCTTCTAATCCTCTCTCTCTCTCTCTCTTTTGAGGTAGAGTCTCACTCTAGCCCATGCTGACCTGGAACTCACTCTGTAGTCCCAGGCTAGACTCATGACAGTCCTCCTAACTCAGCCTCCCAAATTCTGAGATTAAGCCTGGCTTAAAAGTACACTATTTTAGGGGCTGGAGAGAGGTCTTAGTGGTTAAGCGCCTGCCTGTGAAGCCTAAGGACCCCAGATCAAGGCTCAATTCCCTCCCAGGACCCACGTTAGCCAGATGCACAAGAGGGCGCATGCATCTGGAGTTCTTTTGCAGTGGCTGGAAGCCCTGGTGCACCCATTCGCTCTCTCTTTCTCTCTGCCTCTTTCTCTCTCTGTTGCTCTCAAATAAATAAATAAATGAAAATAAAACTAAAAAATTTAAAAAGCTCATGTAGTAAAAGTGCTCCTGAAAATAATCATTAGCTCAATGATAAGAAAAAAAGTACACTATTTTAGGGGCTGGAGAGATGGCTCAGTGGTAAAGGCACTTGCCTGTAAAGCCTAATGACCCAGGTTTGATTCCTCAGTACCAACATAAAGCCAGATACATGAGGTGATGCGTGCTTTGGAGTTTGTTTGCTGTAGCTAGAGGCCCCATTCTCTCTCTTTGCTGACTGTGCATATGGTGAGACTACATAGTGAATTCCAGGTCAGCCTGGGCTAGAGCAAGACCCTACCTTGAAACACCCCCTCCCAAAAAAGAAAAACCCAAAACCTCACTTGCCCCATAGTTCACTTTTATTATATTTTACCTAAGGACTGATCTGTGACCAATTGGGGAGAGTGACCCTTCTATAGTGTTTTACCAGGCTTTTACACACTGGACCTCAAGTGTTCAGTTTCACAGATGCAAATGACAGCAAACCTATTCACCTTACCAGAAAACTGAGTATTCAGCCAGGCATGGTGGCACATGCCTTTAATTCCAGCACTCAGGAGGCAGAGGTAGTAGGATCACCATGAGTTCGAGGCCACCCTGAGACTACATAGTGAATGAGCTGGAATGAGACACTACCTAAAAAAAAAATAAGTATTTCTTACAGCCTGAAGAACATGCTGCTTGCTCCTGGGACCTTCACAGGGAATGATCAACATGTTTTTATTTTATTTTACTTTTTTTTTTTTTTTTTGAGAGAGTACGCAAGTGTGCCAGGGCCTTTCAGCCACTGTGTGCACCCAGATGTGTGCAACCCCTTGTAGCACATATGTGACATTGTATGCTTGTGTCACTGTGCGTCTGGCTATGTGGGACCTGGAGATTCAGACATGTGATCTTAGGCTTTGCAGGAAAGCACCTTAATCGCTGAGCCATCTCTCCAGCCCTATTTTTTTTTATTTTTTGAGGCAGGATCTCACTCTAGTTCAGGCTGACCTGGAACTCACAGTGATCCTCCTACCTCAGCCTCAAAGGGAAGAGGATTGGCATGAGTTCAAGGCCACCCTGAGACTACATAGTCCAGGTCACCCTGGGACCCTACCATGAAAAAGCAAAATAATAATAATAATGAGAGAGGGCTGGAGAGATGGCTTAGCGGTTAAGCGCTTGCCTGTGAAGCCTAAGGACGCCGGTTCGAGGCTCGACTCCCCAGGACCCACATTAGCCAGATGCACAAGGGGGCGCACACATCTGGAGTTCGTTTGCAGTGGCTGGATGCCCTGGCGCGCCCATTCTCTCTCCCTCTCTCTATCTGCCTCTTTCTCTCTCTGTCGCTCTCAAATAAATAAATAAAAATAACAAAAAAAATTTAAAAAAAATAATAATAATGAGAGAGAGAAAGAGAGAGGGAATGTGCATGCTATGGCCTCTAGCCACTGCAAACAAACTCCAGATGCATGTACCACTTTGTGTATCTGGCTTACACTAGTACTGGGGAATCAAACCTGGGTCCTTAGGCTTCATAGGCAAGCGCCTTAACCACTAAGCCATCTCTACAGCCCTCTCAACATGTTTTAAATATAGTTATTGCCAGTGACCCATCATATTACCAATGGAGCTAGTTTAGACACTTAAGGACAAAGGAGAAATAAGATATACTGCTAATCATAACTTCGCAAACTTCTCCAAGTCCCACCACACAATAAATGATTCTTGATGACTTCCTGGAGAAGAAACAACTCCATCATCACTATCAGGGATAGAGATATAGCTTAATAGTAAAGCACTTATAATAGCCTGCATGAGGTACTTGGTTCAATTCCTAGCACACAAATACATCAATGCATTATCAATTTTTTAAAAATCGTATCTTTATAGTTATTTATTTATTTTGGTTTTTCATTTTAGTCAGACAACTGCTTTTAGCTTGTTAGGGAATTTTATCAAATACTGTGTAGTGTAACTTATTGTGTAGTAGGTTATCAACTAAATCCTTTAAAAAATACAGTATAACTATCTTCTATAGTCCCAAGTATTGATGCACCCAAGTCTTCAACTTTCTTGGGGGTGATATAGTTATCTACTCCATTGCCATCAAACTAGGGACCACTAACCAGCATGGATCAATCGACTATTTATTACAAATACATCTGAGATCAGTATGGAAACTAAAAGCATCAAGAGCTTTTATTTGAGTGTGACAGGCCATGCTCTCCACACACACTCAGCAGACCTGCCATACAATGATAACAGTCCAGGTCTTGCTCATCTCACTTAGGTTGCATATGGCATTGTATGTACTAGTCAAGCATAGTACAACCAGGTCACATGAGGTATTTGAAGGTTTGTCAACTACCTAAAAGTGCATACAAATCTGTGAAAATGTAAACTTATAGTCATTCTTATTTTCACTTGTTTACAGGACTTTTTATCTACTTATTTGTATGCATTTATGGGCACACTTGTCAAGGTCTGTGTGTGGAGGTCAGAGAACAACTTTGAGGTACTTGGCTCTACCTTTAAGATATGATCTCTTGCCACTGCAAAGAAACACTAGATTAGCTGACCAGTGAGCTTTGGATTCTCCTACCTCTGCTTGCTATTGTCACAGGCAAGCTGGTATCACAGATATGCGAGCTACTTTGCATTTGACTTTACCTGCACTGGCATGCTTTGTAAGCAAGTGCCTATAACCCGAGGCATCTCCTCAGCCCTCTATCTTAGCTTTGGAGAAAAGGTCTGATGCAGTCTAGGCCAGCTTCAAACTCTACTACATAACCAAAGATAATCTTGAATTCCAGATGTTCTTGCCTTCACCTCCCAAATGTTGGGATTATAGTTATGTCACTCCGCTGGACTCATTTATTCATTAAAAAAATATTTTATTACTTACTTGAGAGACAGAGAGAGGCAGACAGAGAGAATGGGCACGCCAGGGCCTCCAGCCACTACAAACTCCACATGCACCACCTTGTGAATCTGTCTTACGTGGGTACTGGGGAATCAAACCTGGGTCCTTAGGCTTTGCAGGCAAGTACCTTAACCACTAAGCCAGCCCCTCATTTATTCATTTTTATAATATTAATTTCATCCAGTTTCCTTAAGCTAATATACTAGAAACGAAAGGAGTCTGGAACTTGTATAGAAAAATGCCTTTTAGGCACAACAGCTGTGGTAAAATTCTTCAGATTAAGGAGCTTGTAACAGAAAAGACATCACCATTACTTCATTCACTGACAAGATATTGATACCAAAAAAAAAATTTCAGTCATGAAAATGTAAATCCTAAAAGGTTGGTAATTATCGTCTTTATTATGTGCTAAAAGGGAAGGATATTACAAACTATTAATGAATTAATAAGAAAACAAAGGTCTCAGGGTGGCCTTGAACTCACAGCAATTCCCCTACCTCTGCCAGGGCTGGGATTAAAGGTGTGTGCTTCATTCTCTCTCTTCTGTCTCCTTCTGCTTGCAAATAAACAAATAAAAGTATAAAAAAGAAGTAAGTTTATTTCCAGCCTTTAAGCTATGCAAATTTGGTAACCAATCCATCTAATCTTCAGAGCTTACAATGATCTCAATACTTCCTTATCATGGCAGGCAAGATCAAAAGGTCAGAACAAGTTAGAAGCGTGGAGGGACACTTTGTCAGACTATCACAATACACTTTGTAAATTTAACAAAAAATGTAACTTCCCAACCAAATGAGATCTGTTTAAAGGAAATGTAACAGAACCAAATCTATCTTTTTCATTTATTTTACTTATTTGCTTGGAATTCGCTACTGTTAAAAGGATACATTTCAGACTATGGCATCACTTGTTTCATTTGTATATGATTGGAAATGAATATTAGTGAATGAAATTTATTCCATTTCTGTAAACACTGTCCAGGAATGTTGGAGGATTATTAAAGTAACACATGGCAAAGTTCAACTATATATTGTTAGTGGACACTGCTGTCACATCCCATCCAATTTAGATAGCTCACCAGGGAACACTCACTGTCACAAAGAAAATTTTAACTATTGATGAGATAGTATTTATTAATACACAGTATTTCTAGTCCATAATTCTTACTCAATTACAATTAAAAAATAACTACATGACTAACCTGTCCAGTTTTCACAATTCTTTATCCTGTTATATTTATTAAGTATAGAAATGTAATTTCATTGGTTAGGCTATTTGAGTTTTTATTTTACGTGCCCTTTTTTTTTTTTCTTTTGCAAGCAAGTGCCTTTGACACTGAGCCAATCTCCTAACCCCCATGTCTCTTTTCATGTGATTCAGAGGACAACTTCGAGGTATGTGTTCCACCTTCTCTGGGACAGGCTCTCTTGCTACTGCAAATGAAGTTCAAACTAGCTGGCCAAGGAGCTTTGAATTCTCCTGGCTACACATCCCATTGTCATAGGCCCACTAGGATCACAGATGTACGTGTCACTTTTGCATCCAGTTTTACATGGGTGCTGGGAAATTAACCCCAGACCAGCAAACTTTGCAAGCATCTTTAACCACCAACCCATCTCGCCAACCCCAATCTGTTTTTCTTGTTGTTGTTGTTGTTTTGAAGTAGGGTCTCACTCTAGCCCAGGCTAGCCTGGAATTCACTATGTAGTCTCAGGGTAGCCTTGAACTCAGTGACCCTCCTACCTCTGCCTCCCAAGTACTGGGATGAAAGGTATGTGCTGCTTTTGTTATTGTTTTTTCTTTTTTAAGAAACAAAATTAAGGCCATAGTCTTTGTTTCCTTTGAGTCATGAACATTTGGGCATATAATAAATATTTATAAACAGCTTTTAAGGTCTGTGTGGTATACCTTTGAATAGCCAAATTAAACTGTTTCATCCTAAACTGTTTATCATCTAAGTTTTAAATTTTCTATTTTTAGTAATGTGTTGAGCTTTCGTATCTTTTTCTGTGTGTCTTTATTTTCACAACCAATTATTTTCTTAGGCTGGAGAAAAGTGGAGTAATCAAATCAATGTATAAGATACATAAAAATCTATGTGGCTGGGCAAGCACTCTCCCACTAAGCTACACCACAGCTCAATCTCAGTCCAGCTTAAAATTAAAACACCTATGGAATAAAATGAAAATGGTTTGCTTCTTTATTGGTTTTTACTGGTTGCTTTAATTCAATCACTTTGATACAATTAAAATGTGGTATCACAAAATTTGTAGTTGTAGGAAGTCAGCCCTGAGTTTGTATGTGCAAAGATTCTCATGTGGGTACATTCTCTAGAAAACACTAATTGGAAAGAAGGAATTCAATGGAAGGGGGATTTGGAAGGGAGGAAAAGAGGAGTGTTGGGAGGGAATTATGATCAGGGTATATTGTCTATATTTATGGAAGTTGTCAATAAAAAAATGTTTTAAATAAAGACACATGGAGAAGGTGCATATATGTGCTGGGATTAAAGGAGTGCACCACCATACCCGGCTCCTCTTCATTTCTTTTTAAAAACTTTTTTATTTACTTGAGAGGGAGGCAGATAGAGAGAGAATTGATGCACCAGGGCCTCCAGCCACTGCAAACTCCAGGCACATGCACCACTTTATGCAACTGGCTTATATGGGTAATGGGGAATCAAACCTAGGTACTTAGGCTTCACTGGCAAGTGCCTTAACCATTAAACCCCTCATTCTTCATTCGTGTGTGTGTGTGCACACATGCATGCACGGGCGTGCATACATGCCACAGTGCATGTGTGGTCAGAAGGCACCCTTGAAATGTTGATCCTCACATTCCACCTTGAGACAGTCTTGTTTTGCCTCTGGGAACTTCATACTAGTTGGCCTTTGGTCCTCGTGACCCTGCCTCTTCTTTCTCTAGGGGCACTGTGATTACTACCCCATGGTGTACTTGCATCAGGCTTTAGTGGGTCCTGGGGACCCAAACTCCAATCATCAGGTTTGCAGAGCAAGTGCCTTTAACCACTGAGAAATCTCTTATATTCTTGGGTAAGCCTGTGTGCCCATGGGACAGGGGTGAACTAAATTTGTAAAAACTAAATTTGCAAAAAGAAAGGGGGAAGGGAGGGGGAATGAGAATGAATGGGCACACCAAGGCCTCCTGCCACTGCAAACAATTCCAGATACACGCACCACTTTGTGCAACTGGCTTTACATGGCTACTAGGGAACTGAACCCATGTCAATCAGGCTTTGCAAGCAAGTGCTTTTAACCACTGAGCCATCTCATCAGCCCTGGGCTTGTTTATTATTGTTGTTTTTTGAGGTAGGGTCTCACCCTAGTCCAGGCTGACCTGGAATTTACGATGTAGTCTCAGGGTGGCCTCAAACTCACAGCAATCCTTCTACCTCTGCCTCTTGAGTGCTGGGGTTAAAGGTGTGTGCCACCATGCCTAGCTGGACTTGTTTGAGTCAGGGTCTCACACTGTAGTACAGAGAGGCCTCTAACTCAAGAGGATCCTTGCCTTCCACCTTGTTTTGAGACAGTCTCTTGTTCATGGCTGCATACAACCATACTAGTTTGCCTGGGAGCTTCTGGGGCTTCTCCCATTTTTAATGGCAAAATGGCATTACAGACATGCACTAAGAAGGGTTCTGGAGCTCCAAACTCAGGTCCTCACATTTGTGTGGCAAGTGCTTTACTCCCTGAGCCATCTCCCCAGCCCACTGTTTGTTTTCTTGAGACAGGGTCCTGCTATGTTACCATTTCAGATAGAAGCTATACTCAGCTACAGCCAGGTCTGCAGGCCATCATCTCCAACTTTATTTTAAAAACAAGTCATATCTTCCACCTACAGTCCATCTCCTATCCTGTTCTAATGGTGCAGTCGTCCCATAAACTTCAGTCATTTCATAACTTGCTCTTCTGTTTCCACACCCACTCAAAAATCCTACTGGACTACTAGAGCTAGACTTGATAGCATGTGGTGGTTTGATTCCGATGTCCCTCATAAACTCATGTGTTCTGAATGCTTGATTCCCAGATGATGGCAATTTGGGAGGTGGATCCTTCCTGGAGGAGGGGTGTTGTTGGGGAGATGGGATTATAGTGGTATAGTCAGCTCCTCCTTGCTAGAATTTGGCTCACTGTCCTGCTAAAATTTTCCACTTGCTATGGCAAGAAGGTGATGTCCAACCTCTTGCTCATGCCATACTGTCCCCTGCTGTCAAGGAACTTCCCCTGGAGACTGTAAGCCAAAATAAAAGCTTTCACTCCATCATTTACTTTTGGTCAGGTGTTTCATCCAGCAAAGAGGAGATAACTGCAACATAGTACATGCTGACAATCCCAGCACTCAGAAGGCTAAGCAAGGAGGATCATAAATTTGAGGCCAACCTGGGCTACACAGTGAGACCCTGTCTCACAAAAAAACAAAAATTTAAAAATTAGACGGAAAAAAAAATCCACCAACAATCATACTGAAGACAATGATTTCAACTCACAAGAAACAGTATTTCTGCAGAGGGTCCTAGAACAGTGTTCTCATGGCAGCACTGAAAAGCTAACAAAATTAAAAGCCATGTTTTTGAGGTCAGAGATGCTTGAGGAATCAGTCAAGATGAGGCAATGCCCTTGGCATAGAACCAGCCTGTGTGTAGAATCAAAATGTAGATATTGAGGACAGGCCAAGGTTGAATAATAAGCCCAAAGGAAAAACTACTGAGCAGGGCTGAGAGGCTGGGGACACGAAACTGCATTTTTTGGTTGATACTTAAATGGTATAGTAAAATCAGGCTTCAAATAGCACTTTGACATAAAATTGTTTTGTTAACCAACTTGACATTCAGTGTTGGTTGAGCTGAATAATATACACCAACAAGCAACTTTTTACCATGGAATTAAACCAGCTCTAAATAAGACTATTTTTTTCAAGGTTTTTTTTTTTAAATTTCTACTTATTTACTAGAGACAGAGAAAGGAGAGACACCAATGCCTCTAGCCACTGCAAACATGTGCACATGGCATATGTGGGACCTGGAGAATCAAACCTGGGTCCTTAGGCTTCACAGGCAAGCACCTTAACTGCTAAGCCATCTCTCTAGCCCAAGACCATTTTTTAAATGTATTTATTTACTTATTTATTTAATTTGAGATAGAGGCAGATAGAATGGGTACACCAGTGACTTCAGCCACTGCAAACAAACTCCAGACTATGCGCCACCTTTGTCCATCAGGCTTATGTGGGGTTCAATTTCCCGGTATCCATGTAAACCCAGAGTCACAAAGTGGCATATGCCTCTCTAGAGTTTGCAGTGGCAGGAGACCCTGGTGTGCCCAAGCTCACTCCTCTTTCTCTCCCTCTTTCTGTCTCTGTCTCTCTCTCTCTAACAAATAAATTAATTAATTTAAAAAAAAAAAAAGGTGCCTGATACTGAAAACCTAGTCAAAAGCCTATGGTGGGGGAGGTCATGAGCTCTGGGGGAGTAACGCCTGCTGGTATCTGTTTAAATGCATAAATTATGCTCACCAAACTGTCCTTTAGGCACCTTTCTTTACATTCATACCCATACATTAATACTACTCTCATTTTTGGTTAGAGAAGCTTCTCTTTTCAGATAGCAATGATCTCTGGGATGATTCAAAAGGCACCATAGTGCTAAGAAGTGACAGAGGAGTGTTCAAGCACTGAGACATCTCTATCTCAACTTCCAAGGCTCAGGGTCCACTGCAGAAGGTGGCGGAAAAAAAATGCACAAGCCAACGGAAGGGAAGAACTGCTTACAATGCAATTTTCCAGAAACAATGGCCTGCACATCCATGACTGTATATATTCGTATATAAAATGGCTAAAACCATGATTTTAATTATTGTGAAAAATTTATTTTTGCCAGGTGTGGTGGCCACGCCTTTAATCCCAGCACTTGGGAGGCAGAGGTAGGAGTATCGCAGTGAGTTCGAGGCCACCCTGAGAATACAGACTGAATTTCAAGTCAGCCTGGGCTAGAGTGAGATCCTACCTCAAGAAACCAAATAAATACACACATTTTTTTTTCACATAAAAATGAGAAACAAGGAGGCTGGACAGATGGCTCAGTGGTTAAAAAACAAAGCCTGATGGCCTGGTTTTAATTCTCCAGGACCCATGTAAATTCAGACACACAAAGTGGCACACACATCTTCAGTTTGTCTGTAGTGACAGAAAGCCCTAGTGTGCACATTCTCCCCTCCCCACCCAGTCCAAAAATAAGAAGTTAAAAAAATTTTTTTAAGAAAACAAAAATAAAAATAAAAATATAAGTCATGGGCTGGAGAAATGGCTTAGCGGTTAAGGCACTTGCCTGTGAAGCCTAAGGACCCTGGTTCGAGGCTCAATTCCCCAGGACCCATGTTAGCCAGATGCACAAGGGGGCGCATGCATCTGGAGTTTGTTTCCAGTGGCTGGAGGCCCTGGCACACCCATTTTCTCTCTCTCTCTCTCTCTCTCTCTCTGTCTTCCTCTTTCTCTCTCTGTCACTCTCAAATAAATAAATAAATGAATAAAAATTATTTTTAAAAAAATGTAAGGCATAAAGTAAAAGATATCAGTAGCCAGATATAGTGGCACATGCCCTTAATCTCGGCACTCTGAAGGCAGAGGTAGAAGAATCACTGTGCTGTGCTATAAGAGGCCAGCCTAGGGCTATAGAGTGAAGGCCAAGGTCAGCCTGGGCTAAAGTGAAACTCTGCCTGAGGGGAAAAAAAAAAGATACCTGTAATACATAGACAGGGGGTAATACACATATGTGGAGGATATTTGCATGTGTGTATCTCCTACATATCAGTAAGACAAAGGCAGAACACCTGGTAGTAAAAAATAAAATAGGCAAGAGAGTTTAAAGCCTTTCAAAGAGAAGATATCCAAATACTAACACCCATGACAGGCTGCTCAGTATCTTTAGTAATCAGGGAAATGCAAATTAAAACCAGAGAGGAGTGTTAAATAGTATAACCACTTTGGGAACCTGTTCTGTAGTTTCTAATAAACACTCATCTAGCTATGACCTAGAAATCTACTCCTAGAGACAGACTCTGGAGAAATGAGAACAAATGTAAGAAGCTGTGAAGTGCTTGTCCACAGCAGCTTACTGCACAACAGCCAAACTCTAGAAGCAGCATTCACTAAGAAAATGAATAAACTGGCAACCTCATCAGGATCCCTCCCAAGCTTCCCAGCTTGGGAGCTTTTCTGCTTTCCTTCTACTTTATTTTAAAATAAATATTTCATAACTTAAAAAAAGGAAAATGAATAAATTATAATGCAATCATGCAACAGAAACTGATAAAACCAACACTTAGATGAATTACAAAAATCATTCTACTAGATGAACAAAATCAAACACTTAAGAGCAAATACTATATAAACCTACTTGTATAAAATTCAAAAATAGACCCAACAAGGGCTGGAGAGATGGCTTAGTGGTTAAGGTGCTTGCCTGCAAAACCAAAGGACCCAAGTTCAATTCCCCAGGACCCACATAAACCAGATGCACAGGTGGTGCATGCATCTGGAGTGCGTATACAGTGGCTGGAGGCCCTGGCATACCCATTATCTCTCTTTCAAATAAATAAATATAAAAATAGACCAAACAATTTACAACTAGAAGTCAAACAATGTGTCAGTTTAACAGCAAAAAACTTCTAGGAAGACAGAAATGTTCTCCATCTTTATCTGGGTAGGTACATGAGTATATGAAATATTCAAGTTGTACATTTAAGATGTTGGCATTTCACTGCACATAAAATATACCTGTTACATACTGAAACTCATTACATAGACTTTAGAATGATTAATAAAATTTATAGATTAAGGGGATAATTCAACAGTTGAAGGTATTTGCTTGCAAAGTCTGCTGGTCTGGGTTCAAATCCTCAGTACTCACGTAAAACCAGATGCACAAAACAGAGCATGCATCTGGAGTTCATTTGCCATGGCAAAAGGCCCTGACATGCCTGCCTCGCCTTCCTTCCCTCCCTTTATCCCCCCCCCCCCGCTTGTAAATAAATAAAAATATTTCTTTAAATTTACAGATTGAGCCTTTAATCCCAGCACTTGGGAGGCAGAGGTAGGAGGATCACCATGAGTTCAAGGCCACCCTGAGACTACATAGTGAATTCCAAGTCAGTCTGGACTAAAGAACCTACCTTGAAAAAAAAAATAAAGATTGACAATTCCAAGGCTTTGCGAGGCTGTAAATAAACAGAAATTCTCATATATGTTGGCAGGAATCTAAACTAAGGCAAACACTTTGGAAAGCAGTCTGGTTTCACCACTTAACACTAGACTCAAAATGAACACAAAAATGTTCATAGAAGCAGTATCCATAATTGCTATAAACTGAAACCAACCTAAACATCCATCAAAAAGAAAGTGAATGAATCTATTATGATAGTCATATAATAGAATAGTATTCAGAAATGACTAATGAGCAACCATAGCTCCATAAAATGGATGAGTCACACAAAGTAGCACTGAAAGAAAGCAGCCAGTGAAGAAAGCAAAACTAAAAGGTCCCATTAACATAAAGTTCAAGTAGTAAGCTCAGTGTGGTGGTACCCTGCTGTAATCCCAGTAGTTGAGAAACTGAAGATAAAGAGGAAGGACCTCAAATTCAAGGACCATCTGGGCTATAAAGTGAGTTCCAAATACTGTAAGACCATGTTTCAAAAGTTCAAATACACTGGGCATGGAGGCACACGCCTTTAATCCCAGCACTCAGGAGGCAGAGGTAAAAGGATCACTATGAGTTTGAGGCCACCCTGAGACGATTTACTTAATTCCAAGTCATCCTGGGCTAGATAGTGAGACCCCACCTCGGGGGTAGGGGGAACTTCAAATTCAGACTCTACATACTTGGGCTGCAAGGCCACTGAGAAATCCTGCTGGAACTGAGCTGATAACCTCCTCCATGTAGACCAGCTGACAGAAAGCTGGAAGAAGCCATGCTGTAGGCAGCTCAATGGGAGAAAGAGAAATCACCAGTGAAGATACTCAACAGTGGACATTGCAAGCCTTATATTTGGCCAGCAAGGCCAAATGGCCAATGGGTGCAATAGTGGCACGTCTGTCATGGTGGAAACCAACTGCCCTCTAATTGGACTGGTCGCCCACTCATGGGAGGGAACACATCCCTGATACTGAAAACTTAAAACGGGTAGTCATGAGTCCTGGGAGTGTAACGTCTGCTGCTGTCTGGCTAAATCTATATATTATGCTCATCAAACTGCCCAAAAAGCACTTCTCTTAATGTTCATACCCTTATATTAATGCTACTCTCACTTTAGGTAGAGAATCTTCTCTTTTCAGATGGCAGTGACCTTGGGGTGACTCAGAAGGCGTCATGGGGCTGGAAAGAAGTGACAGGAGTGCTCAGCATTGCAATACCTCTATCACACCTTCCAAGGCTCAGGGTCTAATGAGGAAGAGGTGGCGGAAAGAATGTAAGAGCCAAAGGAAGGGTAGGACTCCTTACAACATGCTCCTCCAGACACAAAATGGCCTGGATATCCATGACCCTGAGGTGCCTGACACTACCTACACAAGACCATCATAATAGGAGGCAAAGATCATGACATGAAAATAAGAGACTGATTGAGAGGGGGAGGGGATATAATGGAGAATGGAGTTTCAAAGGGGAAAGTGGGGGAAGGGAGGGCATTACCATGGGATATTGTTTATAATCATGGAAGTTAATAAAAAAATTTGAAAAGAAAAAAAACTTCAAATTCTAGAAAAATCTACACTTTCAAGTTTGGAAGAATCTTGGCTAATAAGTAAGTAACTATCATGAAAATTAGAATGTTCGTGTGAGTAGGAAGAAGAGTACCTAGTATAGATGGATCAGGAGAGCTAAAGAAGGGCTCTGTGGAGTGCTAGCAATGCTAACCTCAGTAAGCGGACTGTTCACAAGGACTGTGGTCTGCAGAAACACAACCCCAAGATGGAGAGCTCTGTGATTTTTCTGTATGTCACTGTGGTTTGCAACACTGAAGGTGACAAATAATCTGCTGGACCTGGTGAACTGAATAGGTGCAGGGAAAGGATATCACAGACAAGCACCGGATTTCTGATTTGTACAGCTGCTTGGGTAGTGATGCCCTTCAGTGATAGCAAATAGCACTTTCAGAGTAAAAATATAAACTAAATCTTGGGCATGACAAATTTAAATTACTGTGTTCAGTAGACGAGATCAGTGCTCAAAGCTGAGATCACAGGTAGAGATATAAATTCTAAGTGAATCCACGGGCATGGATGTGACTGCCAAGGGGATTAGTCTCTAGGTGAACCTACGGGCATGGATGTGACAGCTACAGGAGGACCCAAAGCTGATTGTGCAGCACCAACAGTTCATGGCCAAGCACAAAGGAACAAAGAAAAAAAAAAAAAGACTAAGAACAAGAAAAGGGAAGGGACCCAGTGGTAGGAAAAAACTACATCATAAGCCTTTAAGCAAAAGTATATCTCATGAGTAAGCCACTCTGCAGGTTGATAGACTTAGAAGAACCATGGGGTATTTTTTATAATCATGGAAGTTGTTAATAAAAATAAATAAATAAATAAATAAAAGAGATACAAAAAAAAAAAAAGATGTGGATTGTGAGGTAGTACTTGACATACCAGTTTCTACTCCACCTTTTTCTGGTTGACTTAAGCAACTAAACATGAGGAAGTTGATGCTTCAGAGAGAATGGCAGTTAACAATTTCTAGGTTGTCTTGCGAAGAGACAAATCACAGGCACCTTGCTCTTCTCTAACCTTCAGGAAGGAAGGTCATACTTGAGAGCACGGATTGAATCTGTGCAACTGGACAGTGTTACCACTGAAAGGTCAGCACACAGGGTTGGCCCACTTTTCTGCTTCTTCCATGTGACTGATGTGCTATGAGAAGGTCCAAACCGTCTTCTCTTCTCCAGGGAATGCTCAGGGCCTAAGCCTACTACTTGGGCAGAAAAGGCCTAGGGCAGGTGGCCAAGGCCAGATCAGCAGTCAGCCAAGGCAAATGGGCTCCTCTGGTTACATGCCCCAGGCAAGTGACAGCAATGAGTGAAATAAAGTTTTGCTCAGATCTGAAGGGGAAGATGTAGTTATATTTGAAGAGTAGGGAGATCAAGGTTTGCCTCACAGTAGAAATTTAGTGGGATATAATTTAAGCTTGAGTCTAACAAACAGCATTTCCAGTGTACAAGATGGACTCACTTTAGTCTTGTGTCTGGAAGTTTGGGGCCAGTGCTTTAAACAGGACTGAGGATGCATCTCAGAGATACAGATTTACCTAGCATTCATGAGGTCCTGGCTTCAACCTGCAGCACTGGAAGGGTAAAAGAACAAGATATTAAGTATATTTTTTTCTTTTATTTACTTATTTATTTGAGAGAGTCAGGGAGAGAGAAAGATAGAGGAAATGGGTACGCTAAGGCCTCCAGCCACTACAAAACAGTTCCAGACGCATGTGCCACCTTGTGCATCTGGCTTACACTGGCTCTGGTGAAATCAAATTTGGATCCTTAGGCTTCTCAGGGAAGTGCCTTAACCGCTAAGCCATCTCTCCAGTCAGTTTATTCTTTTAAAAAAAATAGTTGTGGGGGTCTGGAAAGATGGCTTGGAGGTTAAGGTGTTTGCCTGAAAAGCCAAAGGACCTCGGTTCGATGCCCCAGGACCCACGTCAACCAGATGCACAAGGTGGAGCAAGCATCTGGAGTTCGTTTGCAGTGGCTAGAGGTCTTGGAGCACCTTTTCTTTCTTTCCCTCCCTCCCTCCCTTCTCCCCCCTCTCCCTATGTGTGTGTCTTTCTCTCTCAAATAAATGAATAAAAATTTAAGTATATATTTATGGGCTAGAGAGATGGCTTAGCAGTTAAGGTGCTTGCCTGTGAAGCCTAAGGACCCCAAATCCTACCATTTAGATCCCACTTTACCCCAAATACACATAAGTGAGGTAAGCGCAAGGTTGCACAAGCCCACTAGATGGTACAAGCATCTAGTGTTCAATTGCAGTGGCTGAGGCCCTGGCACCCCAATTTTCTCTCTAAAATAAAAAATAAAGCCAGGCGTGATGGCGCACACCTTTAATCCCAGAACTTGGGAGGCAGAGATAGGTGGATCACTGAGTTCGAGGCCACCCTGAGACTACATAGTGAATTCCAGGTCAGCCTGGGCTAGAGAGTGAGACCCTACCTCGAAAAACCAAAATAAATAAATTTAAAAAAATAAAGAATAAAACTTCATTACTTCTTTCCTTAAAGACTAGTGAATACAAAATAAAATTTTCTTTTAATTTTTATTTATTAGAGACAGAGTGAGGGAGAGAAAGAGAGAGAGGCAGAGAGAATGGGCATGCCAAGGCCTCTAGCCTCCTCATACAAACTCCAGAAGCATGTGCTACCTTGTTGCATCTGGCTTACGTAGGAACTAAAGAATCGAACCTGGGTCTTTATGCTTTGCAGGAAAGTGCCTTAACAGCTAAGCCATCTCTCTAGCCCTTGTTTTGTTATTTGAGGTAAAGTCTCACTCTAGCCCTGGCTGACCTGGAATTCACTATGTAGTTTCAGGGTGGCCTCTAACTCAGACCTGTCCACCTACCTCTGCTTCCCTAATACTAGAATTAAAGGCATGTGCCACCATGCCCAGCTGAGTAACTAAATTTTTACTAAAATAAAACAATTACGGGCTGGAGAGATGGCACAACTTGCCTATAAAGTCTAAACACTTGAGTTCAATTCCAGTAACCACTTAGAGCCAGATGCACAAAGTAGTGCATGCTTCAGGAATTTGTTTGCAGCGGCTGGAGGCCCTAGCTCAATCTCTTTCTCTCTCCCTCTCAGGCCCCTACCAGGTATGGTGGTGGATGCCTTCCATCTCAGCACTCAGGAAGCAGAGGTAGGAGGATCGCTGTGAGTTCGAGGCCAGCCTGAGACTACACAGTAAATTCCAGGTCAGGCTGGGCTAGAGTAAAACCCTACCTCAAAAATATATTGACAAAATATATTGCTAAAGACTCCACATGCTTGGGCTGCAAAGTCACTGAGAAATCCCACTGGGGCTAAGCTGAAGATCTCCTCCATGTAGGCCAGCTGACAGAAAGCTGGAAAAAAACTATGCTGCATGCAGCTCCATGGGACAGAGAGAGGTGACCAGTGGAGATAAACAACACTGGACACTGCAAGCCTTAAATTTGGCCAGCCAGGCCAAATGAGCTAATAGGTGCAATACTGGCATGTCTGTTTATGGGGGAAACCAACCACTCTATAATTGGACTGGAGGTCTGTCACGGGAAGGAATATATGCCTAATATTGAAAACCTATGAGGGGGGAAAAGTCATGAGCCCTAAGGGGTGTGTCGCCTACTGGTGTCTGCCTAAATGTATATACTATGCTCACCAAACTGTCCGGTAAACACTTCTCTTAATGTTCAGACCCATATATTAATGCTGGTCTCACTTCTGTTTAGAAAAGTTTCTCTTTTCAGATGGTGGTGACCACAGGGATGACTCAAAAGGTACCATAGTGCTGAGAAGAAGTAACAGAAGGGGTCAGCACTGAAACATCTTTGTCACACCTTCTAAGGCTCAGAGTCCATTGTGGAAGAGGCGGCAGAAAGAATGTAAGAGCCAAAAGAAAGGTAGGACTCCTTACAATACACTCTTCCAGACACAAAATGGCCTGAATATCCATTACCTCGCAGTGCCTGATACTACCTACATAAGACCATCATAATAGGAGGAAAAGACCATGACATCGAACTAAAAGACTGGGGGGAGGGGATATGATGGAGAGTGGAATTTCAAAGGGGGAGGTGGGGGGAGGGAGAGAATTACCTTGGGATATTGTCTACGATTACAGAAGTTGGCAATAAAAAATAAATAAATAAAAATTTAAAAAACAGGAGGAAAAGATGATGACATCAAAATAAAGAAGAGACTGATTGAGGGGGGGGATATGATGGAGAGTTGAGTTGTAAAAGGAAATGGGGAGGAGGAACTACCATGGTTTATTGCCCATAATTATGGAAATTGTTGATTAAAAAATTAATTTAAAAAGACAAAATATGCCAGGCATGGTGGCATATGCCTTTAATCCCAGTACTCGGGAGGCAGAGGTAGGAAGATCGCCATGAGTTCAAGGCCACCCTGAGACTATATAATGAATTCCAGGTCAGCCTGGGCTACAGTGAGACCCTACCTTGGAAAAACAAAAAGAAGACAAAATAGGGCTGGAGGGATGGCTTAACGGTTAAGGCGCTTGCCTGCGAAGTCAAAGAACCCAGTTTCGATTCCCCAGGACCCACACAAGTCAGTTGCACAAGGTTGCGCATGTGTCTGGAGTTTGTATGCAGGGGCTGAAGGTCCTGGCATGCCCATTCTCTCCATCTACCTCTTTCTCTCCCCCCCCCCCCAACACTCTCAAATAAATACTTCTTTTTTAAAAAGACAAAACATAAAATTAGGGCTGGAGCAATAGCTTAACTGTTAAGGTATCTGCCTACAAAGCCAAAGGACCCAGGTTCAATTTCCCAGGACCCACAAGCCAGATGCACAAGGCAGCACATGCATCTAGAGTTCATTTACAGGGCTGGAGAGATGGCTTAGCAGTTAAGGCACATGCCTGCAAAGCCTAAGGACCCAGGTTCGATTCTCCAGGTCCCATGTAAGCTAAATGCACATGGTGGTGCATGCGTCTGGAGTTCATTTGCAGTGGCTAGAGGCCCTGGTGCATCCATTCTCACGTTCTCTCTCTCCCTCTCACTCTGTCTCTAATAAATAAATATAAATCTTTAAAAAAATGAGTAAAATTTTTAAAAATAGAGTTCATTTACAGTGGCTGAAGGCCATGACATGCCCATTCTCTATCTGCCCCCCCTCTCTCTGTGAAATATATAAAAATAAAACATTGCCAGATGTGGTGGTACATGCCTTTAGTCCCACCACTTGGGAGGCAGAGGTAGGAGGATGTGGTGAGTGTGAGGCCACCCTGAGATTACATAGCAAATTCCAGGTCAGCCTGGACTGGAATGAAATCTGTTGCACTCAGGCTCACATTGCTGGCAGAAATCACCCAACCAAGAGCAGCTTGTGCGGGGGGGGGGGGTATTTTGGCTTACAGACTAGAGGGGAGGCTCCACCATGGCATGTGCAGAGGGTGCACATCACCTCCTGACCAACATCTGGTGGACAACAGGAACAGGAGAATGTGCCAAACACTGGCATGGGGAAACTGGCTATAACACCTATAAGCCCACCCCCAACAATAAACTGCCTCCAGGAGGCTTTAATTTGCAATTGCTATCAGCTGGGGAGACTAGCATTCAGAATACCTAAATTTATGGGGGACACCTGAATCAAACCACCATATTCCACCCCTGGACCCCATAAACTGATGACCATACATGATTTAAAATGCAAAGCATTCATCCAACTTTAAAAGTCCCCATAGTTTTTACCAATCCCAATGATGTTCAAACATCCCCATAGTCCAAGATCTTTTAACTGAGCCATAATACCAAAAATCCCCCCAAAACCCACAATGGCACAGAATAGACATTCATTGCAAAAGATGGCATTGGGCATAGCAAAGAAATATTCAGCCAATACAAGATTTAAAACAATCAGGGCAAACATCAAACTCTGTAGCTTTAAGTCCAACAACTCTAGCCTGTGAAAAGAATCTCCAAGTCCAATAATTCTAACCAGCAACAATTCTCTGGAATTCCAATTCCACCCCTCCAGCTAGGCTACTCACAGTCCTGGAAAACTTCACCCAGGGCCAGCAGCTTTCCTTAGCAGCCATCTCATGGATCTCATGGTCCTGACATCTCCCCTGGATGTCCACTGCAATCCACAGTTCATCCTCATGGCCCCATGGGGTCTCCATGCAGGCATCCAGCAAACCTGCTTCACACTGCCCATGGCCGCACTGCAAACTCAATGACTCTCTCTTTTCTGCATTTCTTATACTCACAATACCAGGTAGGGTGCCAACTTGCTAATCCAGGGGGGAATAAAGCAGACTTTGAAGAAAAGGATACTCTTTGAGCACTCATGCCCCTTCAAAGAGCCTACATTCTTCAGGCTGCCCCACTATAGATCAGCTGACTCAATCTCAAAGGCTGTAATTTCTCAATTGCAGCTGAACAGGCAGCAGTTTTGGCCCAAAGATTTCATTTCTGTGCCATATCCCTCTCCTCACACCAATCTGTTTCTACACACTGCAACCCTGCACTTCTCAGGACATGGCCATAACAGCAAGCCTCTCACTCAAACTGCATCTAGCCCCATCCAGACAAAGCTCCTTTTCACCCTCATAAGCCAAACCTCACAGTCCACAGTTCTTACTGCATTCAGGTCTTTCAACTCTGACCAGAATAGTCCATCAAGCTGTACTTACAGCACTGCAAGGTGTCTCCTTGGACAAGGTTTCAAATTCTTCCACATTCCTCTTTTTGAAAATCAGCTCCAAAAGGCCAAAACCACAGTCAAGTGTCTAGTTGCAACAGCACTCTCAGTATCACTTTATTGTTGCAGTGAGGTTCACACTGCTGGCAGAAATCACCCGACCAAGAGTAGCTTGTAGGAAAAAAGGTTTATTTTGGCTTATAGACTCAAGGGGAAGCTCCACAATAACAGGGGAAAATGATGGCATGAGCAGAGAGTGGACATCACCTCCTGGCCAATATCTGGTAGACAACAGGAACAGGAGTGTGTGCCAAACACTGGCATGGGGAAACACCCATAAGCCTGCCCTCCACAATACACTGCCTGCAGGAGACTTTAGTTTCCAATTGGCATCAGCTGGGGAGACCAGCATTCAGAATACCTAACTTTATTGGGGACACCTGAATCAAACCACCACAAGACCCTACCTAAAAAATAAATAAATAAATAAATAAACAAACATGTGTCATCATGGTGGCACATGCCTTTAATACCAGCGCTTGGGAGGCAGAAGTAGGAGGATTGCTCTGAGTTTGAGGCTACCCCAAGACTACATAGTGAATTCTTGGTCAGCCTGAGGTAGAGTAAAACCCTACCTTGAAAAACCAAAAATAAATAAGAAGGTATTTAAAAATAAATAAATAAGGGGCCAGGTGTAGTGGTGCACACCTTTAATCCCAGCACTTGAAAAGCAAAGGTAAGAGGATCACCATTAGTTCAAGGCCACCCTGAGACTACACAGTGAATTCCAGGTCAGCCTGGACTACAGTGAAACCCTACCTCAAAAAACCAAAATAAATAAATAAGGGCTGGAGAGTTAACTTAGTGGATAAAGCACTTGCCTACAAAGCCTATGGACTCATGTTCCACTCTCCAGGTCCCACGTAAGCCAGATGCACAGTGATGCAAGTGCACAATGTCAAACACGCACATAGGGTGGCACAAACATCTGGAGTTTGACTGCAATGGCCAGAGGCCCTGACACACCAATTCTCTCTCTCTCATTTCACCTTTTTTAAAGAAAGGCAATCTGTTGGGCTTGCCTCAAAATTAAATAAATAAATAAATAAATAAATAAAAATATAAAACAAAATTAAGCCAGGCGTGGTGATACACACCTTTAATCCCAGCCCTCAGGAAGCAGAGGTAAAAGGACTACCATGAATTCAAGACCACCCTGAGACTACATAGTAAAATCCAAGTCATCCTGGGCTAGAGTGAGACCCTACCTTGAAAAAAAAAGAAAAGGCAAGGGGCTGGAGGGGACGGCTTAGTGGTTGAGGTGCTTGCCTATGAAACCTAAGGGCTCAGGTTCGACTCCCCAAGACCCATGTAAGCCACATGCACAAGGTGACACATGCTTCTGGAGTTCATCTGCAGTGGCTGGAGGACCTGGAGCACCTATTCTCTCTTATCTGCCTCTTTCTCTCTCTTTGTCAAATAAATAAATATATTTAAAATGTCACTTAAGGGCTGGAGAGATGGCTTAGTGGTTAAGGTGCTTGCCTACAAAGCCTAAGAATTCATGTTAGAATCTCCAGATCTCAGATACCCAGATGCCCAGTAATGCAAGCGCACAATGGTGCTCTTGCCCACACGGGGTTACATGCATCTGGAGTTCGTTTGCAGTGGCTGAAAGCCTTGCCAGCCCATTACCATATTCATTCATTCTCTCTCTCTCTCTCTCTCTCTCTCTCTCTCTGCCTCTTTCACTCTCAAAAAAATAAATAAATAAATCATTTTAAAAGAATTTTTAAAAGCCGGGCGTGATGGCACATGCCTTTAATTCCAGCACTTAGAAGGTACAGGTAGGAGGATCACTGTGAGTTTGAGGCTCCTCTGAGACTACATAGTGAATTCCAGGTCAGCCTGAGCTAGAGTGAGACCCTACATCGAAAAACAAACAAAAAAAAATTTTTTTAAAGCAAGCAATAATTTAAAAATGCACCATCACCAGGGACCATACCTATAATATCAGTACTTGCAGACTGAAGACAGGAGGATGTGAAGCTTCAAACTAGCTTCAGTTACTATATATACATATAGGCCTCCCACAACACTTAAATAATTAACTCTAAATGTACCAAGGCATTACTGACAGCAAACTGAGAGTATCCTTTAGAAGACAAACTGGTGATACATATAAGGAACTGATCTTCATATTCGTTGTTTTCTTTTTTCCCTTTAATGGCAAGCAAAGAGAAAAGGACAAAGGTTCAGCTTCATAATACCACACTTTAAAAATGAGACTTGTGGGCAGGAGAGATTGCTTAGCAGTTAAGGCACTTGCCTGTAAAGCCTAAGGACTGACGTTTGACTGTCCAGGTCCCATGTAAGCCAGACGTAAAGTGATGCAAGCATGCAAGGGTGCACATGCACACAAGGGGGCACACGCATCTGGAGTTCAACTACAGTAGCTGAGGTCCTAGCATGCCAATTCTCTCACTCTCACATGAAAAAAAATGGCTGATGGCTTAGTAGAGAAGGTACTCACCTACAAAGTCAGAGGACCCAGATTTAATTCCCCAGGACCCATGGAAGCCACATGCACAAAACGGTGCATGTTTCTCCCTGACACGCCCATTCTCTCTATCTATCTGCCTCTCTCTCCCTCTCTCAAATAAATAATTTTTTTAAAATGGCCAGCAGGAATGGGCTACCTTCCAGTGAATTGTTGGCCAGGGAGGTCCCTGATACCCCCAAAACATTATAGGCCATTGCCGAGGCCCTTGGCTTCCCACCAGGAATAGATGGTAAGACCCTATTGCTGAAGACTCCACATACTAGGGCTGCAAGGCCACTGAGAAATCCTGCTGGAACTGAGCTGATAACCTCCTCCATGTAGACCAGCTGACAGAAAGCTGGAAGAAGCCATTCTGCATGCAGTTCAATGGGAGAAAGAGAAATCACCAGCGAAGATACTCAACAGTGGACACTACAAGCCTTATATTTGGCCAGCCAGGCCAAATGAGCCAATGGGTGCAGTAGTAGCAGGTCTGTCATGGTGGAAACCAACTGCCCTCTAATTGGACTGGTGGCCCGCTCCATGGGAGGGAATACATCCCTGATACTGAAAACTTAAAACAGGGGTAGTCATGAGCCCTAGGGGTGTAACATCAGCTGCTGTCTGGCTAAATGTATATACTATGCTTATCAAACTGCCCAGTAAGCACGTCTCTTAATGTTCATACCCTTACATTAATGCTACTCTCATTTTTGATAGAGAATCTTCTCTTTTCAGATGGCAGTGACCTTGGGACGACTCAGAAGGTATCATGGTGCTGGAAAGAAGTGACCGGAGTGCTCAGTACTGCAATATCTCTATCACACCTTCCAAGGCTCAGGGGCTACTGTGGAAGAGGTAGTGGAAAGAACATAAGAGCCAAAGGAAAAGTAGGACTCCTTACAACGTGCTCCCCCAGACACAAAATGGCCTGGATATCCATGACCTCACAGTGCCTGACACTACCTACACAAGACCATCATAAGAGGAGGAAAAGATCATGACATCAAAATAAAAGAGAAACTGATTGAGATGCGGAGGAGATATGATGGAAAATGGAGTTTCAAAGGGGAAAGTGGGGGGAGGGAGGGTATTACCATGGGATATGTTTATAATCATGGAAGTTGTTAATAAAAATTTGAAAAAAGGAAAAAAATGGCCAGGTGTGGTGGCACACACCTTTAATCCCAGCACTCGGGAGGCAGAGGTAGGAGGATCGCCAGGAATTCAAGGCCACCCTGAGACTACATTGTGAATTCCAGGTCAGCCTGAGCTAGAGTAAGCCCTTACACCTCAAAATACCAAAAAAAAAAAAAAAAAAAGAGAGAGAGAGAGAGACAACAGTCTGTTGGGCTTGAGAATCAAGGTATTGACAAATTATTAAATTTAGCACCAGATAATTTTGTTAAATATTTACATACTAAGGCTCCAGTAACTCCTTGTATGCCTGATATTTATAATCCAACAAGGCAGGTGTCATACTAACCTCATTTAACAAATAAGAAAAGTAAAGCAGAGACTTTAGTCTGCCCAATGTCACAGAGACAGGATATGACAGAATGTGAATTTAAAAGTATAAAACCTCGCCGGGTGTGGTGGCGCACGCCTTTACTCCCAGCACTCGGGAGGCAGAGGTAGGAGGATCACCTTGAGTTCAAGGCCACCCTGAGACTCCATAGTGAATTCCAGGTCAGCTTGGGCTAGAGTGAGACCCCACCTCAAAAAACCAAAAACAAAAACAAAACCAAAAACAAAAACAAAAACAAAAAGTATAAAACCTGGGCTGGAGAGATGGCTTAGCAGTTAAGCACTTGCCTGTGAAGCCTAAGGACCCTGGTTCAAGGCTTGATTCCCCATGACCCACACAAGCCAGATGCACAAGGTGGGGCAGGCAAGTGCGCCCACTCTCTCTATATATCTGCCTCTCTCTCTGTCTTGTTGTTCTCAAATAAATAAAAATAAACAAATAAAAGTATAAAACCTTAGGCTGAGGAGCTGGCTCAGCAATTAAGGCACTTGCCTGCAAAGTCTACAACCTAAACATTCAATTCTTTAGCACCCACATGAGGCAAGATGCACAAAGTGATACATCTAGAGTCTGTTTGCAGTAGCTAAAGGGCCTAGCATGCCCATTCTCATATTCCTTACCTCCTTCTCTTTCTCTCTCTCTCTCATTGCAAATAATATTTAAAAGAAAAAAATTTAAAGCCGGGTGTGGTGGTGCACGCCTTTAATCCCAACACACGGAAGGCAGAGGTAGGAGGATTGCCATGAGTTCGAGGCCACCCTGAGTCTACGTAGTGAATTCCAGGTCAGCCTGGGCTACAGCGAGACCCTACCTTGAAAATAATTTTTTTTTTAATTATAGAACCTTAACATTAGAAACCATACTTCTAGCCAGGCATTGTGGCACACACCTTTAATCCCAGAACTTTGGAGGCAGAGATAGGACGATCACTGAGTTCAAGGCCCGCCTGAGACTACGTAGTGAATTCCAGGTCAGTCTGGGCTACAGACCGTACCTCAAAAAAAGAAGGAAGGGTGGAGAGATGGCTTAGCAGTTAAGGAGTCTGCCTGCAAAGCCAAAGGATCCCAGTTCAATTCTCCAGGACCCATGTAAGCCAGATGCACAAGGGGGTGCATGCATCTGGAGTTCGTTTGTAGTGGCTGGAGGCCCTGGAGCACCCATTCTCTCCCTCCTTCCCTCCCCCTTTTCCTCTCTCTGCCTCTTTCTCTCTCTCAAATAACTTTTTTAATGTACTTCTTGTTATACCTGTGTTCTGTAAATATACGCACTTGTAAAAAAAAAGTTATTTATGTTAGACCTTTCATTGCTATGGCAAATAACTCATATAACTTAAGAGAGGAAAGATGGGGCTGGAGAGATGGCTTAGCAGTTAAGGCATTTGCCTGCAAGGACCTAAGGACCCAGGTTCGATTCCCCAGTACCCATGTAAGCCAGATGAACAAGGGGGCACATGCATCTGGAGTTTGTTTGCAGTGGCTGAAGGCCCTGACAGCCCATTCTCATTCTCTCTTTCTCTCTCTCTCTACCACACTGTATAAACTTTTCATAATTATTATGGATTACCTAAAGACTTTTTCAAAAAAGTAAAACAAGGGCTGTTGAGATGGCTTAGCAGTTAAGGCACCTGCCTGCAAAGCCTAATGACCCAGGTTCAATTCCCCCATGCCCACATAAAGCCAGAAAAGTGGTGCATGGATCTGGAGTTTGTTTGCTGTGGCTGGAGGCCCTGGTGTGCACATTCTCTCCCTCTACTTTCAGATAATTTTTTTTAATTAAAAAAAAAATTTTAGGTAAAACAAGTCCTTCTGGAACATTTTTAAAATTTTTTTAAGATTTATTTATTTACTTATTTGAGACAGTCAAGAGATAGACAGACAGACAGACAGAATGGACACGCCAGAGCCTCCAGCCACTGCAAATGAACTCCAGATGCACACACCACCTTGTGCATCTGGCTTACGTGGGTCCTTTGGCTTTACAGGAAAACACCTTAACCACTAAGAAATCCCTCCAGCCCCTGGAACATTTTTTAATATTTATTTATTTGCATGGAGTGAGAGACCTACCAGAACTTCTAGCCACTGCTAACAAATGCCAGATGCTTGTGCCACTTTGTGTGTCTGGCTTACATGGGTGGCTTAGGAATTGAGCCTGGGTCTGCAGGCTTTGCAAACAAGTGCCTTTTACTGTTGAGCCATCTTCCAGGCCCTGAATTTTTGGAGGGAGAGGGAGGCTCAAGGTAGGGTCTCATTCTAGCTCAGGCTGACCTGAAACCAACTCTCTTGTCCCAAGCTAGCCCTGAACTCACAGCAATTCTCCTATCTCTGCCTTCCAAGTGCTAGGATTAAAGGTATGCACCACCAGTCTTGGCTGAATATTTTTTTAACTTTATTTTATTTATTTATTTGAGAGCAAGACAGAGAATGGGCACACCAGGGCCTTCAGCCACTGCAAACAAACTCCAGATGCATGTGCCCCCTTGTGCATCTGGCTTATGTGGGTCCTGGGGAATCGAACTGAGGTCCTTTGGCTTTGCAGGCACAGGCCTTAACCGCCAAGCCATCTCTCCAGCCCACCCACCCCCTGCCCCACCTAAATATTTTTAAATAAAGAATAAGGCCGGAGAGATGTCTTGGCGGTTAAGGCACTTGCCTAGAAAGCCAAAGGGCCCAGGTTTAGTTCCCCAGAACCCAAAAAAGAGCCAGATGCACAAGGTGGTGCATGTGTCTGGAGTTCATTTGTAGTGGCTAGAGGCCCTGGTGTGCCTGTTCTTTATCTGTCTCTTTCTCTCTCTCTCTCTCTCTCTCTCTCTCTCTCTCAAAAAAATAAGAAAATATTTTAAAAAAAATTAAAAATGAGAGATGGCTTAGTGGTTAAAGGCACTTTCTTGAAAATCCTAACAGCCCGGGTCCAATTCCCAGTAAAGCCAGATGCACAAAGTGGCAAAAGTGTCTGGAGTTCAACTGTAGTAGCAGAAACCCCTAGTGCACCCGTATTCATTCCCATTCTCCCTCTCTCTAAAATAAATAAGCTGGGCATAGTGGCATACACCTTTAATCCCAGCACACAAGAGGCAGAGGTAGGAGGACTGCCATGAGTTCAAGGCCACCTAAGATTACATAGCAAATTATAGGTCAGCCTGGGCTAGAGTGAGAACCTTCCTCAAAAAACAAAACTAAATTAAATAAATAAATAAGCAAGCAAGCTGAGGGTGGTGGTGTGCCCCTTTAATCACAGTACTCAGGAGGCAGAAGTAGAAGGATGGCCATAAAATCTATATAGTAAATTTCAGGTCACAATGGGTTAGAGTGAGTCCCTACCACGAAAAACCAAAAGAAAAAAGCCAGGCACGGTGGCACACATCTTTAATCCCAGCAATCTGGAGACTGAGGTGGAAAGATCAGTAAGAGTTCAAGGTCAGAGTGGGATACAGAGTGATTTCCAGGTCAGCCTGGGATAGAGTGAGACCTTACCTTGAAGTGTGTGTGTGCGTGTGTGTGTGTAGAGAGACCTTACCTTGAAGCGTGTGTGTGCGTGTGTGTGTGTAGAGAGAGAGAGACTTGTAGAGACAAACAGCTACAAATGTGTTTTGTGCATCATAACAATAAAAATCACTGCACCAAGGCTATCTAGTTTACACCTGCCTAGAAGACTAAAAAGTAGAATTTTCCAAGTCAAATGTTACACTATTAAGAAATATGAACACATGGGCCGGACATGGTGGCGCAACTTCAATGAGGTAGGAGAATCATTGTGAGTCTGAGGCCACCCTGGACTAGAGTAAATTCCAGGTCAGCCTGGGCTAGATTGAGACCCTACACCCCCCCCCCAAAAAAAAGGAAATATGAACACTTGGTAATTGTAAATTGTAAATATTTTGGTAAAAAAAAAAATACAAATGTGCTAATCATGCTATTGCGATATATACATAAGGCAAGTTCAAGTTACTGAATTTGCTTACATAATTTAACATGAACAAGCAAGCACTTGTTTGAATGTTTTTTTGTTTGTTTTGGTTTTGTTTTTTGTCTTTCAAGGTAGGGTCTCACTCTAGCCCAGGCTGATCTGGAAATCACAATGTAGTTCCAGGCTGGCCTCAAACTCACAGAGATCCTCCTACCTCTACCTCCCAAGTGCTGGAATTAAATGTGTGAGCCACCATGCCGGGCTTGAATTTTTTTTTTTTTTTTTTGAGAGAGAGGATCTCTTTATGAAGCCCAGGCAGCCCTTGTGAGCCTCCTGCCCCAGCCTCCCTGGTGCAAGAATTACAGGAACGCACCACTACTCCTGGCCTGAATTTTTAAAATACTAACATAAAGCTATAGTCTCATTGGTATGATTCTTTTATAAATTCTAGTATATACATAAAATGAGAAACTATTCCTAGGATTGCTATCATGGGTGTTGGCATTATGAATATAAAACTTTCTGAAGCCAGGCTTGGTGGCACACACCTTTAATCCCACTCAGGAGGCAGAGATAGAAGGATCAGCATGTGTTCAAGGCCACCCTGAGACTATAGGGTGAATTCCAGATCAGTATGTGCTAGAGCAAGACCCTACCTCCAACAACCAAAAAAAAAAAAAAACCTTTCTGCATTTTGTTTTTATTCCCCCTCAAACATTAACTACTTCTTTTTGTTTTGGGTTTTTTTTAATTTTTTAATAAATGTATATTTATTTATTTATTTGAGAGAGAGCGAGAAAGAGACAGATAAAGAGAAAGAGGGAATGGGCATGCCAGGGCCTCCAGACAGTGCAAATGAACTCCAGACGCATGGGCCCCCTTGTGCACCTGGTTTATGTGGGACCTGGGGAATCGAACCGTGGTCCTTAAGGTTCACAGACAAATGCCTTAACTGCTAAGCCATTTTCCCAGCCCCTTTTTTTGGTTTTTTCAAGGTAGAGTATTGCTCTAGCCCGGGCTGTCCTGGAATTTACTATGTAGTCTCAGGGTGTCCTCAAACTCACAGCAATCCTCCTACCTCTGCCTCCTGAGTGTTGAGATTAAGGAGTGCGCCACCACACCCAACTTCCTTTTTTCTTTTTATTTATTTATTTTGGTTTACTGAGGTAGGGTCTCACTCTAGCCCAGGCTGACCTGGAATTCATTATGTAGTCTCAGGGTAGCCTTGAACTCAGGGCGATCCTCCTACCTTTGCCTCCCCAGTGTTGGGACTAAAGACTTGCGCCACCATGCCCCGCCTATTTTTAAATTACTATAAATTATGATAAACTATAAGAATTTGCAAATGAAAAGGTCTATAAGCACGCTTCATCTAACCTCCCCCAATGACATAACTAGTATACCATCACCATCAGGCAACTGCCTTTAATGTGATCCTCAGGGTTTATATGCAATGTGTGTGGTTCTATCCAACTATGTCACATTCACAGCTTTGTGTCACCATAATTGATATTAGAAATAGTCTACTGCAAAAACTGTACCACTTCTCCCTTTCCATGACTAACTCCTTGCAGCAACTAACCTCTATCTCTATAGTTTTGTTATTTCAATGTTACATAAATGCAGTCATAAAATAAGATATGCAATTTTCAAGGCCGGTGCTTTTTTCACATTTGGTATGACTGTTAAAGTAAAGTAGCAGTACAAATCATTGGTCCCTAGTGTGTTAAATTTTAGCATGATAATGCATGTGTTTATAAATGTCTGTAGTGCTTTAAAGTTTAAAACATTAAAACATGAATCAAATGCTTGTGAAATCCTAGCACAGAACAAGGACTCGAGGAACAGTTTTTGAAGCCTTGGACAATCTTATACAATACTTAGAAAAACCCAAGCTCAGTGCTTATGCTTTATCCGTGTTCATGAGGAAATGATGTAAAAGAACGCCTAGTTTTGCATTTTTATCTCCGAGCTCTAGATTTTAGTCTTTCCTAACCCAGGTAAGTCTGTCACATTTAAATATTACCCTATGCTATTTATTTTCTGAATGGCCACAGTTTTCTATCCTCTCGCCTTTCCTCATACTGTTCCCTGGAGTCGTATTTCTATCATCAGGGAAATGATCCCTCTTAAGCTTAGTTCTATTAGTGATTTAGCCAGCACAACCAAGACCCAATTCTCCTATTTCTATATGCCATTGGTCCCTAAGACTCAACTCAACACCTCTCTCAGAATGGGCACCCACCTAAGCACAGATACAAACTCTCGCCCTCCCTGCAAGTGCCTAGTGCATTATCTTTCTCCCCAGGCTAACCTGCTGATTCCTCATCATGTATCTGTTAACAGGAGTGGCAAATGACAGGCCCTCACAGATTTAAGTTTACAAGGCAAATACTCCAGGAACTTATTTCTTTAATACGTTGCCTTTAAAGCCCTTGCTTCTCTAAACAGGAAAAGGCTCAAAAACAAATTCTAGGCATTTTTGTCATACATTTCTGAGGAAAAAAAAAAAAAAAAAAAGCACCAGGCATGGTGGTGCACGCCTTTAATCCCAGCACTCGGGAGGCAGAGGTAGGAGGATTGCTGTGAGTTTGAGACCACCCTAAGATTCACGTAGTGAATTCCAGGCCGGCCTGAGCTAGAGTGAGACTCTACCTTGAAAAAAACAAGAAAAAATATGTTACCATTGAGATGGGCACGGTGGCACATGCCTTTAATCCCAGCATTCAGATGGCAGAGATAGGAGAATCAGTATGAGTTCAAAGCCAGCTTGGAAATACAGAGTGAGCTCCACATCAGCCTGGGCTAGAGAGACACCCTACCTCAAAAACCAACCAAACAAAAAAATGTGTTAGGGTTGAACAGATGGTTCAGCAGTTAAAGGAGCTGGTTTGCAAAGCCTGACCATCCAAGTTTGATTTCCCAGTACACACATAAAGCCAGTTGCAAAGTGGTACATGTGTCTGCAGTTCACTTGCAATGGCAGGAGGCTTTCTTTGATACTCCCTCCCTCTCTCTCTCATAAACAAATAAAAATATTTTTAAATGTTTTATTTTTATTTATTTAATTATTTGACAAAGAAAGAGGGAAGGAGAAAGAGAGAGAATGGGCATGCCAGGGCTCCATCCCTGCAAACAAACTCCAGACGTGCAACCCCTTGTGCATCTGGCTAACCTGGGTCCTGGGGAATTGAACCTGGGTCCTTTGGCTTTGCAGGCTAACGTCTTAACCACTAAGCCCCAAATAAAAATATTTTTAAAGAAATGACCTGCAGTATCCAGGCGTGGTGACACACGTCTTTAATCCCAGCACTTGGAAGGCAGAGGTAGGAGGATCACCATGAGTTCGAGGCCACCCTGAGACTACATAGTGAATTCCAGGTCAACCTGGGCCAGAGTGAGACCCTACCTCGAAAAACCAAAAAAGTTTCACATGGCAGGGGGTGGTGGCACGCACTTTTAATTTGAGTACTCAGGAGGCAGAGGCAGGTAGATCACCCTGAGTTCAAAGCCAGCCTAGGACTACAGAGTTCTAAATCAGCCTAGTATAGAGTGAGACCTGCTTTAATAAAAATAAATAAATAAATAAATAAATAAATAAATAAATAAATAAAAAGTTTTGAAACTAGAACTGCTGGAGAGATTGCCCCGTGGTTAAGTCACTTGCCTGCTAAGCCTAAGGACCTGAGTTCAATTAACCCAAACCCACATAACACCAGAAGTTTCTTTTAAACCAGGCGTGGTTGCACACACCTTTAATCCCAGCACTCGGAAGGCAGAGATAGGAGGATAACCTTGAGTTCGAGGTCAGCCTGGGCTACAGTGAGACCCTACCTTGAGGGAAAGAAAAAAAAATGTTTTTTCTGAAATCCAAAAGTCTGAACTACTCACATGTAATTACACTTCCCCAAATACTAAAAGCATTTAACCACAGACCCCTGCCACCATGATTGTCTCATTAATCTCTTCTATCTTATTCTATTTCAATTAGGAAATTTAAACTATTGAGAATAAAGTGAGTCTAAGCAACTCAAAATCACATATTTAATGCTGGGAAAGAATTTTGCTCAGGATCTTTTTCATCTGTTATCTTTCCTCACCTTTTACTGTTATTTCTACTGACTCTTGGGCTCAAAGGTTCTTTTCTTAAAAGTCACATCTTTGCATACTACTGCTACATGTCAATCAATTTCAAACAAAAGGAAAGAATATGAAGTCTCCAATAATCTGCTTTCATATAGGGGCTTTTCCAAATTGTCCAAAGCACCTTGTGATGTTTACACTGCGCACTTCAAAGGAAAGTCAGTCCATAAGTCAGGCTAAGTCTGCTACAATGTCCAAATTATACACATACATATATATGTAAAAATTTTCAAGGTAGTTTACAAAAAAAGGCTATTCAACTGGATAAATTGGACTGGAGTGATAGCTTAGCAGTTAAAGCACTTGCCTGCAAAGCCAAAGGACATGGTTAAATTCCCCAGGACCCACATAAGCCAGATGTACAAGGTGGCGCATTCATCTGGAGTTCGTCTGCAGTGGCTGGAGGTCCTGGCATGACCATTTTCTCTCTCACACTCAAATAAATAAAATAAAACCAGCGTGGTGGCGCACACCTTTAATCTCAGCATTCAGGAGGCATGTGCCACTTTGTACATCTGGCTTACTTGGGTCCTGGGAATCAAACCCTTTGGCTTTACAGGCAGGCGTCTAAGCAATCTCTGCAGCCCCTCTTTTTCTATGTAAGAGAAAATAAAAGAGAGAATTGGGATGCCAGGGCTTCTAGCTGCTGCAATCGAATTCGAGACACGTGTGTCACCTTGCACCCATGCATGACCTTGTGCACATGCATCACTTTGTGCATCTGGCTTATGTAGGTTCTGCAGAGGTCCTTAGGCATCGCAGGCCACCCTGAGACTACATAGTGAATTCCAGGCCAGCCTGGGCTAAAGCAAGAACACCAAAAAGGGCTGGAGAGATGGCTTAACGGTTAAGGTGTTTGCCTTGGGTATAAGCCCAAGCCTTAACCGCTAAGCCATTTCTCCAGCGCCCCCCCTTTTATAACTGCTTGCAAATAAATAAATATTTATTTAAAAATGCTTAATGTGAGCCAGATGTGGTAGTACATGCCTTTAATCCCAGCACTTGGGAGGCAGAAGTAGGAGGATTACTGAGTTCGAGGCTACACTGAGACTATATTGTTAATTCGAAGTCAGCCTGGGCTACAGCAAAATCCTACCTCAGGGGGGAAAAAAATGTTTATTGCAAACTAGAGAGATGGCTTAGTGGTTAAGGCACTTACCTGCAAAGCCTAACAACCCACATTCAATTCCCCAGTGCCCACATACAGCCAGATTCACAGAGTGATACACACATCTGGAGTTCGTTTGTAGTGGCTGGAGACCCTGGTGTCTCTGTCTGTCTCTGTCTATCTCTCTTTCTCCCCTTGCAAATAAATAATTTTTTTGAATTTCTGTTGCTGTTTTTGTTTCATGAGGTAGGTCTCACTGTAGCTCAGGTGAACCTGGAATTCACTCTTTAGTTGTAGGCCTTGAACTCATGGCAATCCTCCTACCTCTGCCTCTAGAGTGCTGGGACTAAAGGGGTGTGCAACAATGCCCAGCAAAATACTTCCTTTTGGTGCACACCTTTAATCCTAGCACTTGGGAGGCAGAGGTAGGAAGATTACCGAGTTCAAGGCCACCCTGAGACTACACAGTGAATGCCAGGTCAGTCTGGGCTAAAGTGAGCCCTACCTCAAAAAACCAATATATATATATATTTTTTTAATGTTTTAAAAAATGTTTAATGTAAGCCGGGCGTGGTGGTGCATGCCTTTAATCCCAGCACTCGGGAGGCAGAGGTAGGAGGATCACTGTGAGTTCAAGGACACCCTGAGACTCCACAGTGAATTCCAGGTCAGCCTGGGCTAGAGTGAAACCCTACCTCGAAAAACCAAAAAAAAAAAAAAAAAAAGTTTAATGCTGGGGCTAGAAAGATAGCTCAGTGCTTGCTTGCAAAGCCTAAAGACCTAAATTCAACCCCCTAGTACCCATGTTAAGCCAGATCACAACAGATAGACTACCTGGGCCATGATAAAAGCTAACTGAAAGGCTGGATAGATGGCTTAGCAGTTAAGGTGCTTGCCTTCAAAGCCTAAGGACCTAGGATTCATTTCCCAGTACACATGTAAAGCCACATGCACAAGGTTGCACATGTGTCTGGAGTTGGTTTGCAGTGGCTAGAGGCTCTGGCATATCCTTCTCTCACTCTCTCAAATAAATAAATAAAATCTTTTTTTTTAAGTTGGGGGCTGGGTAGAGAGATAGATGGCTTAGCAGTTAAGGTGCTTGCCTGCAAAGCCAAAGCACTCAGGTTGATTTGCCATACCCATGTAAAAGTCAGATGTACAAAGTGGTACATATGTCTGGAGTTTGTTTACAGTGTGGCTAGAGTCCCTAGGGTGCCAATTCTCTCTACCTGCCACTTTCACTATCTATAGTAAGTAAATAAATAATATTTATAAAAATCTTGGGCTAGAGCTGGAAAAGTGGCTTAGCAGTTAAGCACTTGCCTGTGAAGCCTAAGGACCCCCGTTCGAGGCTCGATTCCCCAGGACCCAAGTAAGCCAGATGCACAAGGTGGCGCATGCATATAGAGTTTATTTGCAGTGGCTGGAGGCCATAGTGCACCCATATTCTCTCTCTCATTCTCTCTCTCTCTCTCTCTGCCTCTTTCTCTCTCTGTCACTCTCAAAATAAACAAAAATAAACAACAACAACCAAAAAAGCTTGGGCTAGAGTGATGGCTTAGCAGTTAAGGCACTTGCCTGTGAAGCTTAAGGACCCAGGTACAATTCCCCAATACCCACCTAAGCCAGATGCAAAAGATGACACATATGCCTGGAGTTCATTTGCAGTTGTTAGAGGCCCTAGTGCACCCATTCTCTCTTTCCCTATCTGTCTCTCTCTCAAGTAAAAAAAAAAATTTTTTTTTTTTGGTTTTTTGAGGTAGAGTTTCACTCTAACCCAGGCTGACCTGGAATTCACTATGTAGTCAGTCTCAGGGTGGCCTCGAACTCTTGGCAATCCTCCTACCTCTACCTCCCGAGTGCTAGGATTAAAGGCGTGCGCCACCACGCCTGGATAAATATTAAAAAAAAAAAAAAAAAAACAGCTAAGTATAAAAGACCAAAAGTCTGAAGTTTACAGATAAAAACAAGAAACTTGGGCTGCAGAGATGGTTTAGTGGTTAATGTGCTTGCCTGCCAAAGGACCAAGGCTCAGTTCCCCAATACCCACATAAAGCCAGATGCACAAGGTGGCATGCGTCTAGAGTTCATTTACAGTGGCTAGAGATGTTGGCACACCAATTCTGTCTTTCTTTCCCAAATAAATAAATAAATATACAAAAATACTTAAATAAAGCTGGGCGTGGTGGCATATGCCTTTAATCCTAGCACTCAAAAGGCAGAGGTAGTTGGATTGCTGTGAGTTCAAGGCCACCCTGAGACTACATAGTGAATCCCAGGTCAACCTGGACTAGAGTCAGACCTAACCTTGAAAAAACCAAAAACAAAAATACTTAAATAAAACAAACAAACTCCAATGCTAGGTTGATGGAGAAGCCACCCATAAGGAGGTCAAAATTAACTGGTGAGTTACATTTCTTCCTCCCTATCTCTTCCCATCAACAGGAGAAGAAATGTAGTCAAATGTAAGTACTGTTAATCAACATCAAAATATTAGGGCTATGCCGGGCGTGGTGGCACACACCTTTAATTCCAGCACTTGGAAGGCAGAGGTAGGTGAATCACCATGAGTTCGAGGCCACCCTGAGACTACACAGTGAATTCCAGGTCAGCCTAAGGTAGAGTGAAACCCTAACTCGAAAAACAAAAACAAAATATTAAGGCTAGAGTGAGACCCTACCTCAAAAAAAAAAAAAAAAAAAAAAAAGAAGAAGCCAGGTGTGGTGGCGCACGCCTTTAATCCCAGCACTCAGGAGGCAGAGGTAGGAGGATCGCCATGAGTTCGAGGCCACCCTGAGAATGCAAAGTGAATTCCAGGTCAGCCTGAGCTAGAGTGAGACCCTACCTTGAAAAACCAAAAAAAAAAAAAAAAAAAAAAAAGAAAGAAAGGGCTGGCTGGAGGGATGGCTTAACAGTTAAGGTGTTTGTCTTCAAAGCCAAAGGACTCAGGTTAGATTCCCAAGGAACCACGTTAGCCAGATGCACATGTCTGGAGTTTGTTTGCAGTGGCTGGAGCCGTGGCATGCCCATTCTCTCTCTCTCTTTCTCTCTGTCAAATAAATAAATAAATATAAAATATTTTTAAAAAGAAAGAAAATATCAGTGATAGGAAGTCTCTATTAAAATTTAAAAACTAATGAGCCAGGCGTGGTGGCACACGCCTTTAATCCCAGCACTCTCAGTACCATAGGGATACTTGCTCAACCATGTTTATTGCCACAGACTGGGCTAGGGTGAGACCCTACCTCAGTAAAAAAAAAAAAAATTACAAACTAAGTATTCTTTAAAATGAAGAGCAGCTGGAGAGATGGCTTAGCACTTAAGGCCCTTGTCTGCAAAGTCAAAGGACCCAGGTTCGATTCCCCAGGACCCACGTAAGCCAGTTGCACAAGGGGGTACATGTATCTGGAGTTCTTTTGCAGTGGCTAGAGGCCCTGGCATGCCCATTCTCTGTCTCAAATAAATAAATAAAAATATATTTTGGGCTGGAGGGATGGCTTAGTGGTTAAGGCATTTGCTTGCAAAGCCAAAGGACCCTGGTTCGATTCCCCAGGACCCACATTAGCCAGATGCACAAGGATACACATGCATCTGGAGTTCATCTGCAGTGGTTGGAGGCCCTGGCACATCCATTCTCCCCCCCCTTTTCTCTGTCAAATAAATAAATAAAAATATAGCCAGGTGTGGTAATGCACATCTTTAATCCCAGCACTCGGGAGGCAGAGGTATGAGGATTGCTGTGAGTTTGAGGACACCCTGAGAATAAACAGTAAATTCCAGGTCAGCCTGGGCTAGAGTGAGACCCTACCTCAAAAAAGCAAAAAACAGGGGGCTGGAGAGATGGCTTAGTGGTTAAGCACTTGCCTGTGAAGCCTAAGGACCCCAGTTCAAGGCTCATTCACCAGAATCCACGTTAGCCAGATGCACAGGGGGGCACACGCGTCTGGAGTTCGTTTGCAGTGGCTGGAAGCCCTGGCGCACCCATTCTCTCTCTCTCTCTCTCTCTCAAATAACTAAAAATAAACAAAAAAATTTAAAAAAAAATAATAATACAATAAATAAATAAAATATTTTTGAAAAAAATATCTTATTAAAGTGATGCTGGGTTCAACAGTTTGCAATGCCTGCTGGCCTGGGTTTCATACCCAGTGCCCATGTAAAGCCAGATGCACAGAGTGACACATGTATCTGGAGTTCATTTACAGTGTTAAGAGGCCCTGGTGCATCCTTACTCTCTCTTGTTCTCTCTCTCTCTCAAATAAATAAAAATAAATGTAAATGCTTTGGGGTAGGTAGGGAGATAGTTCCACAGTTAAAGACACTTGCTTGCAAAGCCTGCTGGCCTAGTACCCTTGTAAAGCCAGGTACACAAAGTGCCATACACATCTGGAGTTTGTAGATAAGAGGCCCTTACGCAGCCATTCCTTCTCTCCCCTTACATATAAATAATTTAAAAGTAAGTATTTTTTTAAAGTTATTTAGAGCTGGAGACATGGCTTAGTGGTTAAGGCACTTGCCTGTGAAACCTAAGGACCCAGGTTCAATTCCCCAGTACCCAAGAAAGTGGTGGCACGTGTCTGGAGTTCATTTGCAATGGCTGGAGGCCCTAGCTGGCCCATTCTCTCTTTCTTCCTTTCTCTTTCTGTCTGACTCTCAGATAAATAAAATATCTGAAATAAAATAAAAAGGTTTTTTAACTAGGAAAACTGAGTACACTAAATAAAATGTAACATAAAAGTCAACTACATTTTTCAGAAACAAAAATTATAGGTAGCTGGGTGTGGTGACTCACACCTGCAATCCCAGCACTAAGGAGGCTAAGATAGGACCATCCCCATGCGATGGAGACCAGCCTGGCCTACTGAGTAAGAGTCAGGTCAGTGTGGGCTAAAGTAAGACTCTGCCTTCAAGAACAGCAAGGGCAACAAGATAAAGCAGGGCTGGAGAGATGGCTTAACAGTTAAGGTGCTTGCCTGCTAAGCCTAAGGACCCAGGTTCGATTTCCCCAGAACCCACATAAGCCAGCAGCAAAAGGTGGCATATGCATCTGGAGTTCGTGTGCAGTGGCGACACGCTAGCACTCATCAACACTCAGGATACTGAGACTGGGGAATTGACACGAGTTTGAAGTCAGTCTGGGCTAGAGTGAGTTTTGGGCTACAGAATGAGTCCTTGCCTCAAAAACCCCAGAAAGTCAAGCCGGATATGGAGGCCCGGGTCTTTAATCCCAGCACTGAGGAGGTAGAATCGCCCTGAGTTTGACGCAAGCTTGGGGTACAGAGTGAATTCCCCATCACCCTGGGCTAAAGTGAGATCCTGTAGCAAAAAAAAAAAAAAAAAAACTAAGAAATAATAGCAACAAAAAAAAGTCATTCTGTGCTGAGCAGCACAGTGGTGGCACGTTTCTAATCGACAACACTGAGGAGGCTGAGACAGGGGAATGGCTGCAAGTTCAAAGTCAGTCTGGGCTACAGGGTGAGTTGTGGGCTACAGAGACCCTAACTCAAAAAAAAAAAAAAAAAGTCATTGCAATACCTAAAATCCCGTCACTGCACAGCACACACTCATCTTCCCCTCAAAACTTAGCCTATGTAGTAAGGACCTAACTCTGGCCATTTCAAATCCCCCTTCCAGAGCCGAAAATACACGCGGGAGTCCCAAACACCCGAGCGCCTTGCAAATGTCACCGTCCCCACAAGTCGCTCCAAGGAGGCCCGAGCCGGGGAACACCTGACCCCGGTGACCGCCGGGCGCGCCTGTCCCCGCCGCGGCCCGCTCCTCCCCGAGCCCCGGAGCCTCCGCCACGGCCCGCTCCTCCCGCCGCCGCCGCGCGCTCGCGCTCCCGCTCCCGCCGCCGCCTCCGCCCGCCCGTCCGCCCCCGGCGCGCCCGGCTACCTGGAGGCCAGCGCGCTGGAGCACCTCACCCAGGGCCCCAGGTCGCACAGGGCCCGGTGCTCGGGGTCCCGTTCCTTCTCGCGCTCCACGTGGTAGGCGTAGATGGACAGCAGGATGCCGGCGGCGCACACGGCGTACCGGGCCGCCCGCTCCCACCGCGGCACCGACACTCTCAGCAGGACGGGCGCCGCCATCTTCCCCCCGCCGCCGCCGCCGCCGCCGCCTCCGCCACCACCACCACCACCACCACCAACGCCGCCGCCCTCCGCCTCCACCTCAGCCGCCGCCGCCCGTCGGGGCCCGACCCAGCCGCCGCCGCCACCGCCACCGCCTCCGCCGCCGCCGCCACCGCCACCGCCGCGCCCCATTGGCTCGGACGTCTCCTCAGGGCCCCGCCCCCACAGGCGCGCGGCCCAACCGCCCCGACACCAGTGAGGCGGGCCGGGCGGGGACGGCACGCGCGCACGCGCGCGACCGTGCGGCCGCGCGGGCAGGGGGCGGAGCGGGCAACCGCCAGGGAGGGCGGTGCGACGCATGCGAGGGGCGGGGCCCGACGAGGGAGGGCGGGGCTTAGGAAGGGAGGAGGCGTGGTCAGCGGAGCAGCTCGCTGGAGGAGGCGGATCGGGAGCGGAGGCTGCCACAGCCTGGGAGCGTGGAAGGCGGGTCCGGGCATAGGGGAGAGTAGCTGGGGTGAGGGAGAAGGGCGAGACCCCACGTGGCTGGTGAGGGGGCGTGGTCAGATGAGGGGCGGGGTGAAACTTGAGGAGGGCGGGGTTGGGGAAGAGGGAAAGGACTGAGAGGCGCGGGAAGGGCGTGCTCAGAGCAGAGGTTGGGTGGGGAAGGCGGGCTTAGAGCGAGGAGCGCACGACAACCACAGAGCTCGGAGGGCGTGGTGCGTGGGGGCGGGGCCACCAGGAGGGCGGGCGGCGTGGGGGGGAGGATGGGCCGGGAAGGGGTTATTGCTATGGGTAGGATCCGAAGGTACCAGACGGTGCATGACTTGGCAAGACCTTGGCCTCAGAGTACCAATCAATTGCCATCTCTTTTTTTTCTTTTCCTCATTATCACTTGATATTTCTTACCCAATCCGTGCCCAATGCCCTGACCTCCAGAATCACACTTCCGTGGCATGATCTTTTCCCCAGCACCACCTCCAGACATCTTGTGTTCAACATGTGAAAAACTTTTTATTTATTAAATGTACAAAACTACTTTTAAATTTAAATATAGGGGCTAGAGAGATGGCTTAGCAGGTAAGGTGCTTGCCGGCAAAGCCAAAAGACCCAGATACGATTCCCTGGTACCCACTTAAAGCCAGATTCACAAGGTGGTGCATGCGTCTGGAGTTCGTCTGCAGTGGATAGAGGCCTTGGTGTGCCCATTCTCTCTTTCTTTCTCCCAAATAAATAAAATAATTTTAAATATATATTTTGGGGGGAGGCTGGAGGGATGGCTCAGCAGTTAAGGCACATGCCTGCAAAGCCTAAGGGTCCAGGTTCGATTCTCCAGATCCCACATAAGCCACATGCACATGATGTCGCATGCATCTGGAGTTCGTTTGCAATGGATAGAGGCCCTGATGCGCCCATTCTCTCCCTCCCTGTCTCTCTCTCTCTCTCTCTCCTTCTCTCTCTAATATATATATATATATAACCGGGCATAGTGGCACAAGCCTTTAATCCCAGCACTTGGGAGGCAGAGGTAGGAGGATGGCCATGAGTTCAAGGCCACCTGAAACTACATAGTGAATTCCAGGTCAGCCTGGACTAGAGTGAAACCCTACCTCAAAAAAAATTTTTTTAATTAATTTATTTGACAGAGAGAAAGAAGGAGAGAGAGAGAATGGGCACACCAGAGCCTCCAGCTGCTACAAACGAACTCCAGACACATGCACCACCTTGTGCATCCTGGGGAATTGAACCTTGGTCCTTTGCCATTGCAGGTAAGCGCCTTAACTGCTAAGCCATCCTTCCAGCCCCACTAAAATAATTGGTTTTTTTTTATTGCTGGTTTGTTTTATTTTTTCAAGGTAGGGTCACACTCTGGCCCAGGCTGACCTGGAATTAACTATGTAGTCTCAGGGTGGCCTCGAACTCATGGCAGTCCTCCTACCTCTGCCTCCGGAGTGCTGGGATTAAAGGCATGTGCCACCACAACCGGTTTAAAATAATTTTTAAACATATATATTTTTAAAGAAATTCATGGTTGGGTATGCTAGTGCACCCCTTTAATCCCAGCACTCGGGAGGCAGAAGTAAGAGGATTGCCTAGAGCTCAAGGCCACTCTGAGACTACATAGTGAATTCCAGATCAGCCTGGGCTAGAGTAAGACCCTGCCTCAAAAAAATAAAAAGAAAAAAGAAAAGAAACAAAAACAAGAAGAAATTTGTGAATACCTTCTCTGTAAGCTGGATTTGAACTAGTTAACATAATTCATGCCATACAGAAAAATATAAAAATGAACTAATAAGTCAATTCCAAGAAAAAGACAAGTCAGAATGAAACGAAAGGCCAAAAGTGAGGACACAGATAAGCATGCCATAGGGCCTTGCACAACTGTTACAATTGAACCATAACTAGTTCTGAGATTCCTGGTGACCAAAACCAAAAGGAAAACACATCTAAGTGAGTGTATCTTTAAGAAGAAACATGCTGGTTTTGGAGATTATTAGCTTTTCCCTGATTGTTGCTCTCAAGTTCTCAGGGGCTTTGTATATTGATTTTGAATAATAAGCAATGTCCTTGTATTAATTATCCAATGTAGGGTAACAAATAACCCCAGATTTCACAGCTTTAAACAAACAATAAACTTTTTTTTTTTTTTTTCAGTTTCTCTGGGCCAGAAATCTGAATGCAATTTAGCTTGATCCTCCAGCTTTGGGGAAAGGGGTCTCTCTCCACTCTCACCCTTGCTCCCTCTCTCCTCTGCCTGTGATGCAATCTACATGTCAACCGCTGCCGGAGTTTTCTCAGATCATAAGAGTCCTCTTTCAAGGCAGTTTCGGAGGCCACAGACTCTGACTTTTGGCCAAAAGTATCAATTCAGTTGCCTGTTGCCTCTTGCACCACTAGAATAAACACACATGCGCGCGCACGCGCACACACACACCACACACACACCAGCAAGAGATTAACAAAGAAGAGAGGAGAGATATATAGTGCTCAGTGGTAGAGCGCCTACCTAACAAATGTGAGACCCTAGGTTAAGGAGGAGGCAGGGGGACGGGGCGAGAGGAAGAGAGAATCAAAATCTTTCTGTGTAACCTAATCTGAGAAATGGCATTCACTTGTTGTTGTTGTTGTTGTTTTTCAAGGTAGGGTCTTACTCTAGCTCAGACTGACCTAGAATTCACTCTGTAGTCTCGAGGTGGCCTTGTGCTACGATTACAGGTATGAGCCACATCAGGCTTCCATCACGTTTACACATTCTGTCACTTAGAAGATAGTCTCATGGGCTGGAGAGATGGCTTAGCGGTTAAGTGCTTGCCTGTGAAGCCTAAGGACCCCGGTTCGAGGCTCAACTCTCCAGGACCCACGTTAGCCAGATGCACAAGGGGGCGCACGCATCTGGAGTTCGTTAGCAGTGGCTGGAGGCCCTGGCGCGCCCATTCTCTCTGTGTCTCTCTCTCTGCCTCTTTCTCGCTCTGTCTGTCGCTCTCAAATAAATAAATAAACAAAAAAAAATTAAAAAAAAAAAGAAGATAGTCTCATCAGGCAGATAGTGCAAATCTGGAATCCCAGTACTTGGGATACAGAGACAAGAGGATCACAAAAGGGAAGGGAGATATAGAACCCATGAGAGGAAGTGAGGATTGGAGGCTTTTCAACTACAGTCCTCTCTGTAAGGTCTACACCCTGACTCCATCAGGGTTTTCATAAATCTAAGTGGGCTTTTTCTTCTGCAGCCTCTTTCCTTCTAGATTCCTTTACTCAGTTAATAACCCACTTGAGCAGGATGTGGTGGCGCACACCTCTAATCCCAGCACATGGGAGGGTGAGGTAGGAGGATTGCTGTGAATTCGAGGCCAGACAGGGGTGCATAGTGAATTCCAGGTTAGCCGGGCTAGAGTGAGACCCTACCTCCAAAATCGAAAGTAAATAAATAAATAATCTCTATTGATATCTATCTGCATTCACTTATCATTATGATTATGGCATATATTCATGTTATTATATATAACAAATTATTATCTTTTTGTTACTATGTCATAATCCAGTGTAAGAGCAATCACAATTTTATTTACCCATTCTACTGTTGATGGACGTTTGGTCCATTTTTGGCTATGATGAATAAAACTACTATGAACTTGTCTTTTGGTGGACATTTTCATGGGAGTGAATCAAGGCTGGAATTTCTGGTGAGATAATAAATGCTGCCTCTGTCAATTCTATAATATCAAGGTGGAATTTGAATGGGTGGAAATGTTTGTAAAGGAGAAAGTATTTCTGGACCCAAGTCCATTTGGTTGCCACTTGAAAGCCAGTACTTGGAGGGGAAAAAAAAAAAGAATTGGTTGAAAGTCAAATTTATGCAAGAGAAGATGGAGGGTGCGAATGTCACTCCAGAAGAAAATGCCATCTTAAGGACTTTATAGGAGGGAGAGAAAAGAGTAGCAGTGGAAAATGGGCAGAAAGGCTACGTGCTATCAAGGTATGTCTTTCTCCTCCCTTTCCCACATCCCCAGGCTGCAACATCAGGATCAACCTTAACTTTCTGGGACTACTTTCGGTATTTTCTTCAGCTTAAGCTCAGATGTAAAAAAGGAAGGAGGCTGGAGAGATTGCTTAGTGGTTAAGGAACTTGCCTACAAAGCCTAAACCCAAGTTTGATTTCCCCAGGACTCATATAAGCCAGATGCACAAGTTGGCGCATGCATCTGAAGCTCGTTTGCAGCAGCTGAAGGCCCTGGTGCACCCATTCTCTCTCTCTCTGTGTCTCTGTGTGTGTGTCTCTCTCTCTCTCTCTCTCTCTCTCTCTCTCTCTCTCTGTGTGTGTGTGTGTCTCACTCTCAAATAAATAAATATAAAATAATGAGGGGTGTTAACCATTCTGAAGTTACCTGAGGATTGCAATATATATATATGCGTATTTGAGTCATATATAAATATGGGTGGTTCTAGGGACTGAACCCAAAGCCTCAAGAATGCTGGGCAAGCACTCTACCACTGAGCTTTATTCCCAGCCCCTGGATTCTGTTAATCTAAAGAAAAATCAGGGCTGGAGAGATGGCTTAGCGGTTAAGCGCTTGCCTGTGAAGGCTAAGGACTCTGGTTCGAGGCTCAATTCCCCAGGACCCACGTTAGCCAGATGCACAAAGGGGCGCACGCGTCTAGAGTTCGTTTGCAGTGGCTGGAAGGCCTGGTGTGCCCATTCTCTCTCTATCTATCTGTCTCTCTCTCTCTCTCTCTGTCACTCTCAAATAAACAAATAAAAAAAAAGAACCAAAAAATATTTTTAAAAAAGAAAGAAAAATTAGTAGGTAATACATCGTTTAGGAGAAGCTTGTCTATTTTTCGGGGGGGGCGGGGCTTCAAGGTAGAGTCTCGCTCTAGCCCAGGCTGACCTGGAACTCTCAGTGATCCTCTTACCTCTGTCATCCGACTACTGAGATTAAAGACATACCCCACCATGCCTGACTAGCTTTATTTTTTAAATATATTTTTTTTATTTACTTGAGAGAAAGACAACGAGGCAAACAGAAAGAGAATGACTAGGGGTGCACCAGGGCCTCCTACCACAGCAAACAAACTAGATGCATGTGCCACTTTGTGCGTCTGACTTATGTGGGTACTGGGGAATTGAACCTGGGTCCTTAGGCTTCACAAACGCTTTAACTGCTAAGTGATCTCTCCAGCTCTAATTTATTTTTATTGGCATGTATATATGCATGTGTGTATGTGTGTATTTAGCTGAGAGAGAGAGAGGGTGGCATGTATATATGCATGTGTGTATGTATTTAGCTGAGAGAGAGAGAGAGAGGGAGGCAGATAGAGAATGGGTGCACCAGAGCCTCTAGCCACTGCAAATGAACTCCAGATGCATGGCAGATGCTTCTGCAGTTTGTTTGCAGTGGCTAGAGGCCCTGGCATGATCATTCTCTCTCTCTCTCTCTCCCTTTCTCTCTCTCTCTCTCTCTCTAATAAATAAGTCAATAAATAATTTTAAAATATTTTTTAAAAAAAGAATTTGGGTCGGATGTGGTGGCTCACGCCTTTAATCCCAGCACTCGGGAGGCAGAGGTAGGAGGATTGCTGTGAATTCGAGGCCACCCTGAGATTGCATAATGAATTCCAGGTCAACCTGGGCTAGAGCAAATCCCTGCCTTAAGAAACAAAACAACACACACACACACACACACACACACACACACACACACACGAATTTGGCTTCTAGGGAGGGGCTGGGAAGATGGCTCAGTAGTTATAAGCACCTGTTGCAAAGCCTGCCGGTCCATGTTCAATTCCCAAGCCACCAGTATAAGCCTGACAAGTCAGACATACAGAACTGGAAGGGGAAAGGGTATTTTGTTACAGCCATGGAAAGTTAACTGACACAAACCAATTGGATCTGAAACTAAATTTGGTTTTCACGGTCTGTTGTGTGGGTCCAGTGTGATCTGTACCTTTGGTCTTGCCAAGATGCTTCAAAGCCTTATTAATAATGTATGAGTCGGGCTGGAGAGATGGCTTGGTGGTTAAGCGCTTGCCTGTGAAGCCTAAGGACCCTGGTTGGAGGCTCGATTCCCCAGGACCCACAGATGCACAGGGGGCGCACGCATCTGGAGTTTGTTTGCAGTGGCTGGAGGCCCTGGCGCACCCATTCTCTCTATCTCTCTATCTGCCTCTTTCTATCTGTCAGTCTCAAATAATTAAATAAAAATAAACAAAATGAAAGAATGTATGGGTCCCTCTGAAGCCCTACTACACTCAGGTTTATCAAGAAATTTGGGTAGAAGTAGAGTTGATATCCACGATCATTTATAAAATCAGGAGTGCTGATAAAGGAAGGAAAGCTTTGAAAGGCTCCAGCCCTGCAGCTGCCCACGGTCATCACTAACCAGCTCCCCAAGTCCACTGGAGACCAAGCGTCAGTCGGCCTGTAGACTTAAGCACACTGTGTCAGATGGGAATGCAGAACTTTGCTGTACACTTGTCTGAGTAAACTTTACTATGTGAATAAACGTACCTGTGAGGTGTACCACTGTGTGGGTACTGCTCAGTGTCCCAGTTCTCCCATAGGTCCTTTCAATGTCGCTGAGCTGCCCCTTAGAAGACCTAGAGAATGTGTAATGCTGTTCACTGGGTAGGTGGTCACCATTTAGGTGCTCGCTCTCATCCCATTATCCAGTAAATGGTTGTTAAATGGTTTTATAAAAACTAAATTTGGGGCTAGAGAGATGGCTCAGTGGTTAAAGGCACTTGCTTGCAAAGTCTGATGTCCAGGTCTGATTCCCCAGTACCAACATAAAACCAGATGCACAAAGTGGCACGTGCATCTGGAGTTCGTTTGCAGTGGCCCTGGTGCGCCAATATTCACACTGAATCTCTTGTCTCTCTCAAATAAAAATAAAATATTTAGGGCTGGAGAGATGGCTTAGTGGTTAAAGCAAAGGACCAAATGACCCAGGTTTGATTCCCCAGTACACACATAAAGCAAGATGCACAAGGTGGCTCATGCATCTGGAGTTTGTTCTCAGTGGCTGGAGGCCCTGGCACACCAATATTCTCTCTCTTTCTCTCTCTCTCTCTCTCTCTCTCTCTCTCTCTCTCTGTCTCTCTCAAATAATTAAAAATAAAATATTTAGGGCTGGAGAAATAGCTTAGTGGTAAAGTTGCTTGCCTGCAAAGCCAAAGGAGACTCAGGTTTGATTTCCCCAGTGCCCACATAAGCCAGATGCACAAGGTGGTGCATGCATCTAGAGTTCATTTGCAGAGGCATCCCATTTTCTCTTTATCTGCCTCCCACTCTCCTCTCCTCAAATAAATAAATAACAAATAAAAAATTTTTTAAGTTTTTAAAATAAAATATTTAAAATTAAACTTGTTGAAATTTTGTCTTGACATAGCCACGTTAAGAAGAATGTGAAAAGAAAAAAAAAAGAATGTGAGGCAGGCATGGTGGCACTCACCTTTAATCCCAGCACTTGGAAGGCAGAGGTAGGACAGATCGCCATGAGTTCAAGGCCACCCTGAGACTACATACTGAATTCCAGGTCAGTCTGGGCTAGAGTAAAACTCTACTTTGAAGGGAAAAAAAAAAAAAAAAGAATGTGAGTTTGCCGGGGGGGGGGGGGGGGGCTGGAGGGATGGCTTAGTGGTTGAGGCATTTGCTGGAGGCCCTGGTGTGCCCAATCTCTCTCTCTCTCCCTCTTTCTCTGTGAAAAAAATAAACAAATAAATAAAAATTTAAAAAGTATGTGGGGGTGGAGAGATAGCTTAGCAGTTAAGGCACTTGCCTGCAAAGCCAAAGGACCCAGGTTCAATTCCCTAGGACCCATGTAAGCCAGATGCACAAGGTGGCACATGTGTCTAGAGTTCATTTTGCAGTGGCTGGAGGCCCGCCCTGGTGTGCCCATCCTCTTCCTCTCTCTCTCTCTCTCTCTCAAATAAATATATAAAAATAAAACAATAAATTAAAAAATAGCCAAGCATAGTGGCATACGCCTTTAATCCCAGCACTTGGGAGGCAGAGTTAGATGGATTGCTGTAAATTCAAGGCCACCCTCAAAGTACATAGTGAATTTCAGGTCAGCCTGGGCTAGAGTGAGACCCTACCATGAGAAACCAAAAATAAATAAAAGAAAAATAAAAAGAATGGGGGTGGGGGTATAGCCTGAAGAGATAGCTGAACAGTTAAAGGTGCTTATTTGGAAAGCCTTCCAGCCAACTTTAATCCTCCACAGTACCCACATAAAGCGGCACACAAGGTGGCACATATATCTGTGATCCCAACACATCTACAACAATGAGAGATGGATCCAGGAGAACCCAAAGCTCAAGGGTCAGCTAGACTGGCATTGGTTTGCATCAGCTCACCAATTAGGCTAGCCAGCAAGCTCCAGGGAATACGCCTGTCTCCACCTCCCCAACACTGGGATTACAGGAATGTGCCATCATGCCTAGCTTTTTTTTTTTTTTTTTTTTTTTTTTGGAGTGGGGGATCTTCAAGATAAGGTCTCACTCTAACCCAGGCTGACCTGGAATTTATTATATAGTCTCAAGCTGGCTTTGAACTCACAGCAATCCTCCTACCTCAGCCTTCCAAATGCTGGGATTAAAGGTGTGCACTACCATACCTGGCCATGCCTAGCTTGTATGTGGGTTCTGGGGATCTAACTCAAGTCCTTATGCTTGCAAGGCAAGCACTTTACCCCTACCTCCCCACCCTGCTCTGTATTTTCTGCCAGTATTATGTCAGGATAGAATGAGAAACCCGAGATGTTCAATAACTGGCTAGAAATCCTTCTATGTAACAGATTCTGAAAGCCCAAGGCCTCCCAGGGCCCTTCAGGAAAACACTAAAATGAACAGGCTATTGAGAGGAGATGGATATGTTATTTTCACATTCAAGGGATAATGGCTCTGTTATCATTTCATCATTGTGAGTACTGGAGAAAATACTCATTTTGTTAAACTGAATGAAGCATGGGCCAGTAAACATCTTTTGTACACAGATGACCTGCTAACCTAAAAAGCAGAAGCCTCCACTGAGCACAAATTTACCTGATGTTTGACGTGTCATATTTAAACTTCATGCCAGGCATGTGGGCACACACTTGTAAATTGAACACTCAGGAGACTGAGGCCAGAGGATTGAAAGTTCAAGCCAGCCTGGGCTACACAGCAAGACCCTAACTCCAAAACAGACAAGTAGTGACTGGAGTGATGACTCAGCTATTAAAGGCATTTGCTCACAAAGCCTAAAAGTCTGGGCTCAATTCTCCAGTACACAAGTAAAACCATATGCACAAAGTGGTGCGTGGGTCTGGAGTTCATTTGCAGTGGCAGGAGGCCCTGCTGTATGCATTCTCTATCACTCTCTCTTCCTCTTTCTCTGTGTCTCTCTCCCCCCCCCCCCAAAACAAATACTATTAAGGTTGGATGTGCCGGTGCACACCTTTAATCTTAGCACTCAGGAGGAGGAGGTAGGAGGATTTCCAGGAGTTCAAGGCCACCCTGACACTAATTCCAGGTCAGCCTAGGCTAGAGCGAGACCCTACCTCTACACACACACACACACACACACACACACACACACACACATATATCAAATTTTTTGTTGTTGTTGTTTGAGGTAGGGTTTCACTGTAGCTCAGCCTGACCTGGAATGCACTATGTAGTCTCAGGGTGACCTTGAACTCATGGTAATTCTCCTACCTCTGCCTCCCAAGTGCTAGCATTAAAGGTTTGTGTCACCATACCTGGCTTTTTAAAAAATATTTTTATATTTATTTATTATTTGAGAGAGGCAGGCAGAAAGAGAGAGAGATTGAGAATGGGTGTTCCAGGGCCCCAGCCACTGCAAACAAACTCCAGATGCATGTACCACCTTGTGCATCTGGCTTATATGGGTCCTGGGGAATTGAGCCTGGGTCCTTTGATAAGGCATATCTCCAGCCCTTTTTTTAAAATCTTTTTTTACTTTTTTTTGCTTATTTTTATTTATTTATTTGAGAGTGGCAGAGAGAGAGAGAGAGAGAGAGAATGGGCACACCAGGGCCTCCAGCCACTGAAAATGAACTCCAGATGCATGCGCCACCTTGTGCATCTGGCTAGACATGGGTCCTGGAGAATTGAGCCTCGAACCAGGGTCCTTAGGCTTTATAGGCAAGCACTTAATTGCTAAGCCATCTCTCCATTTCCCCCTTTTTTTCAAATTTTTATTAATAACTTCCATGATAATAAAAAATATCCCATGGTAATGCCCTCCCTCCCCCCACTTTCCCCTTTGAAACTCCATTTTCCATTATATCCCCTCCCCATCTCAATCAGTCTCTCTTTTATTTTGATGTCATGATCTTTTCCTCCTCTTATGATGGTCTTGTGTAGGTAGTGTCAGGCACTGTGAGGTCATGGATATCCAGGCCATTTTGTGTCTGGGGGGAGCATGTTGTAAGGAGTCCTACCCTTCCTTTGGCTCTTACATTCTTTCCACCACCTCTTCCTCATTAGACCCTGAGCCTTGGAAGGTGTGATAGAGATATTACAGTACTGAGCACTCCTGTCACTTCTTTCCAGCACCATGATACCTTCTGAGTTGTCCCAAGATCACTGCCATCTGAAAAGAGAAGATTCTCTACCAAAAGTGAGAGTAGCATTAATATAGGGTATGAACATTAAGAGAAGTGCTTACTGGGCAGTTGGATAAGCATAGTATATACATTTAGCCAGACAGCAGCCGATGTTACACCCCTAGGGCTCATGACTACCCCTGTTTTAAGTTTTCAGTATCAGGGATGTATTCCCTCCCACGGAGCGGTCCTCCAGTCCAATTAGAGGGCAGTTGGTTTCCACCATGACAGACGTGCCACTATTGCACCCATTGGCTCATTTGGCCTGGCTGGCCAAATATAAGGCTTGTAGTGTCCACTGTTGGGTATCTTCGCTGGTGATTTCTCCCTCTCCCATTGAACTGCATGCAGAATGGCTTCTTCCAGCTTTCTGTCAGCTGGTCTACATGGAGATGGTTATCAGCTCAGTTCGAGCAGGATTTCTCAGTGGCCTTGCAGGGCAAGTATGTGGAGTCTTCAGCAATAGGGTCTTACCATGTATTCCTGGTGGGAAACCAAGGGCCTTGGCAATGGCCTATAATGTTTTGGGGGTATCAGGGACCTCCCTGGCCAACAACTCACTGGAAGGTATCCCATCCCTGTCCAGCCCTTTTTAAAAAAAATAGTTTATTTTTATTTATTTATTTGATAGAGGGAGAGGCAAAGTATGTGTGTGAGACAAAGAGAGAGAGAGAGAATGGGTGTGTGGAACTTTTACAGTGGGCATTACATGAAAGGATGGGTTGGAATCCCTGATGTACCTTTCACTAGCTACTTACTGTAAGGTTTGACAGTGACCATGACCACAGAGACCATTTTGAGGCAAAGATAGAAGCTTTTATTTGGGAAAAGCACAAGCTGCCAGGACTGACTCTCAAGAGCGGAGCACAGTGAACTTTGAGATTACAGATAGTGGGGTATATAGAGTTCTTCAGTTGGGGGAAGGTGAAGAAGGGAAATAGCTAGGATGAGAGACCAGAATGATGACCAGGTAGGAGATAAGGGGGCAGGAAACCTAGACCTGGGGCACTGTTAGGCAAGGAAGGGATAATGGCTGGGCTGCTCCCTGAGGAACGTGGATGATCCACTTCTTTATGTCTCTGTCGCCCTTCTGCTGTCCTCGGTGACTCCATTTTGTCCTGACCTAACATTTACCTCCCTCTGCCTCACTGTCTGCACCTATAAATTAGGATGGCAGTAGGACTGCCCAGAGGGTTTGAGGAGGATTAAATGCCTGGTGCGAGTCACAAAGGAACATTGAGCAAATGTTCACTATTGTCACCTTAATCCTTCTCTCTGTGGGTGAAAAATAAGATAGCATTGGATGAGATTAAAATCTTCCAGAAGCAATGGCTTAAAATAAACTGCTACTTGAACAGTGAAATTATAATATTGGATAAATACTATCCAAAATTTAAGTGATCTATTTTTCAATAACTCTGTGAAATATGTAATTTTAAAATGTACATTCCTGAGCTGAGCGTGGTGGTTCATGCCTTTAATCCCAGCACTCAGGAGGCAGAGGTAGGAGGATTGCCATGAGTTCGAGGCCACCCTGAGACTACATAGTTAATTCCAAGTCAGCCTGTACTAGAATGAGACCCTACCCCGAAAACAAAAAAAGAAAAAGAAAAAGAAAAAGAAAAAGAAAAAGAAACAGGAATGTATTTTTTTTGGGGGGGGGGGTTGAGGTAGGGTCTCATTGTAGTATAGGCTGACTTGGAATTAACTATGTAGTCTCATGGTGGCCTTGAACTCACGGCAATCCTTCTACCTCTGCCTCCTGAGTGCTGGGACTAAAGGCGTACACGACCACGCCCAGCTCATTCCTGTTTCTAACAAGAGGAAAGACCTAGGAATATGTATTTTTAGCAAAGCCCTCTAGATTCTTTTTTTTTTTTTTTCGAGGTATGGTCTTGCTCTATCCCAGGCTGACCTGGAATTCACTATGTAGTCTCAGAGTGGCCTAGAATACACATCAATCCTCCTACCTCTGCCTCCCAAGTGTTTGTATTAAAGGCATGCACCACAATGCCCAGCTCCCTCTACGATCTTTTGTTGTTGTTGTTTTGAGGTAGGGTTTCACTCTAGCCCAGGCTGACCTGGAATTCACTGTGTAGTCTCAAGGCGGCCTTAAACATATGGCGATCCTCCTACCTCTGCTCCTCAGTGCTAGGATTAAAGGTGTGCGCCACCACGCCTGGCTCCCTCTGGGATCTTTAATTAGATCTGCAATGTATATGTTGATTATTTGTTTGAGACAGGATCTTCCAGTAGCCCAGGATGGCCTCAAAAGCATAATCTCAGCTTCCCAAGTACCTGGGATTGCAGGCTATAAAATTGTTCAGAGGAGCAGGGCAGTGTCTGTCTGTAATCTCAGCACTAGAAAGGTAGTGTGGTGGTTTGATTCAGGTGTCCCCCTGTTGCAGTCATGTTCACATTGCTGGCAGAAATCACCTGACCAAGAGCAGTTTGTAGGGGGGAGAAAAGTGTTTATTTTGGCTTATTGACTCTAGGGGAAGCTCCATTATGGCAGGAAAAAATGATAGCATGAGCAGAGGGTAGACATCACCTCCTGGCCAACATCAGGTAGACAACAGCAACAGAAGAGTGTGCTAAACACTGGCAAGGGAACACTGACTCTAACACCCGTAAGCCCACCCCCAACAACATACTGCCTCCAGAAGGCTTTAATTCCCAAATCACCATTAGCTGGGGACCTAGCAGTCAGAACTCCTAAGTTTATGGGGGTGTGGTGGTTTGATTTAGGTGTCCCCCATAAACTTAGGGGTTCTGACTGCTAGGTTCCCTGCTGATGAGGATTTGGGAATTAATGCCTTCTGGAGGCAATGTGTTGTTGGGGGTGGGCTTACCGGTATTATAGCCAGTGTTCCCTTGCCAGTGTTTGGCATACTCTCCTGTTGCTATTGTCCACCTGATGTTGGCCAGGAGGTGATGTCCACCCTCTGCTCATGCCATCGTTTTCCTCTGCTATCATGGAGCTTCCCCTTGAGTCTGTAAGCCAAAACAACCTTTTTTTTTTCCCACAAGTTGCCCTTGGTTGGGTGGTTTCTGCCAGCAATGCGAACCTGACTGTAACAATAAAGCTGGTACCAGAGGAGTGGGATTGTTACTGCTAGAAACATGACTATGGTATTGGCCTTTTAAAACTGCTTTGCAGGAGGATGTGGATGATTTTTAAATTGTGTCCTAAGAGATTCCTTGCAGTGCTGTAAGTACAGCTTGATGGAGCATTCTGGTCAAAGTTGAAAGATCTGAATGCAGTAAGAACTATGGGCTGTGAGGATTGTCTTATGAGGGTGAGAAAGAGCTTTGCCTGGACTGGGCTAGAAGCAGTTTTTGTGAGAGGCTTGCTGTTATGCCCATGTTCTGAGAACTTGTGCAGGGTTGCAGTGCATAGAAATGGACTGGTATGTGCAGAGGGATATGGCACAGAAATAAAATCTTTAGGCCAAAGTTCCTACCCTTCAGCTGCAATTGTATGAGAGATTACAACCTTTGAGAATGAGCCAGCTGACCTCCATTGGGACAACAGGAAGAATGAAGAATGCAGACTCTTTTTTTTTTTTTTTTCTTGGTTTTTCAAGGTAAGGTCTCAAGGTAGCTCAGGCCAACCTAGAATTCACTCTATAGTCTCAGGGTGGCCTTGAACTCATGGTGATCCTCCTACCTCTGCCTCCCCAGTGCTGGGATTAAAGGTGTGCACCACCACGTCCAGCTCAAATGCAGACTCTTTTGAAGGGGCCTGAATGCTAAAGGAGTGTCCTGTTCTTCAAAATCTGCTTTATTCCCTCCTGGATTAACAAATTGGCAGCCCTCCCTACCCCCCCCCCCCCCGGTATTATGGAGTATAACAAATGCAGGAAAGAGAAGGTCATTGAATTTGCAACACAGTTTTGGGTTTTGGAAATGGCCATGTGCAGTGTGAAGCAGGCTTGTTGGATTACCTGTATGGAGACTGAATGGAGCCATGGGGATGAACTATGGGTTGTAGTGGAGACCCAATGGAGATGCCAAGACTATGAGATGGTTGCCAAGAAGAACTGCCAGCACCTGATGAACTTTTCCAGGACTGTGAGTAGCCTAGCTGGGTAGGGGTGGGGGGGTAAAATTGGAACTCCAGGGAATTGTTATTGGTTAGAATTATCGAACTTGGATATTTTTCTTTTTTTTTTTTAATTTTTTTTGTTTTGGTTTTTTATTTATTTATTTGAGAGTGACAGAGAGAGAGAGAGAGGCAGAGAGAAAGAGAGAGAGAGAGAATGGGCGCGCCAGGGCTTCTAGCCACTGCAAACGAACTCCAGATGCGTGCGCCCCCTTGTGCATCTGGCTAACGTGGGTCCTGGGGAATCGAGCCTCGAACCGGGGTCCTTAGGCGTCACAGGCAAGCGCTTAACCGCTAAGCCATCTCTCCAGCCCTGAACTTGGATATTTTTCAATGACCAGAGTTGCTAGACTTGGAGCTACAGTTTGATGTTTGCCCTGTTTAAATCTTGTATTGGATGACTATTTCTTTGCTATGCCCAATGCCATCTTTTGCAGTGTGAGTGTTTATTCTGTGCCACTATGGAGCTTTGGGGTTTTTTTGGTATTATGGCTCAATTAAAAGATCTTGGACTGGGCCCTAGCGCCATCTTCTCAGAAAGCTCTGCGCCATGAGAGCGAAGTGGAGGAAGAAGCCAATGCGCAGACTGAAGCACAAGCGGAGAAAGATGAGGCAGAGGTCCAAGTGAGCGGCGCCAGCCCCCACGGGAGCAGGAACGAGGAGTGCTGCAGGCTGGGGACGCCGGGTGCTGGGACCGCATGCCCGTGACGGCGAGCCTGTGTCGCCGCGTCCGGGCCTTCCACCGCGTGATCGCCCGCAGCCGCGATGGCCTAGGGCCTGGCCTACGACCGACACGGTCCCGGTTGATGGCTTCGACCTGGACCTCTGGCACTCTGGACTGGTTCTGTTCTCGTTTGTGGCCAAGTGTAACTCGTGTACAATAAACCACCTCTTTCGCTCTCAACTGGAGAATCAAAACCAAAAAAAAAAAAAAATCTTGGACTGTAGGGATATATGAACATCATTGGAATTGATAAAACTATGGAGACTTTTAAAGTTGGACTGAATGCATTGTATTTTCTATCATGTATGGTCATCAGTTTATGGAGGCCAGGGGCAGAATGTGGTGGTTTGATTCAGGTATCCCTCATAAACTTAGGTGTTCTGAATGCAAGGTTCCCAGCTGATGGCAATTTGGGGATTAAAGCCACTTGGAGGTGGTGTATTGTTGGGGGTGGGCTTACCGGTGTTATAGCCAGTTTTTCAGTATTCTTCTTCCGACAGCACAGTTAGGGAGTTTGAAGTACGATCCAGGGTTCCTCATGCTGTAAGGCCAAAGGGAGGAGTAAAGTAAAGCCACCGCAGCCTTCAGGTCCAGTCCCTTGTTTGTGCGTCACACATGGATGCTCCACCAAGGCTAGTGTTAACATAATAAGGGCCATCTTTCTTCACTGCCAGTGTTTGGCATACTCTCCTATTGCTGTTGTCTATCTGATGTTGGGCAGGAGGTGATGTCCACCTTCTGCTCACGCCATCATTTTCTCCTGACATCATGGAGCTCCCTCTCAAGTCTTTAAGCCAAAATAAACCCTTTTCTCCCAGAAGCTATTCTTAGTTGGGTGTTTTCTGCCAGCAATGTGAACCTGACTGCAACAGGTAGAGATAGGAGGATCAGGAGTTCAAGGTTATACTCAGCTACTTGGGCAACATGAAACTTGGTCTAAAGAAAGACAGGCTGGGCATGGTGGCACATGCCTTTAATCCCATCACTCGGAAGGCAGAGGTAGGAGGATCACTGTGAGTTCGAGGCCACCGTGAGACTACATAGTGAATTTCAGGTCAGCCTGGGCTAAAGCAAGACCCTACCTCGAAAAACAAAAACATAAAAATAAAATAAAGACTTTAAAAAAAGAAAAAGGAAAGGAGCCAGGCATGGTGGTGCACGCTTTAATCCCAGCACTTGGGAGGCAGAGGTAGAAGGATCACCATGAGTTCAAGGCCACCCTGAGACTACATAGTGAATTCCAGGTCATCCTAACTAGACTGAGATCCTATGTTGAAAAAAAAAATGAAATGAAATGAAATGAAAAGGAAGAAAGGAAAAGAGGGAGAAAGAGAAAGAAAGGGAAGGGGAGGAGGAAGAAGAGAGTAGAAAAGTAATCTTATGAGCATTGGCCTCTCCTAGTTACTGAGATCTAAACCCCTGTTAGGTTTAGAGAGCAATCTCCCACCAAAGAAGGCACACACCAAACACTCACTTTCCCCAGCTTATTCGGAGGGAGAATGTAGGAAGACCTGCTGCCCTTCTGTCAGGTGGATGCAAGTAGCAGCACCTACATACAATTTCTGGACGTGAAAGCAATAGGCAAGCTTACATAGAACCGACAGGTAATTGCACTGCATCAGCACATACACCATAACACACACACACACACACACTACCACCACACTACATATATACAAAGAAAAAGAAAGAGAGAGAGAAAGAAAGGAAGGAAGGAAGGAAGGAAGGAAGGAAGGAAGGAAGGAAGAGAAAGGAATGGAGGGAAGAAGGGAGGGAGGGAGCTGAGTGTAGTTGTGCACACCCAGCACTTGGGAAGCAGAGGTAGGAGGAGCCCTGTAAGTCCCCGCCTGGGACTACAGATTGAGTGCCCGGTCAGCCTGGGCTAGAATGAGACTCCACCTCGGGGGTGGCGGGCAGAGAGGGAGGGAGGAAGGCACCAGTGATGTCTCTTTATTTGGGATGTTTTTCAGTTGTAATTCTGAATTTAGCAGGGAGAGTGAACTGTGACCTGGTGAATAGCAGACAGCATTTCAGAAATCATAGCACCAGTTTTTGGGAAACCACTTTAGCCAAAGTTGTGGCATCATACTTGGCCACTGTCTTGATTCACAAGACCTGGCTCAAACCCATGTTCTATAAAAATTAACTCTACCCACAAAACACTAAAACATCACAGTTCTAAAGATATCTGAGTGAGGCCCGGTGTGGTGGTGCATGCCTTTAGTCCTCAGCTTGGGAGGCTGAGGTAGGAGGATTGCTATGAGTTCAAAGCCAGCCTGGGACTACAGAGTGAGTTCCAGGTCAGCTTCGGCTAGAGTGAGACCCTACCTTGGAAAAACTAAAAAAAAAAAAAAAAAAAAAAAAAAGACAGATACAGAGACACATACTTGTAATCCCAGAACATGGGAGATGGAATCGGGAGGCAGAGGTAGGAGGATCGCCATGAGTTCAAGTCTACCCTGAGATTACACAGTGAATTCCAGGTTAGCCTGGGCTAAAGTGAGACCCTACCTTGAAAAACAAAAAAACAAAGTAAAAATGAGCCAGAGGTAGTGGTATACACCTTTAGTCCCAGCACTCAGGAGGCAGATGTAGGAGGATCACTGTGAGTTCAAGGCCAACCTGAGACTACATAGTGAATTCCAGGTCAACCTGGGCTACATTGAAACACCCCCTCCCCTAAAAAAAAAAAGAAGCAGCTGGAGAGATTACTTAGTGGTTAAGGCACTTGCTGGAAAAGCCAAAGGACCCAGGTTTAATTCCCCAGTACCTACATAAAGTCAGACGCACAAAGTGGCACATATGTCTGGAGTTCGTTTGCAGTGGCTGGAGGCCCTGGTGTGCCCGTTCCCTTTCTCTCTCTCACTCTCCCTTTGCGTCTTTCTCTCTGTCAAATAAATTAATAAAAATAAGATATTAAAATATAATTTTTGGGCTGGAGAGATGGCTTAGCGGTTAAGCACTTGCCTGTGAAGCCTAAGGACCCCGGTTTGAGGATCTATTCCCCAGGACCCACGTTAGCCAGATGGACAAGGGGGCACAAGCGTCTGGAGTTCGTTTGCAGTGGCTGGAGGCCCTGGCACGCCCATTCTCTCTATCTGCCTCTTTCTCTCTCTCTCTCTGTCACTCTTAAATAAATAAATAAAAATGAACAAAAAAAATCAAAAAATATATATATATAATTTTTAAAATGTATATACTATGCTTATCAAACTGCCCAGTAAGCACTTCTCTTAATATTAATACCCTTATGTTAACGCTACTCTCACTTTGGATAGAGAATCTTCTCTTTTCAGATGGCAGTGACCTTAGGACGACTCAGAAGGTCTCATAGTGCTAGAAAGAAGTGACTGGAGTACTGAGTAACATCTCGATCACACCTTCCAAGGCTCAGGGTCTAATACGGAAGAGGTGGCGGAAAGAATGTAAGAGCCAAAGGAAGGGTAGGACTCCTTACAACGTGCTCCCTCCAGACATAAAATGGCCTGGATATCCATGACCTCATAGTGCCTGACACTACCTACACAAGACCATCATAAGAGGAGGAAAAGATCATGACATCAAAATAAAAGAGACTGATTGAGATGGGGAGGGGATATGATGGGGAATGGAATTTCAAAGAGGAAAGTAGGGCCGGGTGTGGTGGCGCACGCCTTTAATCCCAGCACTCGGGAGGCAAAGATAGGAGGATGGCCTTGAGACCCTACCTTGAAAAACCAAAAAAAAAAAAAAAAAAAAGAGGAAAGTAGGGGGAGGGAGGGTATTACCATGGGATATTTTTTATAATCATGGAATGTTAATAAAAATTGAGAAAAATAAATAAATACATAAATAATAAAAAGAAATAAAGAAAGAAAGACCAAGATGAAACAATTTTAGGGAACATATAATTTCATCTCCTAATTTTTCAATATGAGATTCTTTTTGTTTTGTTTTGTTTTTGATTTTTGTTTTTTGAAGTAGGGTCTCACACTAGCCCAGGCTGACCTGGAATTCACTATGTAGTCTCAGGGTGGCCTCGAATTCACGATGATCCTCCTACCTCTGCCTCCCGAGTGCTGGGATTAAAGGTGTGTGCTACCATGCATGGCTGAGTTGTTTTTTCTTTTGTTTTCTTTTCTAATATATATATATTTTGGGGGGGAGGTTCGAGGTAGGGTCTCACTCTGGCTCAGGATGACCTGGAATTCACTATGGAGTCTCAGGGTGGCCTCGAACTCACGGTGATCCTCCTACCTCTGCTTCCCGAGTGCTGGGATTAAAGGGATGCGCCACCATGCCCGGCTCTTTTCTAATATATATATATATTTTTTTTTGGTTTTTCAAGGTAGGGTCTCAAGCTGGTGCAGGCTGACCTGGAATTAACTATGTAGTCTCAGGGTGGCCTCGAACTCACGGGGATCCTCCTACCTCTGCCTCCCGAGTGCTGGGATTAAAGGCGTGCGCCACCACGCCCGGTTTTTTTCTAATATTTTTATTCATTTATGAGAGAGAGAGAGAGAGAGAGGCAGAGAGAGAGAGAATGGGTGTGCCAGGGCCTCTAGCCACTACAAACAAACTTCAATACATGCGCCACCTTGTGCAGCTGGCTTATGTGAGTACTGGGGAATCAAACCTGGGTCCTTAGGCTTTGCAGGCAAGTGCTTTAACAACTAAGCCATCTCTCTAGCCCTTTTTTTTGTTTGTTTGTTTTGGTTTGGTTTTGATTTTTCAAGGTAGGATTTCACTCTCATCCAGGCTGACCTGGAATTCACTATGTAGTCTCAGGGTGGCCTCAAACTCATGGGGATCCTCCTACCTCTGCCTCCAAAGTTCTGGGATTAAAGACATACACCACCACACCCGGCTTTTTTTTTTAATTGACAACTTCCATAATTGTAGACAGTACCCCAAGGTAACTCCTCCCCCCACTTTCCCCTTTGAAACTCCACTCTCCACCATATTCCCTCCCCCTCTCAATCAGCCTCTCTTTTATTTTGGTGTCATCATCTTTTCCTCCTATTATGATGGTCTTGTTTAGGTAGTGTCAGGTACTGTGAGGTCATGGATATCCAAGCCATTTTGTGTCTGGGGGGAGCACCTTGTAAGGAGACCTACCCTTCCTTTGGCTCTTACATTCTTTCTGCCACTTCTTCTGATGCACCCTGACCCTTGCAAGGTGCGATAGAGATATTTCAGTGCTGAGCACTCCTCTGTCACTTTTTCTTCTTGGTGCCTTTTGAGTCATCCCAAGGTCACTGACATCTGAAAAGAGAAGGTTCTCTAACCAAAAGTGAGAGTAGCATTAATATATGGGGTATGAACATTAAGAGAAGTGCTTACTGGGGGCTGGAGAGATGGCTTAGCGGTTAAGGCATTTGCCTGCAAAGACAAAGGACCCTGATTCGATTCCCTAGGACCTACATAAGGAAGATGCACAAGGTGGCACATGAGTCTGGAGTTTGTTTGTAGTGGCTGAAGGCCTTGACATGCCCATTCTCTCTCTCAAATAAGTAAATAAAAAAATTTAAAAAGAGAAAAATTTAAAAAAAGAGAGAAGTTCTTACCAGGCAGTTTGGTGAGCATAGTATATGCATTTAGCCAGACACCAGCAGATGTTACACCTCTTGTGCTCATGACTACCCCTGTTGTAGGTTTTCAGTATCGGGGATGTATTCATCCCATGGAGTGGGCTTCCTGTCCAATTAGAGAGTGGTTGGTTTCCCCCATAACAGATGTGCCACTATTGCACCCGTTGGCTCATTTGGCCTGGCTGGCCAAATTTAAGGCTTTCAGTGTCCACTGTTGAGTATCTTCACTGGTGATTTCTCTCTTTCCCATTGAACTACATGCAGCATAGCTTTTTCCAGCTATCAACTAGTCTACATGGAAGAGGTTTTCAGCTCAGCTCCAGCAGGATTTCTCAGTGACCCTATAGCCCAAGCATGTGGAGTCTTCAGCAATAGGGTCTTACCATCTATTCCTGGTGGGAAACCAAGAGCCTTGGCAATGGCCTGTTATGTTTTGGGGGCATCAGTTACCTCCCTGGTCAACAACTCCCTGGAAGGCATCCCATCCCTGGCACTGAAAATTTTCTAGTAACAATCTATGGCTCCTGAGTGTTCCATTGTCGAAAAAAGTGGGTTTCCATATGACTTATTTATATTCTTTTAGATTTAGATTAGCCCTCACCCCACCTTTCCTTTACTCAATCTCTTTCCCTGACCTCACTTACTTTTTCTTTTTTTAATTTTTTTTTTTAATTTGAGTTCCACTATTCCAGGCTTCCAGATTTCTGGGCCCAAACAATTCTGCCTAAATTTCTCAGGAAGCTAAGACTGCAGATACAAGTCACCACACCCTGTTTATCCCCTTATTGTGAAGATGAGAACCTTGGGTACCAGCGGCTGGAGAGATGGCTAAGTGGTAAAAGGCACTTGCTTACAAAGCCTGCAACCCAAGTTCAATTCTCCCCAGTACCTACATAAAGCCAGAGGCAAGGTGGCACATGCATCTGCCATCCCAACATGCCTCCAAAAGTGAGGGGCAAAGCCAGGAGAATCCAAAACTTACAGGCCAGCTAGACTGGTATCCCTTTGCAGCTGTAGGAGACCCTGTCTCAAAGAAGTTGGAAGAAGAGCACAGACACCTCATGGTTGTCCTCTGACCTCCACACATACCTCATGTCATACACTCACCCATGTGCAGAGACAGATAGTCTTTTAAAAAAAGATAAAGGTTCATGTATAAGTGTTTAATTTCCAAGGATAAGGTACTCATACCTAAAGACATTGTGACTTTAAAGATAGCTTCTGTTTTATTTATGCTAATTCTATTGAATGGTCATCACTAGGTTTAATCACTTAAGTTTAAGTGATTTAACTTCAGTAACAATAACTCTCATCTTCCTGTTAGGTAAAATATGCTAAAATAGCTTGCCTAAGCTTTATCAATTTTAAGTCATGGGTAAAACATAAAATTGTTTTATGTTAATAAAAATTTCTGTGGTACATAAAATCAATTGCTATCAAGATTAAATTAAACACATTAGTTGTCAAAAAAATGTGGAAGCTGGGCGTGGTGCTGCATGCCTTTAATCTCAGCATTCAGGAGGCAGAGGTAGGAGGATCTCTGTGAATTTGAAGCCACCCCCAGACTACATAGTGAATTCCAGGTCAGCCTGGGCTAGAGTGAGACCCTACTTCAAAAAACCAAAACCACGGGCTGGAGGAATGGCTTAGCATTTAAGGCGCTAGCCTACAAAGCCAAAGGACTGAGGTTTAATTCCCCAGGACCCTAGTAAGCCAGATGCACATGGTGGTGCATGCTTCTGGAGTTTGTTTGCAGTAGCTGAAGGCCCTTGTGCACCCATTTTGTCTGTGTGTCTGCCTCCCTCTTTCTTTGTCTATCTCTCTCTGTCTCAAATAAAATAAAATAAATTTAAAAAATATTACCCAGGGATGGAGAGATGGCTTAGCAGTTAAGCACTTGCTTGTGAAGCCTAAGGACCCCAGTTTGAGGCTTGATTTCCCAGCACCAACGTTAGCCAGATGCACAAGGGGGCACATGCATCTGGAGTTCGTTTGCAGTGGCTGGAGGCCCTGGTGCGCCCATTCTCTCTCTCTCTTTCTCATTCTCTCCATATGTATATATATATATATATACACACATCTGTCTCTTTCTCTCTGTCTGTCGCTCTCAAATAGATAAATAAAAGTAAAAATTAAAAAAATATTACCCAGGCGTGGTGGCGCATGCCTTTAATCCCAACACTCGGGAGACAGAGGTAGGAGGATCACCGAGAGTTCAAGGCTAGCCTGAGACTACATAGTGAATTCCAGGTCAGCCTGGGCTAGAATAAAACCTTACCTTGAAAAAACAATAAATAAATAATAAAATAATAATAAAAATAATTTTTTAAGTGAAGATATTGGTTTTTATTTGTTTGAGACAGGATCTCCCCCAAGCCTAGCCCAGGCTGTACCGGAAACTCACTCTGTAGTTCATGCTAACCTGAAATTCACAGTAATCTGCCTACCTCAACCTCCCAAGTGTTAGGATTACAGGTGTGAGCCACCGCACCCCACTGTGAATTCAAACTTTGAGCAGCCTATAGGTTAGTGACGTAACTGACGAGGTGGGTTGCTAGGGGTGCACCTGTGAAGGGACGATCTTGGCCCTGGCACTTTTCTGTTAGTCTCTCCACTTCCTGGCCTCCGTGTGATGAACAGCTCTGCCCAACCTCACACTCTTCCTGCCATGATTTTCTGCCTCAGCACAGACCTAGAGCAATGGGGCGAGATGACCATGCACTGAAACATCAAAACTAGGAGGCAAACAAATCTTTGCAATTGTACATTGTTCACTCAGGCATCTGTCACAGGGACAAGAAGTCTAGCACAGTCAAGTAGAGAAAGGCATCTCTGTGGTCAGCAGGTATCAATCACAAGAGTCTCACTGGAAAACTGGTATGACTTGATCCTGCCTACGTTCCCAGAGTTAATACAAAACAGCTGCAGGCAACACAGAACTGCCGCAGGATCCTTTGCCTTTCTCACCCACTTCCAGAAAGTTGTGTTTCTCAACTTCGTGCTTTTGCAAGCCCTCTTGAACTGAGAAACACTCCCCTCTGTGTGCAATGGAGGGCAAAGGCAGGTCCAGGTTGGCCCCTCACTCCAAATACCACCCCCAGAAGTCTTAGGTGTCAGAAAAAAAATATTTTTCATTCATTGTGAATGGAGACTAGGTTCATCAAGTAGAGGAGAAATTGCTTTACCCTTTTTAAAAATATTTTATTTTTATTTGTTTATTTCAGTCAGAGAGAGAGAGAAAGAGAATGGGTGCGCCAGGGCTTCTAGCCACTGCAAACAAACTCCAGAAGCATGTGCCACTATGAGCATCTGGATTATGTGGGACCTGGAGAATCGAACCTAGGTCCTTAGGCTTCGCAGACCTGCACCTTAACTGCTGAACCATCTCTCCAGCATCTCTTAATGTAAATATACTTAAATCAGAGGACATCATAGATTGATTCATCAATTGATTGTGTATAAGAATGCACAAATGGGGATGGAGAAATGGCTCAGTAGTTAAAGTGCTTGCCTACAAAGCTTAACAACCCAGGTTCAATTCCCCAGTACCCAAATAAAGCCAGATGCATAAAGTGTCTCATGCATCTGAAGTTCATCTGCAACAGCTAAAGACTTAAGTTTGATTCCCCATTACTCATGTAAGCCAGATGCACAAGGTGGCGCATGTGTCTGGAGTTGTTTGCAATGGCTGGAGGCCCTGGCGTGCCCATTCTCTCTCTCTCTCTCTCTCTCTCCTGTCTCTCTCCCTCTCTCTCTGTCTCTAATAAATAAATAAATAAATCTTTAAAATATATCTTTAAAAAATGCAGTGTGAAACCATACCTTGAAAAAAAGATAAGAATGCACAAATGACCAGCTGGCAGACAGCAGATGAGAAAGGGAATAAACCCTAAAAGGTTATATATTAGTTTTTTTTGTTTTGTTTTGTTTTGTTTTGTTTTTGGAGGTAGGGTCTCGCTGTAGCCCAGGCTGACCTGGAATTCACTATGTAGTTTCAGAATGGCCTCGAACTCATGGCAATCCTCCTACCTCTGCCTTTGAGTGCTGTGATTAAAGGCGAGTGCCACCACACCTGGCTAAAATTACTCTTTTGTAATATTTTATTTTTATTTATTTGAGAGAGAGAGAGAGATGATAGGTGTGCCAGGGCTTCTAGCCACTGCAAAGGAATTCCAGATGTAGGTGCCACCTTGTGCACCTGGCTTTATGTGGGTACTGGAGAATTGACTTCGGAAGGAAAGAAGGGGAGAAGAGGAAGGGATCTAAATCCATGCCCATTTTCTCCCTCTCTCTCTGTCTCTAATAAATAAATAAATATCTTTAAAAATATTTTTTAATTTATTTTTGAGCAGAAAGAGACCACTTTGTGTATCTAGCTTTATGGTGGATACTGGAAGCAAGTGCCTTAACCACTAAACCATCTCTCCAGCATCTCTTAATGTAAATATACTTAAATCAGAGGACATCATAGATTGATTCATCAATTGATTGTGTATAAGAATGCACAAATGACCAGCTGCAGACAGCAGATGAGAAAGGGAATAAACCCTAAAAGGTTATATATTAGTTTTTTTTTTTTTGTTTTGTTTTGTTTTGTTTTTGGAGGTAGGGTCTCGCTGTAGCCCAGGCTGACCTGGAATTCACTATGTAGTTTCAGAATGGCCTCGAACTCATGGCAATCCTCCTCCCTCTGTCTCCCAAGTGCTGGGATTAAAGGCATGCGCCACCATGCCCAGCTTGAATGTATCCCTTTTTAAAAAGATTTTTATTTATTCATGTAATTACTTATTTGAGAGAGAGAGAAAGGCAGAGAGAGAGAGAGAACAGGCACACCAGGGCCTCTAGCCACTGCAAACAAACTCCAGATGCATGTGCCACTTTGTGCATCTGGCTTTATGTGGTTATTGGAGAATCAAATCTGGGTCCTTAGGCTTTACAGGCAAGCACCTTAACCACTGAGCCATCTCTCTAGCCCCTGTTACTCCTTTTAAATTACTTATTTATTTGCAAGGAGAGAAAGAGAAATATGTATACACCAGCACCAACTCCAGATACATCCACCCTTTTTTTTTTTGTTTTGTTTTTGGAGGTAGGGTCTCGCTGTAGCCCAGGCTGACCTGGAATTCACTATGTAGTTTCAGAATGGCCTCGAACTCATGGCAATCCTCCTCCCTCTGTCTCCCAAGTGCTGGGATTAAAGGCATGCGCCACCATGCCCAGCTTGAATGTATCCCATTTTCTCCCTCTCTCTCTAATAATTTTAAAAAAATTTTAAATGAAAGGAGAGACAGAGAGAAAGGGCACATACCAGGGCCTCTTGCTACTACAAACAAACTCCAGATGCATGCACCCACCACTTTGTGTATCTGACTGTATGTGGATAGTAGGGAGTCGAATGCAGGTTATCAGGGTTTGTAAGCAAGCACCTTTAACCACTGAGCCATCTCTCTAGCCTCATCCTTCCTTTTTTAAAATTTGGTTTTTCGAGGTAGGGTCTCACTCTTGCCCAGGTTAACCTGGGATTCACTCTGTAGCTCAGGCTGGCCTTGAACTCATGGCAATCCTCCTCCCCTCTGTCTCCCAAGTGCTGGGATTACAGCTGTGTGCCACCATACCTGGATTGAAATATTTTTTAAATATTTGATATTTATTTATTTGACAGAGAAAGAGGGAGAGAGGGAGAAAGAGAGAACGGGCATGACAGGGCCTCCAGCCACTGCAAATGAACTCCAGACGCATGTGCCCCCCTTGTGCATCTGGTTAACGTGAGTCCTGGGGAATCGAACCTAGGTCCTTTGGCTTTGCAGGCAAATGCCTTAACTGCTGAGCCATCCCTCTAGCCCTGAGATATGTTTTGAAAAGCAAGGGTGGACAGAAAGAAGGAAAAGAAAGGACGGAAGGAAAGAAGGGGGGAGAAGAGGAAGGGATTCCTAAATCCATGCCCATTTCTCAAATATTTTATTAAGGAAAGGATCCATGAGCTAGCACAATCTGCTTCCCACAACCTCTGGAATGTTCCTCAGTAAACTAGGACACAATCAAATTGAACAATGCAAATATTCACCCCAGGGCAGCCGGGGATGCCTTTGTTCTGGTGAGACAGAATGTAGCTTATCCAAATATGCTGGTGGAGGCACTTAAGCAGCGTGTGAGAAATTATCTTCCACCTGAAGATGTAGTATAATGTATTAGTAATAACCTTGGGGGTCTAAGAAAACCCAGTGCCTTACAAAGTCTTGCTTTTATTATAGCCTAGTAAGATCAGAGCCAATTTCTGGCAAGGGGGAGCTGGCTACAACATCCCTAAGCCCGCCCCCAGGAACACACTTCCTCTAGAAAGGCTCCAGTTTTCAAATTGCCACCAGCTGAGGTTCTAGCGTTCAGAACACATGTGTGTAAGTATCTTTTTTGAATGTATTTTTTTTTTTTTTTTTTTTTTTTTTTTTTTTTGGTTTTCTGAGGTAGGGTCTCGCTCTAGCTCAGGCTGACCTGGAATTCGCTATGTAGTCTCAGGATGGCCTTGAACTCACGGTCATCCTCCTACCTCTGCCTCCCCAATGCTGGGATTAAAGGCATGCGCCACCATGCCCAGCTTGAATGTATCCCTTTTTAAAAAGATTTTTATTTATTCATGTAATTACTTATTTGAGAGAGAGAAAGAGGCAGAGAGAGAGAGAGAACAGGCACACCAGGGCCTCTAGCCACTGCAACTTGTGCCACCTTGTGGATCTGACTTTATGTGGGTACTAGGGAATTGAACCTAGGTCCTTTGCCTTTGCAGGCAAGTGCCTTAACTGCTAAACCATTTCTCCAGCCCCGAATGTATCGTTTTTTAATGAATTATTTACAAGGAAGGGGTGGTTCACCAGGGCCTCTAGCCACTGCAAAGGAACTCAAGATGCATGTGCCACTTTGTGCATCTGGCTTTACAGTGGGTACTGGGAAATTGAACCTGTGTCATTAGACTTTGCAGGCAAGCACCTTAACCCCTGAGCCATCTCTTCAGGCCAGAATGTGTTCTTTTTTAAATATTTAATTTATTTATTTGAGAGAGAGAGAAAGGCAGAGAGAGAGAAAGAGGGGGGAGAGAGAATGGGCATGCCAGCCTCTAGCCACTACAAAAGAATTCCAGACACATGTGCCACCTTGTGCATCTGGCTTTATGTGGTTATTGGAGAATCAAATCTGGGTCCTTAGGCTTTGCAGGCAAGTGCCTTAACCACTAAACCATCTCTCCAGCCCCTAGTATGTTTCCTTTAAAAAAAAAATAGTTTTTTAGGTCTGTAGAGATGGCTTAGCGGTTAAGGTGCATTCTTGCGCAGCCTAAGGACCCAGGTTCCATTCTCCAGGTCCCACATAAACCAGATGAACATGGTGGCGCATGCATCTGGAGTTTATTTTCAGTGACTGTAGGCCCTGATGCACCATTCTCACTCTCACTCTCTCTCTCTCTCTCTCTCTCTGTAATAAATAAATAAAAATAAAGCCAGGCATGGTGGCTCACACCTTTAATCTTAGCACTCGGGAGGCAGAGGTAGGAGGATCACCATGAGTTCAAGGATACCCTGAGACTCCATAGTGAATTCCAGGTCAGCCTGGACTAGAGTGAGACCCTACCTTGAAAAACCAAAATAAATAAATAAATAAATAAATATCTTTAAAAATATTTTTTAATTTATTTTTGAGCAGAAAGAGACCACTTTGTGTATCTAGCTTTATGTGGATACTGGGAAGCAAGTGCCTTTAACCACTAAGTCATCTCACCAGCCCCCAATATGTGTTCTCTTTATTTTAAATGTATATATATTTTTAATTTTTATTTATTTATTTGAGAGTGACAGACACAGAGAGAGAAAGAGGCAGATAGATAGAGATTGGGCACACCAGGGCCTCCAGCCACTGCAAACAAACTCCAGATGCATGTGCCACCTTGTGCACCTGGCTTACGTGGGTCCTGGGGAATCAAGCCTTGAACCGAGGTCCTTAGGCTTCACAGGCAAGCACTTAACCGCTAAGCCATCTCTCCAGCCCTATTTTAAATATTTTTATTTATTTATTTGCAAGCACACAGAGAGAAGAGAGACAGAATGGGCATGCCAGAACCAATAGCTGCTGTAAATAAACTCCAGATGCATGTGCCACTTTGTGTACCTGACTTTATGTGGGTACTGGGGACTTGAATCTGGGTCATTGGACTTTGCAGACAAGCACCTTAACCACTGAGCCATCTCACTCTAGGTCTCACTCTAGCTCAGGCTGACCTGGAATTAACTATATAGTTTCAGGGTGGCCTCAAACTCTCGGTAATCCTCCTACCTCTGCCTCACAAGTGCTGGGATTAAAGGCATGAGCCACCACACCCGGCTTCCTATGGTCATTTTTGCCCACGTGGATGTGTGTACATATGTGTGGGGATACAAGTGTGTACCCCAGAGGCCAACCTCAGGTGTTATTCCTCAGGTACACAGCTACCTCTTTTGAGACAGGGTGACTCATTGTGACTCATTGGCCTGGAACTCACCAATTCATCTAGCCTAGATAGCCAGTGAGTCCCAGGGAACCTCCCATCTCCACTTCCCCAGCACTGGGATTACAGGTGCGCTCAATCACACCCATTATTTTACATGGGTGCTGGGGATAAAACTCAAGTGCAATCTACCCACTGAACCATCTCCCCAGCCACAGATCAGATGGTAATCAAAATGCTTAAACATTTTAGAAATACAGAAAATGAGCCGGGCATTGTGGCACATGCCTTTAATCCCAGCACTCAGAGGTGGGAGGATCACTGCTATGTGGATCATTGAAAAGGCAATGAGAGGGCTGGAGAGATGGCTTACTGGGTAAGCGCTTGCCTGTGAAGCCTAAGGACCCTGGTTCGAGGCTCAATTCCCCAGGACCCCACGTTAGCCAGATGCACCAGGGGGTGCATGTGTCTGGAGTTCGTTTGCAGTGGCTAGGGGCCCTGGCGCATCCATTCTCTCTCTCTCTTGCTCTCAAATAAATAAAAATGAACAGAAAAGGCAATGAGAGAACTGAAGAGATGGTTTAGCGGTTAAGGAATTGGCCTGCAAAGCCAAAGGACCCAGGTTCAACTCTCCAGGAACCACATTAGCCAGATGTACGAGGGAGCACATGCATCTGGAGTCATTTGCAGTGGCTTAAGGCCCTGGCACACCCATTCTATCTCTCTCTCTCTCAAGTAATAAATAATAAAAAAATTAAAAATTATTTGTTTGAGATAAAGGGAAAGACACAGATAGAATGAGCACATCAGGGCCTCCTACTACTGCAAATGAACTCCAGACACATGCGCCACCTTGTGCATCTGTTATATGTGGGTACTGGGGAATTGAACCTGGGTCCTCAGGCTTCGTTGGCAAGCACCTTAACTGCTAAGCCATCTCTCCAGCCCAATAAATAAATTTTTAATATTTTTATTTAGTTATTTGAGAGAGAGTCAGAGAGACAGAGAAAGAGGCAGACAGAGAGAGAGTGAATGGGTGCACCAGGGCCTCCAGCCATTGCAAATGAACTCCAGATGTATGTGCTACCTTGTGACTCTGGCCTACATGGATACTGGGGAATTGAACCTGGGTCCTTAGGCCTCGCAGACAAGTACCTTAACCGCTAAACCATCTCTCCAGCCCAACAAATAAAAAATTGGGGGGGAGGGGTTCAAGGTAGGGTTTCACTCTAGCCCAGGCTGACCTGTAATTCACTCTGTTGTCTCAGAGTGGCCTTGAACTCACAGCAATCCTCCTACCTCTGCCTCCCAAGTGTTGGGATTAAAGACATGCACCACCATGCCTGGCTCCTGTTCAGTATTTTTTTTTTTTTTTTTTTTTTGGTTTTTCTTGGTTTTTCGAGGTAGGGTCTCACTCTAGCCCAGGCTGACCTGGAATTCACTATGGAGTCTCAGGGTGGCCTCGAACTCACGGCGATCCTCCTACCTCTGCCTCCCGAGTGCTGGGATTAAAGGCGTGCGCCACCACGCCCGGCGTGTTCAGTATTTTTTTAAAAAGCAAAAAAAAAAAAAAAAAAAAAAAAAAAATTAGGGAATAAGAAGCCACTATTGAACCTGAAGGATGAAGAAAGCAGTTATTATAGGCCAGAAATTTTAACAGGATTGAAAATGTCAGAGAGGCTGAGGTTGTAACCAATCCCCCAGTGATGCGATGGGAGTGTGATTCAGTGGTAGAGCACCTGCCTGGAATTCCCCAATAAGGGTCTGGGGGCGTGGCTCAGCAGTAGAGTGCTTACCTAGAATCCCCCAGTGAGGGGCTGGGGGGTGTGGCTCAGTGAACAGAAGACAGGGAAGGGGTAAGGAAGGAGGGAGAGAGAGGAGGAGGAAGGGAAAGAGGAAATCAGAGAAGATAGAAGCAGACAGGAGATAGGTTGAGGGGTCTAACCAAAGCAGAACTTGGAGAGCAAGGCAAATGGGTGGTGGGTGGCTAGAGTGAAGGACAAACCAAAAAGGGCTTTCAGGGCTCCAGGTTAGATGGCCAGGTTTGGCCCATGGCAGTGCTGGCTCTTGGGCAGGCAGATGAGAGTGGAGGAATGAAGGCTGTCACGCAGTCAACCCACAGTTCTGACAAAGAACTTGCAAAGGACATGGTGCCGCATGATCTCCAGCTTACTTCCTCAATTTGGACAACTCACCCACGCTTGTCTTCACAATTTCTTTTTTCTTTTTCCTGTTTTTTAATTTACTTATTATTGACAACTTCCATAACTGCAGACAAAAACCCATGATAATTCCCTCCTTCCCCCCCCCCCACTTTCCCCTTTGAAACTCCACTCTCTATCATAACCCTTCCCACTATCTGTCTCTCTTTTATTTTTTTATTTTATTTTATTAATTTGCTTATTTATTTATTTTGGTTTTTCTTTTTTTTTTTTTTTTTACTTTTTTTGAGGTAAGGTCTCACTCTAGCCGAGGCTGACCCAGAATTCACTATGTAGTCTCAGGGTGGCCTCGAACTCACGGTGATCCCCCTACCTCTGCCTCCCGAGTGCTGGGATTAAAGGCATGCGTCACCACGCCCGGCCCAATTTATTTTGGTTTTTCAAAAAGATCTCAGTTTGACTCTCCAGGACCCACATAAGCCAGATGCACAAGGTGGCACATGCATCTGGAATTCGTTTGCAGTGGCTGGAGGGCCTGGCGTGCCCATTCTCTCTCTCTCTAACAAATAAATAAAAAATATTTTTTTAAATTAAATTAAATAAAAATACAAACAAACAACAAACAAGCAAAAGTAAATTCCAAAGCTGGGTATGGTAGCACACACCTTTAATCCCAGCACTTGGGAGGCAGAGGTAGGAGGATCACTGTGAATTCGAGGTCAGACTGAGACTACAGAGTGAATTCCAGGCCAACCTGGGCTAAAGCAAGACCCTACCTCAAAAAAAAAAACAAAAATAAATAAATAAATAAAATAAAATAAAAAACATAAATAAAAGCCAGGCATGGTGGCGCACGCCTTTAATCCCAGCCCTCGAGAGGCAGAGGTAGGAGGATCACAATGAGTTCAAGGCCCCCCTGAGACTACATAGTGAATTCCAGGTTGGCCTGAGCTAGAGTGAGACCGTACCTCAAAAAACAACAAACAAACAAAAAAAAAACATAAATAAGTAAATAAAGTTTTCACTTGGTTGAAGGAAATTTCACGATTTGTTACTTTCTTCTTTGTGTTTTTCTTTTTTGGAGTGAGTATCTGTGTGTGCACACTCATGTGCGTGTGTGCCAGGGTCTCCTGCCACTGCAAACAAATGCCATTCTGACTTTATGTGGGCGGGCTACGTAGGGAATTGAACCTGGGCTGACAGGCTTTGCAAGCAGGCACCTTTAAGTGCTGAACCATCTCTCTCCCTAGCCGCCGATACTTAAGGGAAGTAGTAACACACAAGGCCTCCTAATCTAGGTAGAAGGTATGACGTTCAGATATATCCAGCCCTTTGAGATGCTCTGCTGGAAGGAAGGTGACTAGAGGGTAAAGTCCTATTTACTCATGACTCATGTGTTAATCTCACTTTCTTTTTTTCTGTTTGTTTCTTTGAGGTAGGGTTTCATTCTAGCCCAGGCTGACCTGGTATTCACTATGTAGTCTCAGGGTGGCTTCAGACTCACAGCAATCCTCCTACCTGTGCCTCCCAAGTGTTGGAATTAAAGGCATGCACCACCACGTCCGGCTTTAAATTTATTTTTATTTGAGACAGAGTGAGAGGAAGAAAGAGAGAATGGGCACTCTAGGACCTCTAGCCACTGCAAACGAACTCCAGACACATGTGCCACCTTGTATATCTGGCTTACATGGGACCTGGAGAATCGAACCTGAGTCCTTAGGTTTTACAGGCAAGCAACTTACTGCTAAGCCATCTCTCCAGCCCTTGAGTAGCTGATTTTAATTCTGGGGTTTCCTTTTATTTGTTTGCTTGTTTCAAACCGGGTCTCATATAGCCCAGGCTGATATCCAACTTCCTAGTCTAGGATGACCTTGAATTTCTAATGTTCCTGCCTCCACCTCCCCCATGCTGAGATTACAGGCATGGAACAACACACCTAGCTATATACTTGAATTCTGGGTCTTCCTATTTAGCCTAGGTTGGTTTGGATTTGCAATCCTCCTGCCTCAGCTTCCTGAGTGCTGGGCCCATGGGCATGCATCACCATGCCCAGCTACATGCAGATGTTTACACTGCTCACCTACTATACTTGAGACGTGAGTCCTGGCCTCAGCCTACCAAAGCAAAACAAAATAGATGGACACATGGGCAGGAGAGATGGCTTAGCAGTTAAGGCGCTTGCCTGTGAAGCTTAAGGACCCAGGTTCAATTCTCCAGGTCCCACGTAAGCCAGATGCAAATGATGGCACATGCATCTGGAGCTACAGAGTGAGTTCTAGGTCAGCTAGAGTGAGACTCTATCTAACAAAAAAAGAAGAAAAAAGAAAGGGAGGAAGGAAAGGATGATTGAAGAAAGGCACCTGACATCGATCTCTGGCCTCCACATGTGTACACATGCACACATACCTGCACACACATGTGCTCATATACATTCACACATGCACATGCACCACATATAGGTGCAAAAAAATAAAAGTCAGGCATACTGGTACACACCTGTAATACTGGCACTTGGGAGGTACAGATCAGAGATTCAAGATCATCTCCCACTACAGTGGTAATTCCAGGTCAGCCTGGGCTAGATGGGACCCTGTCTCAAAAGAAAAAAAAAAAGAGAGATAGGAATAGGGAGGGAGGGAAGGAAGGAGGAAGGGAGGAAAGAGTCTCAACGTCCCTGACCTTTGCTGGGAGCAGGAAAAACTGGAGTGTTGGGACCAGTAACATTGCAGGCTACATTCCAAATTGTGGAGGCCTTGACCAAGGCACGGCCTTCCCACCAAACAATAGCCACAGCACCAGCGGGTTGTCTCCCTGGGGTGCTGCGTGTGCCTGTGTCCAGTTCCCCAGGACATGTTCTATTCGGGCCCTCCTAGCTGCTGGCGTGAGGCCCTGCAACATGGTAGGCTGCTGAATCAGTGTTGATTCACTGCAGACCCAACTTCAGATTCCATCAGGGCAGTGTGTGCCTGAGCAGCCAGAAGGGGAGAAGTGGACCCAGCCCAGCACTGGCTAGCTTGGCAGCCTGAAGAGTCACCTCTGGTTTTCTGAGTCAACCTTCGCTCCAGGGCTTCTCAGAAGGAAACAAAGTTCCTCCCAAGGAACTCAGAAAACATTCCCGCACTGATGTTGGACCTTTTTTTTTTTTGTCTCTGTTTGTTTGGGATGGGGCTGCGTTTGAGACAGGGTCTCATTCTGTAGCGCGGGTTTGCCACAGACTCATGGCAATGCTCCTGCCTTAGCTTCTGGCGTGCTAGGATTACAACTCTAGCCAGGTCACGCCTTTAATCCCAGCACTTGGGAGGCAGAGATAGGAGGAGCACTGTGAGTTCAAAGCCACCCTGAGACTACATAGTGAATTCCAGGTCAGCGTGGGCTAGGGTGAGACCCTACTTTGAAAAACAAAAAACAAACAAACAAACAAAAAAAGAATTACAGGGGCTGGAGAGATGGTTTAGTGGTTAAGGCGTTTGCCTGCAAAGCCAAAGGATCCTGGTTTGACTCTCCAGAACCCACATAAGCCAGATGTACAAGGGGGCACATGCATCTGGAGTTGGTCTGCAGTGGCTGGAGGCCCTGGTGTGCCCATTCTCTCTCTCCCTCTTTCTCAAATAAATAAATAAATTACATATATATATATATATATATATATATAGTTTTGTTTTTGTTTTTCGAGGTAGGGTCTCACTCTAGCCCAGGCTGACCTGGAATTCACTACGGAGTTTCAGGGTGGCCTCGAACTCACAGCGATCCACTTACCTCTGCCTCCCAAGTGCTGGGATTAAAGGCATGCGCCACCACGCCTGGCTTATATATATACATGAATTACAGCTCTAAACCACACCAGAACTCATGGTTCAAATATTCTTTTTTTTGAGGGGGGGGGTTGAGGTAGAATCTCACTCACCTCTAGCTCTGTTTCGCTCTCGCTCTCACAACATAAAAATAAATGAATAAATAAACATTTGGAGGTTGGTGGGCTAAGGACATAGCACAGTTGATAGCATGCTTACCTAGCATGCGCACAGCCCTAGCTTCAATCCCTAGTCACCACCACATCAACCAGGTATGATGGTGCACACCTATAACCTCAGCACTTGGGAAGCGGAGGCAAGAGGATCAGAAATTCAAGGTCATCCTCAACTACACAGAGAGTTCAAAGCCAGCTGGGGCTACACAAGACAGTGTCAAAAAAAAAAAAAACCTGTAGGGGTGGAGAATAAAAGCAAAGGTAACTAGAGGGTATTGTGAAAATATGTCATGTATGTGGAGCATAGGGACAAGTAGGAGTGGCTCAACTTGAAGGGCAGGTTGTCACTAGGTAGGGAGAGGCCTTGTCTTTCACGCTAAGAATATAGATTAAACAGCTGATGTTAACCACAGTAGTTGTACTGGGCTTCCTGTTTCTTCTCTATTTGGCTTGACCAACAGAGGGGTTTAAGAATATTTGAGGCCTGGCTGGGTGTGGTGGCGCACGCCTTTAATCTCTCTCGGCACTTGGGAGGCAGAGGTAGGAGGATCGCCATGAGTTCTAGGCCACCCTGAGACTACATAGTGAATTTCAGGTCAGCCTGGGTTTGAGGGCTAGAGAGATGGCTTAGCAGTTAAGGTGCTTGCCTGTGAAGCCTAAGGATGCAGATTTGATTCCCTTGTAACCACGTTAGTCAGATGCACAAGGTGGTGCATGTATCTGGATTTCCTTTGCAATGACTAGAGGCCCTGACACGCTCTCGCGCTCTCTCTCTCTCTCTCTCTCTCTCTCTCTCTCTCTGCTTCTTCTGGGCTAGTTCATCTTCAGTAGCAAGAGGACCTGGCACACCCATACTTTTTCCCTGTCTCTCTCTTTTATTTATCTCTCTCTCTCTCTTTTTTTTTTTTTTTTTTTGTTGTTGTTTGTTTTTCAAGGTAGGGTCTCACTCTAGCCCAGGCTGACCTGGAATTCACTATGTAATCTCAGAGTGGCTTTGAACTCGTAGCAACCCTCCTCCCTCTGCCTCCCAAGTGCTGGGATTAAAGGCATGTGCCACTACACCCAGATGTTCTCTCTTTCCCCTTCTCTCTCTCAAATAAATAAATAAATAAATATATTAAAAAATATTATTTTGGGTTTTTCAACGTAGGGGTTTACTCTAGTCCAAGCTGACATGGAATTCACTATGTAGTCTCAAGGTGGCCTCAAACACACGGCCATCCTCCTACCTCAAAAGGTGTGCGCCACCACGCCCAGCTCGCTCGCTCGCGCTCTCTCTCTCTCTCTCTCTCTCTCTCTCTATATATATATATATATATATATATATATATGATGTGAGAGAGTGAGACCCTACCTCAAAAATGTTAAAAAACAAAAATTGGCCAGGTGAGGTGGCACATGCCTTTAATCCGAACACTCAGGAGGTAGAGGTAGGAGGATCATGGATCACCAAGAGTTCAAGGCCACCCTGAGACTACATAGTGAATTCCACTTCAGCCTGGGCTAGAGCAAAACCCTACCTTGAAAAAAACTGCTGGGGGTGGTAGCGCAAGCCCTTAATCCCAGCACTGGGAAGGCAGAGGTAGGAGGATTGCCATGAATTCGAGGTTACTCTGAGACTACATAGTGAATTAGAGAAAGGCCCTACCTTGAAAAACCACAAAAATGTTTTAAAATTTTTTTTTTTTTTTTTTTTTTTTGCTTTTTCGCTTTTTCGAGGTAGGGTCTCACTCTAGCCCAGGCTGACCTGGAATTCACTATAGAGTCTCAGGGTGGCCTCGAACTCATGGCAATCCACCTACCTCTGCCTCCCAAGTGCTGGGATTAAAGGCGTGCGCCACCACGCCCGGCTAAATTTTTTTAATAAAGTAGATAATTGGAGCGAAGACAGATTGGCTAAGAAACAGTAAAGAAAATTCTGTCTGGGGACATGGCTCAGTGGTTGCAGAACCTTGTAAAACCTATCAGTTTGGGGGCTGGAGAGATGGCTTAGCAGTTAAGGCATCTGCCTACAAAGCCAAAGGACCCAGGTTCATTTCCCCAGGACCCACATAAGCCAGATGTACAACGTGGCACATGCAGCTGAAGTTAGTCTGCAACAGCTGGAGGCCCTGGCATACCTATTCTTTATCTGCTTCTTTCCCCCCAACCTCTCTCTCTATCAAATAAATAAAAATTTTTTAAAAAGTCTTGAACTGGGCATGGTGGCGCACCCCTTTAATCCCCACACTTGGGAAGCAGAGGTAGGAAGATTGCCATGAGTTCAAGGCCAGCCTGAGATTACATAGTGAATTCCAGGTCAGCCTGAGCTAGAGTGAGACCCTACCTCAAGAAACAAAAACAAAAAAAAAGTCTATCAGGGCTGGAGAGATGGCTTAGCGGTTAAGCACTTGCCTGTGAAGCCTAAGGATCCCGGTTCAAGGCTCGATTCCCCAGGACCCACGTTAGCCAGATGCACAAGGGGGCGCAGGCGTCTGGAGTTTGCTTGCAGTGGCTGGAAGCCCTAGTGCGCCCATTCTCTCTCTCTCTCTCTCTCTCTCTCTCTCTCTCTGCCTCTTTCTCTCTCTGTCGCTCTCAAATAAATAAATAAATAAAAATAAACCAAAAAAAATTTTTTAAAAGTCTATCAGTCTGGGTCTGATTCTCCAGTACCCATGTCAAGCTAGACCCACAAAATTTGTATGTGTCTGCATTTCTTCAGTAGCAAGAGGACCTGGCACACCCCTACTTTCTCTGCATCTCTCTATTTTTCTTTCTTTTTCTCCTCTCTCAATTTTTTTTTTTTTTTACTTTTTAAAACAACATTTATTTATTTATTTATGAGAGAAAGAGAGAGAGAGAATGGGCGTGCCACCGCAAATGAACTCCAGATGCATGTGCCTGCTTGTGCATCTGGCTTACGTGGGTCCTGGAGAATTGAACAAGAGTCCTTTGGCTTTGCAGGCAAATGCCTTAACCTCTAAGCCATCTCTCCTACCTTTTTTTTTTTTTTTTTTTTTACTTTTTTATGAGTGAGAGAATTAGCACGCCAGAGCCTCTAGCCATTGCAATCAAACTCAACATGTGTGCCACCTTGTGCGCATGCATGACCTTGTGTGCATGTGTCATCTTGTGCATTTGGCTTACATGGGTTCTGGGGAGTCCAACCTGGGTCCTTAAGCCTCACAGGAAAGCACCTTAAAACCGCTAAACCATCTGTCCAGCCCTAAAAATATATCTTAAAAATATTAAATATTTTATTTATTTATTTATTTGAGAGAGAGAGAGGCAGATAGAAAGAAAGAGGGAATGGGCGTGCCAGCGTCTTTAGCCACTGCAAATGAACTCCAGACGCATGTGTCCCCTTGTGTATCTGGCTTATATGGGTCCTGGGGAATTGAACTGGGGTCCTTAGGCTTCGCAAAAGCCTTACCCAGTAAGCCATCCCTCTGAGCCCCCTAAAAACATTTTTAAAAAAGGAAATTCCAGGGCTGGAGGGATGGCTTAGCAATCAAGATACTTGCCTGCAAAGCCAAAGGACCTAGGTTTGATTCCCTAGTACTCAGATAAAGTCAGATGCACAAGGTGGTACATGCATTTGAAGTTCATTTGCAGAGGCTAGAGGCCCTGGCACACCCATTCTCATTCTCTCTCTCTTTCTCTCTCTCTCAAATTAATTAATTAAATTAAAAACTAAATAAATTTTGGGCTGGAGAGATGGCTTAGTAGTTAAGGCAGTTTCCTGCAAAGCCTAATGACATGGGCTCAACTCTGCAATGCCTACGTAAAGCCAAATGCACAGTGGCACATGCATCTGGAGTTTGTTTGCAGCAGCTAGAGGCCCTGGTGCTCTCTCTGCTTGCAAATAAATAAACATTTTTTTTTAAAGGGCTGATGACAGTCCAGCATGTGCATTCCACCCGTCCTAGCCCCACAGCCACCACCCTAACCTGCTCCCACAGAGCCTTCAGATTATGCTGTGACATTTGTATATGTTGAGCAGTTTTCTTTTTTTAACAAGTTATAGGTTAACTTTTAAATAAAGCTTTTAAAATCTTTTTTTAAAAAGGGTGGGGGGAGGCTGAAGGGATGGTTTAGCAGTTAAGGCACTTGCCTGCAATGTCACAAGGACCCACGTTCAATTCTCCACTACTCATGTAAGCCAGATGCACAAGGTGGTGCATGGTCTGGAGTTCATTTGCAGTGTCTAGAAGCCCTGGCAAACCCACTCTCTCTCTCTCTCTCCATTAAATATATAAAAATAAAATATTTTAAAAAATATTTTTGGTTTTTCCAAGGTAGAGAGCCTCACTCAAGCTCAGGCTGACCTGGAATTCACTATGTAATCTCAGAACTCAAACTAATGGCGATCCTCCTACCTCTGCCTCCTGAGCTGGGATTAAACGCGTGAGCTACCACCCTCAGGTAAAAAAAAAAAAAAAAAAAAAAAAAAAAAAAAAGCTTTTATTATTTATTTTTAAAAGAGAACGGGAGAGAGAGAATAGGAGCGCAGGTGCCTTAAGTGGCTGCAAACAAACTCCAGATATGTGCGCCCCCTTGTGGTGCATTGTGGAATTGCATGCTTTGCGTCACTGCTTCTGGCTACATTGGGCCTGGAGATTCCAACATGAGTTCTTAGGTTTCACAGGCAAGTAAGTGCCTTAACTGCTAAGCCATCTTTCCACCCCCAATTTTTTTTTTTCGAGGTAGGGTCTCACTTTAGCCCAGGCTGACCTGGAATTCACTATGTAGTCTCAGGGTGGCCTCGAACTCTTGGCAATCCTCCTACCTCTGCCTCCCAAGTGCTGGGATTAAAGGCATGCGTCACCATAGATTCCAGGTCAGCCTGAGCTAGAGTGAGACCCTACCTCAAAACAACAACAACAACAACAAAAAAGTGTGAAAGCCGGGCATGGTGGCGCACACCTTTAATCCCAGCACTCTGGAGGCAGACGTAGGAGGATCACTGAGAATTCAAGGCCACCTTGAGACTACAGAGTGAATTCCAGGTCAGCCTGAGCTAGAGTGAGACCCTACCTCGAAAAAACAAACAACAAAAAGCCGGGCGTGGTGGCGCACGCCTTTAATCCCAGCACTCGGGAGGCAGAGGTAGAAGGATTGCCGTGAGTTCGAGGCCACCCTGAGACTCCATAGTGAATTCCAGGTCAGCCTGGGCTAGAGTGAGACCCTACCTTGAAAAACCAAAAAAAGAAAAAAAGAAAAAACAAACAACAACAAAAAAAAGGTGTGAGTCACCACACCCAGCTAATTTTTTTTTTCTTTATTTGAGAGAAAGATAAATAGGCAGAGAGAGAAAGAGAATGGGTGTGCCAGGGCCTTCAGTGGCACATACATCTGGAGTTCCTTTGCAATCCACTGGAAACAAACTCCAGATGGGTACGCCCCCTTGTGCATCTGGCTTACGTGGGTCCTGGGAAAATCAAACTTGGGTCCTTTGATTTGTAGGCAAGTGCCTTAACCACTAAGCTACCTCTCCAGCCCCATTTTTTTAAAGGCTATATATTTGTCAATATTTAGTTATTTATTTGCAAGCAGAGAAAGATAGAGGAGAGAGACAGAGAGAATGGGCTCACCAAGGCCTCTAGTTGCTGCAAATGGACTCCAGATGTAGGTGCCACTATGTGCATCTGGTTTTACATGGGCACTGAGGAACTGAACCCAGGCCATTAGGCTTTATAGGCAAATGCCTTAACCATTCAGCTATCTTTCCAGCCCCCCCAATTTTTTTTTGTTTGCTTTTTGAGGTAGGGTCTCACTCTAGCCCAGGCTGACCTGGAATTCACTATATAGTCTCAGGGTGGTCTCAAACTCATGGCGATCCTCCTACCTCTGCCTCCCAAGTGCTGGGATTAAAGGTGTGCGCCACCATGCCCAGCTCCCAAATTTTTTTTTAAAGATGGAATTTAGGTGTGGTCAGAAAACCAAATAAATTAATTAAAAATAGCAACAAATAAAAGACGGATTTTTTTTAAAGTAAATTCCAAAGGATACAGAATCAGTGGAAATAAGTGCAGGCATAGCCATAAACTTTAAGGCTCCGATAGAACGACCGAGTTCAGATTCAGACCTTGTTGGACAGAGCACAACTGTAGGTGGCAAGTGGTAGATAAACTGCTGTGATATCTTGCCAATGGCAGATGATAAATTCTGCCCTCTAGAGCATGGAGATGGATCAGTGGTCAAGTGTGCTTTCTGCACAAGCATTTAGATCTGAGGGGTCCTGACACAGAGTTTGAATCTCCATAGTCCACATAAACAGCTGAATATGGCCTTGCACATCTGTAACCCAGTCCTGCTGGGCAGCAGACACCATAGGATTATCAGAAATCAGTAAAGAAAGCCAGGAACGGTGGCACACACCTTTAATCCCAGCACTCGGGAGGCAGAGGTAGGAGGATCACCATGAGTTCAAGGCCACCCTGAGACTACATAGTTAATTCCAGGTCAGGCTGGGCTGTAGCCAGACCCTACCTTGAAAAACCAAAAATCAATCAATCAATAAATAAATCAGTAAAGAGACTCTGGCTCAAAATGAGACTAGGCAGAAAAAGCAATGACCAGCACCCACCTCCCCCACACACCAGATGGACATATTGGAGTACTACACCACACCATACACACATACCACATTACACACAGTCATACAACACGTACACAATACACATACATATATGTATACCCTCCAGAATTTTCTTTTTTTTTTTTTTTTTTTTTTTTTTGGTTTTTCAAGGTAGGGTTTGTAGCCTAGGCTGACCTGGAATTAACTGTGTACTCTCAGGGTGGCCTCAAACTCATGGCACTCCTCCTACCTCTGCCTCCCAAGTGCTGGGATTAAAAGCATGCACCACCATGTTCAGCTCAAATAATTGTTTTGCTTTGTTTTGTTTTTTTGAGCTAGGGTCTGGCTATAGCCCAGGATGACCTGGAATTCACTATGTAGTCTCAGGGTGGCCTTGAACTCATGGCAATCCTCCTACCTCTGCCTTCCAAATGCTGGGATTAAAGGCATGCATCACCATGTTCGGCTCAAATATTTTTTTTGTTTTGTTTTGTTTTTTGAGGTAGGGTCTCGCTCTAGCCCAGGCTGATCTGGAATTCACTATGTAGGCTTAGGGTGGGCTTGAACTCACGGCGATCCTCCTACCCCTGCCTCCCTAGTACTGGTATTAAAGGTGTGCACCATCATGCCCGGCTGCTCCAGTTTTTATTTTTGTTCTGATTTTTTTCAAGGCAGGGTCTCATTATAGCTTAGGCTGACCTAGAATTTACTTTTTTTTTTTATTTTTTTTTTAGTTTTTCCGAGGTAGGGTCTCGCTCTAGCTCAGGCTGACCTGGAATTCATTATGTAGTCTCAGGTTGGCCTTGAACTCATGGCAATCCTACCTCTGTCTCCCAATTTCTGTGATTTAAGGCATAAACCACCATGCCCAGCTTTAGAATTTACTCTTTAGCCCCAGCCTGACCTTGAAATCACAGCAGTCCCCCTACCTTAGCCTCTCAAGTGCTGGGACTGAAGGTGTGCACCGCCATGTCCAGCTTCATTGTTTTATTTTTTTTAACCATATCTATTTAGGGGCTGAACTGATGGCTTAGTTGTTAAGGCACTTGCTTGGGAAGCCTAAGGACCCAGGTTTGATTCCTTAGCATTCATGTAAGCCAGATGCTCAAGGTGGAGCACGGCTCTGGAGTTCATTTGCAGTGGCTGGAGGACCTGGAACATCTTTTCTCTCTCTCTCTGCCTCTTTCTCTCTCCTCTCCCTCTCAAATGAATAAATAATCTTAAATATATAGTTAGTCATTTATTCGCAAGCACAAAGTGGGAGAATGAGTATAGGTGCCTGCCAGGGCCTCTTGCTGCTGTAAACCAATTCCAAACGCAAGTGCTACTTTGTACATCTGTCTTTACTTGTGTACCTGGGCCGCCAGGCTTCGCAAGCATGTGCCTTTAACCGCTGAGCCATCTCTCCAGACCGTTTTTGATTTTTTTTTTCCCCCCGACGTAAAGTCTCATTCTAGCCCAGGCTGGCCTGAAACTCACTACATAGTCTCAGGGTGGCCTTGAGCTCATGGCGATCCTCCTACCTCTACTTCTGCCTCCCCAGTGCAGGGTTTAAAGGCGTGAGCCACCATGCCTGTTTTTTTTGTTGTTGTTGTTTTTTTTCCCCCGAAATAAGGTTTCACTGCAGCCCAGGCTGAACTAGAATTCACTAGGTAGTCTCAGGATGGCCTCGAACTCATGGCGATCCTCCTACCTTTGCCTGCCGGAGTGCTGGGATTAAAGGTGTGCGCCACCACGCCCGGCTTTCATTTTTGATTTTTAACCAACATTCCCAGAATACTGGGGTTTGAGTTTATCAACCACTCCCAGACCTGTGGCGAGGGTCACACGCAACCCCAACCTGCGCCAGGGAGGCCTTGCCAGGGAATCCCGCCCCTTTCGCTGTGACGTCACAAAGGCTCCTCCCCCTCGGCGGGTTCACCAATAGGAGCGCGGGGCGGGGCCTGTGGCCGAGGAGGCGCACGCGCGCAGCAGGGGCGGCGGCGGCGGCGGGCCAGACGCGCAGGCGCGATGGACCCAGCCGCCAATCCTTCCGTATCCCGCGCTCAAGGTCGTCCGCCGCCACCCAAGACTCCGTCGCCAGTGAGCGTCGACGAGGATCTGTACGACTGCCTCGACTACTACTACCTGCGTGACTTCCCGGCTTGCGGGGCCGGGCGCAGCAAGGGCCGGACGCGGCGGGAGCAGCAGCTGCGCACCAACAGGCCGGTGCCCGGCGGCCACGAGCGCAAGGTGGTGCAGAAGCTGATCAGCGGCCAGCGCAAGCGCCGCCAGCGCCAGCTGCAGCCCCGGCCGCGCACCCGCCTCACCTGAGCGCCGGTACGCCGCCGCCACACCCACAAGGCCTCTGCTTTCTTTATTTTATTTTATTTGGTTTTTCGAGGTAGGGTTTCATTCTAGCTCAGGCTGACCCCTATGATCACTATGTCGTCTCAGGGTGGCCTCGAACTCATGGCGAACCTCCTACCTCTGCCTCCCGAGTGCTGGGATTAAAGGCGTGCGCCACCACAACCGGCTCTCTTCTTTATTTTTAAATAAATATTTTATTTGTTTGTTTGACAGAAAGAGGGAGAGAGAAGATGGGCGCGCCGGGGCCTTCAGCCACTGTAAACGAAGTCCAGACGCATGCACCACTTTGTTTAGCTAGCTAACATGGGTTCTGGGGAATCGAACCTGGTTCCTTTGGCTTTGCAGGCAAAGGCCTTAACCGCTAAGCCATCCCTCCAGCCCTTGTTTTTAAAAAATATTTTATTTGTTTGAGACAGAGAAAGAGGCATATAGAAAGCGAGAACGGGCATTCTAGGGCCTCTAGCCACTGCAAACGAACTCTAAACGCATGAACCCCCTTGCCTATCTGGCTGATATGAGTCTTGGGGAATCGAACCTGTGTCCTTAAGCTTCTCAGGCAAATGCCTTAACTGCTAAGCCATTTCCCTAGCGCCCCTTTTATATTTATTTATTTATTTATTGGTTTTGCACGGTAGGGTCTTATTCTAGCCCAGGCTGGCCTGGAATTCACTATGTCGTCTCAGTGTAGTTGAACTCACATCCATCCTCCTACCCCTGCCTCCTGAGTGCTGGGATTAAAGGTGTGTGCCACCACTCCTTGCCCTCCCCCCCCTTTTTTTTTGAGGTAGGGTCTCACACTAGTCCAGGCTGAGTTGGAACTCACTATGTAGTCTCAGGGTGGCCTTGAACCCTGGTGAGCCTCCTACCTGTGCCTCCGGAGTGCTGGGATTAAAGGCATGCACCACCATGCCTGGCTTGCACTCTTTCCCTCCCCCCTCCCCCCCAAGGTAGGGTCTCACTCTAGCCCAGACTGACCTGGAATTCACTATGTAGTCTCAGGGTGGCCTCAAACTCACAGCAATTCTACCTCTGCCTCCCGAGGGCTGGGATTAAAGGCGTGCACTACCACATCCAGTTTCCTTTTTTTTATTTTTAATTAAATATTTATTTGCAAGGAGAGAGAACTCCAGGTGCATGCACCACTTTATGCATTTGGCTTTAAGTGGATACTGGGTGAATTGAGAACAGTTCATTAGGCATTGCAGGCAAACACCTTAACGACTGAGCCTTCTCTCCACCTTTTTTTGTTGTTAAAGGTCTCATGCAACCCAGGCTGGCCTTGAACTAGTGTAGCCGAGGCTGACCTTGATCTCCTGATCTAACTTCCCTCACCTCCTGATTGCTGGGATGACAAGTCTGTGCTACAATACCTGGCTTTTTTGTTGTTTTCAAGCAAGGACTCTCAAACTCACAAGCAATCCAATCTCAGCTACTCAAGTACAGAGATTATAGGTATAAACCACTATGTCCTGACTTGTTTTTAAAAATAATTTTTGTTTTGTTTTGATTTTTGATTTTTTGAGGCAGGGTCTCCCTCTAGCTCAGGCTGACCTGGAATTCACTATGTAGTCTCAGGGTGGCCTCAAACTCATGGTGATCCTCCTACCTCTGCCTCCCAAGTGCTGGGATTAAAGGCGTGTGCCACCACGCCCGGCAAAATAATTTTTGTTTTGTTTTTCAAGGTAGAGTCCCTTTCTAGCTCAGGCTGACCTGGAACTCACTTTGTAGTCTCAGGGTGGACTTGAACTCATGGCGACCCTCCTACCTCTGCCTCCTGAGTACTGGGATTAAAGGTGTGCACCACCACGCCTGGTTTAAATAATTTTTAAATATTTTATTTATTTGAGAGGGAGAGAGAAAGGCAGATAGAGAATAGGCACATCAGGACCTCCAGATGCTGCAAACAAATGCCAGACGCATGTACCAACTTGTGCATCTGGTTTATGTGGGTCTTGGGGAGTTGAACCTGGGTCCTTTGGCATTTGCAGGCAAATGCCTTAAATGGTAAACCATCTCTCCCGCCCCCCCTTTTTTTGTTTTAATAGAATCACGTATAGCCCAGGCTGGCCTGTAACTTGGGACAGTCCCCGTTTCAATCTCCATAGTTCTGGGATTTCAGGCCTGCATCACCACATATGTGAGGCTGCTTAGCATTTAATAAGTCAGTCTGTACCCAATCAATCCCTAACTCATCTGTCATCTGACTGCATATGGGATACTGACAGATAGGGCCTTTTGTAATTTTGCAGTAGGAAATGCAGGAAAAAAAAAATGCATGCCTTTAATCCCAGCCCTTGGGAGGCGTAGGATGGCTATGATTTTGAGGCCAGCCTGAGACTGAATTCCAAGTTAGCCTGGACTAGAGCAAGACCTTGCCTCAAGAGCCGGCCATGGTGGCGCACGCCTTTAATCCCAGCACTCAGTAGGCAGAGGTAGAAGGATCGCTGTGAGTTCAAAGCCACCCTGAGACTACACAATGAATTCCAGGTCAGCCTGGACTAGAGCGAGACCCTACCTCAAAAAAAAAAAAAGTGGGCTGGAGAGATGGCTTAGCGGTTAAGTGCTTGCCTGTGAAGCCTAAGGACCCTGGTTCGAGGCTCAATTCCCCAGGACCCACGTTAGCCAGATGCACAAGGGGGCGCACGCATCCGGAGTTTGTTTGCAGTGGCTGGAAGCCCTGGTGCGCCCATTCTATCTCTCTGCCTCTTTATCTCTGTGTCACTCTGAAATAAATAAAAATAATTTTTTTTTTTAAGTTTAGAAGGACAAGGGGGCTGGGGAGATACCTTAGTGGTTAAGGTGCTTGCCTGCAAAGCCAAAGGACCCAGGTTCGATTCCCCAGGGCCCAAGTAAGCTGGATGTGCAAGGTGGTGCATGCATCTGGAGTTCCTTTGCAGGGCTAGAGGCCATATTTTCTCTCAAATAAATAAGATGCTTCTTTCTCTCAAATAAATAAATCTTTGTTTGTTTTTTTGAGATAGGGTCTCACTCTAGCTCAAGCTGACCTGGAATTCAATGTCTCAGGGTGACCTTGAGCTCACGGTGATCCACCTACCTCTACCTCCCAAGTGCTGGGATTAATGGAGTGCACCACCATACCCAGTTCAAATAAGTATTTTAAAAGGAGGCCAGGCATAAGCCTGGCATGGTGGCCTTTAATCCCAGCACTCGGGAGGCAGAGGTAGGATCTCCATGAGTTCTAGGCCACCCTGATATTACATAGTCAATTCTAGGTCAGCCTGGACTATAGTGAGACCCTACCTCAAAAAAAAAAAAAAAAAAAAGAGGCCAAGTATAGTGGCACACGACTTTAACCCCAGAATTTGGGAGACAGAGGTAGGTGGATCACTACATAGTGAATTCCAGGTCAGACTGGGCTAGAGTGAAACCCTACCTTGAAAAAAACAAAAAAAGGTCATGGTGACTCAGTGCTTATGACCTCAGCACTTGGGAGGTAGAGGCAGGAGAATCAAATTCCAAGGTATCCTCAGATAGCAAGTTGGAGGCCAGCCTGGGCTACATGAGACCCTGTCTCAAAAGAAGAAAAAGATGGGAGTGGTGGCTCTTTCCTGTAAAGCTCTGCCTTCAGAAGTGAAACAGGAGGATCATGAGTTGAAGCCTAGGCTAAGGCAGGAGGATCATGACTTGGAGTCCAGTCTAGGCTTCATAGTGAGGAAGGAAGGAGAGAGAGTCTAGTGCTCCTGATCAGACTACAGAGAATAACTGACTGTTGTTTCTATCTGATTTTCTGCAGGAAGCCTGAACGTCCTGTTACAAGCATTTTCACCAACTCCAGCTGAAATTGTGGTCCTCCATGTTGGTCAACAGAACTTTTCCATATTGCTTACCTTTACTGCTTCCATTTTTTCCTTACTAGTTAGCTATTAAGTAAGTGGGAAGGCCTTTTTAGGGTTTCTGATTAAAAGAACACAAGTATGGCATTTTAACACTTGGTTTTTTTTTTTTTTCTCTAGTTACTATGGTAACTGGTTTCCAGTTGACAAATACTTAGGTTCTTAGACATAAAAAAAGGGTTCACAAAGATACAACCAGGGAGACCCAACATAGGGTATTGTACAAGAGTAGTATTTGTAGCAGTTACCTTGCCGTTGCCGGGAGAAAGTACCCGACCAGAAGCAGCTGATGGGAGGAAAGGGTTTAGTTCAGTTTACAGTTCCAAGGGGAAGCTTCATCATGGTGGGGAAAACATGGCTTAAGCAAGACAGCAGGGTTTCACATCATCTGGGAGGAGAGTAGTCTGAGCTAGCCAGCACCAGCAAAGGGAGGAGCTAGGCTGTAACACCCCAAGCCCACCTCCAGCAAGGTTCCACCTTCTAAAAGCCCAACAGCTTTCCCAAATTGCCACCAGCTAGAGACCAAGTATTCAAAACACAAGGCTATAGAGGACATTTTACATTCAAACCACCACTGTATACATTACAATAGATTATATGAATGTAAATTTAATGTCTTTTAAATAAAGACAGCAGCTAGGTTGTCTTTATTTACTGATCTCACAATAATCCTCTAAGGTAGATGCTACTGTCCCCATGTTAGAAAAGGGATCATTTTGAGCTGGGAGAGGTGGCACCTTTAATCCCAGCACTCTAGAGGGTTAGGATTGACTACATAGTGAATTCCAGGTCAGCCTAAGCTAGCCTGATACCCCACCTCAGAAAACAAAATAATAATAAATAAAAGGAGATATAATGGGTGTGCTAGGGCCTGCAGCCACTGCAAATGAGCTCCAGGTACATGCACTACTTTGTGCATCTGGCTTTACATTGGTACTAGGGAATCAAACCGGGGTCACTGGGCTTTGCAGTTTAACCACTAAGCAATCTCTCCAGCCCCTGTATTTTAACTTTACATTTGTATGTGTGTATGAGTGATGTATGTGTGTGGAGGCCAAAGGAGACTGTTGGAACTTCCTCCTCTGTTGCTCATCCACGTTTTGCTTGATACAGAGTCTCTCACTAAACCTGGACCTGCCACTTTCAGGCAGGCTGGTTGACCAGCAAGCCCCAGCAATTCTGTGGTCTCTGCCCCCGACATCCCCTCCAACCCGGGATTGGTATTGCATGTGTGCATGCATGGGTTGTGAAGAATCCAATACGGTGAACCTGGCCTTCTCAGGTCCTCGTGCTTTTTCGGCATGAGTCATCTTCCTAGCCCAAGCCATTTGTTTTTTGGTTTTTTTTTGTTGTTGTTTTAAAAGGTAGGACCTTGGGCTGGAAAGATGGCTTAGTGGTTAAAGTGTTTGCCTGCGAAGCCAAAGGACCGAGGTTCAATTCCCCAGGACCTACGTAAGCCAGGTGCACAAGGGGGCGCATGCGTCTGGAGTTCATTTGCAGTGGCTAGATACCCTGGTGTGCCCATTCTCTCTCTGGATAAATAAATTTTTTTAAAAAAGATTACTAACCCACTTCTATCACCTTTCTAGTCGCAAAATCTTACATTCTTTTACTCAAGTAGTGAGCCTGGTTTGTGTGGCCCCCAAAGAGGTGTTGGAACCAACTGCAGTCATTGACTGGGTTGCAGTAGAGGCTTGTGTTTTGGGCCAATCATAGTTTTACCTTTTTAGCACCAGTTACCACAGTCCCCTTGCTAGAACACCTGGGGAGGAGTTCCGCTCATTGGCCAAGCTGGAAATGGTCATCTGGACCCTGGCTGGGGCTGTGCCTACAGAGCTGGGGCACTGAGGTGCAATCTTCGCATAGTTTCCTCAAGGTGGCTGTGGAATGTTGAAGATCATTGGCGCAGGCTGTTTGACAGGACTTTTCATTCTAAGCAGTAGCCCGTCCCTATGTTTTTGCTTACAGGAACATGAACCTAAGGAGTGTTTGCAATGTAATCTTAAGGAAGTTACCATTAGGCAGATCATGGAAGTACTCACCTGTATCCCATCACTCAGGAGGTGGAGCAAGAGCTTTAAGAGCTCAAGGTTATCATCAGCTACATACTGAATTTGAGGCCAGTCTGGGCTACATAATACCCCTTCTGAAACAAACAAACAAAAAAGTATAGTAGTCTGGAATGATGGTTGCAGGCCTTTAATCCCAGCACTCAGGAGGCAGAGGTAGGAGGATTACCAGGAGCCCAAGGCCAGCCTAGGACTACAGAGTGAATTTCAGGTCAGCCTGGACTAGAATGAGACCGTACCTTCAAAAAACCAAAAACAGCCGGGCGTGGTGGCGCACACCTTTGATCCCAGCAGAGGCAGAGGTAGGAGGATCACCGTGAGTTCAAGGCCACCCTGAGAATGCAGGTGAATTCCAGGTCAGCCTGAGCTAGAGTGAGACCCTACTTCAAAAATAAATAAATAAATAAAAAACAAAACAATAAGACTGGTACTAAAGGTACACACCACTATGCCAGGCTCACAATCTGAACTCTATAATTAACCAATTTTAAAAATAGGTGTAGCTTTTTTTTTTTTACCCCCCTGGGAACATCAGCTCACACTTGTGCTGCTTCTCTTTCACAAACATTACCCATTATTTTCCCATGAAGCTCTTACTGCCAAGGTTAACCTAGCTGAATTTCTGCCCCACTTTGATTTTTTTTTTTTTTTCTTTTTGGTTTTGGTTTTTCGAGGTAGGGTCTTGCTGTAGCCTAGGCTGACCTGGAATTCACTATGTAGTCTCAGGGTGGCCTCAAATTCACAGCGATTCTCCTACCTCAGCTTCCCAAGTGCTGGGCTGAAAGGTGTGTACTAACACGCCCAGCTCTTTTTAATTTTTTATAAATATATTTTTATTTATTATATTTTTGTTTTTCGAGGTAGGGTCTTGCTGTAGCCCAGGCTGGCCTGGAATTCATTGTATAATCTCAGGGTAGCCTTGAACTCAGTGATCCTCTTAACCTCTGCCTCCTGAGTGCTGGATCACACGCCAGGCTCCAGGTCATTAAAAAAATTTTTTCCCTTGAGGTAGGGTCTCCCTCTAGCCCAGGCTGATTGGAATTCACTATGCAGTCCTCACGGTGTCCTCACACTGCTACCTCAGTATGTTCTACCTCAGGGTGTCCTCCTACCTTTTCTTCCAAATGCTGGGATTAAAGGCATGTGCCACCATGCCTAGCCATTTTTAAGTTTGTTTTTTTTTTCCCCCTTTTTTTAGTTTTTTCAAGGTAGGGTCCCGCTCTAGTCCAGGCTGACCTGGAATTCACTTGGTAGTCTCAGGGTGGCCTTGAACTCATGGCAATCCTCCTCCTACCTTTGCCTCCCCAGTGCTGGGATTAAAGGCATGCACCACCATGCCCAGCTAATCCTCAGCCTTCTTAAAGGCATGGCTTGCTTCCTTACCTCTTCAGGGGCTCTGTACAAAAATCCCTCTTCAAAGAGCCTTGCCTGCCTGTCCCCTAACTCCCAATCTCATTTAAATCTGCTCTTCAAGTCACCACTACCTGATTCTTGCAAATATTTACCTTCCCCATTTCCTCTGTTTGAAACATTTCCCAACTGTATGACAGGGTAAGGGCAGCACAGAAGCCTCCAGAAAACAAGGCTTAGCAGGCTCACCAAATTTAGAGGCTTCACGAGGCTCCTCCATAAGGTTTTATCAGCAGTAAGCAGCTAGGCTTGGTGGCCTTCACCTTGACAGTCCCAACCAGCCAGTTCTTAGTGGTAGGGCCCTTGCCTAACATTCATGAGGTTCAATCCCCATGGCTGCAAACAAAACAGCTTTTGGTTTTGAGGGGACGTGTGGCCCACGCAAGAGGCTGAGGTAGGAAGGTAAGTTTGAAGGGCTCCCTGAGCTATACAGTATTGCACAGTGAGTTCCAGCCAGCTTCAGCTACATGAGACCTTGACTCAAAACCAAATGGCAGGCTGGATAAATGGCTTAGCAATTAAGGTGCTTGCTTGTGAAGCCTAAAGACCCAGGTTCAATCTCCCAGAACCCATTTAAAGCCAGATGCACAAGGTGGTGCATGCGTCTGGAGTTCTTTTGCAGTGGCTCGAGGCCCTGGCGTGCACTTATTCTCTCTCTCCCTCTCAAATCAATAAATAGGGCGGGGGAGATGACTTAGTGGTTACAGCGTTTGCCTACCAAGCCAAAGGACCCAGGTTTGATTCACCAGAACCCCCATAAGCGAGATGCACAAGGTAGAACATGCCTCTGGAGTTCATATGCAGTGTCTAAAGGCCCTGTCAGCCACTCTCTCTCCCTTTTTTTTTTTTTTTCAAGATAGGGTTTCACTCTAGCTCAGACTGATCTGGAACTCAAGTGCTGGGATTAAAGGCGTGGTGTCCCAGCTTCTCTCCCTCTTTTTATTCCCTCCCAAATAAAATAAAAATAAAAATATTCAGGCTGGAGGGCTGGCTTAGCGGTTAAGGCGTTTGTCTGCAAAACTAAAGGGCCCAGGTTCGATTCCCTGGGACCCACGTTAGCCAGATGCACAAGGGGCACACGCGTCTGGAGTTCGTTTGCAGTGGCTGGTGGCCCTGGTGCGCCCATTCTCTCTCTCCGTCTCTCTCTGTCAAATAAATAAAAATAAATCTTTAAAATAAAGATTAAAAATCATATCGATAATTTTTGTTGTTGTTGTTTTTCCGAGGTAGGGTCTCACTCTAGCTCAGGCTGACCTGGAACTCACTCTGTAATCTCAGGGTGGCCTTGAACTCACGGCGATCCTCCTACCTCTGCCTCCCAAGTGCTGGGATTAAAGGCGTGCGCCATCACGACCGGCTAATTTTTTTTTTAAATGTTGAGAAAGGTTAAACCGCCCAAGGTCCTCTGGCAATCAGGCAAGAGATGGCTCACTCTCAAGACTGCATTTAACCTAGCAGCAAACGTGGCGGTACACTCCTGTTAATCCTGCAATACCAGTTTACTTGAGAGGCAGGAGGATCTCTCAGGTTCAAGGCCAGCCTGGGTTACGGAGGAAGCAGCACTACTGGGAAGCAAACGGCTGTCATTATGGAGTCGGAGGACAAGATTTTTGGGAGTGGGGAAAGAATCGCAGGAAGTTCCGGTTTTCTAAAGCACCCGTCGCCGATCTCTGACGTCAAGGCATGAGCCGAAACCCTGATGATGACGTCTTGTTCTTCCAATGACCTTCAGGGACCGGCGGTGCCTGTGCGCTGATTGGTTGCTCGTTGAGGTTCCGCCTTCCACCTTCCGGTCTCCTTCGCCGAAGTCTCTGGAGTCTTCTCAGAGTTTCGTGTCTGTGGACGAGCGGGGGACGCACGTTGAGCATGGGTCGTGGAAGCCGTAGCCGCACTTCCCGGGTGGCCGCCCCGGCCAGGTGAGACCATCTCGGCTTTGGTTGGGAGACGGTGCGGCTCCGTGGCGGAGGGAGGTTGCGGGCGGGCGACGGAGGCCGCTTCTGCAGAGAAGCTTGGAGGCGACATTTTATGACGCTGCTACCACGAATGTCCTTCTGATCTAGACACCTGAGAAAAGAACCTCAAATAAGCAGCGACAGCACTATATAATTGAAACGGTCTTTTTTTAAAGGCTTTCTCGGTTTGTTTTTGAGGCACCTCAGGCAGGTCTCGAACTCCAGATCCTTCTGCCTACGCCCACGAAGTGCTAGAATTGCAGCGTGTGACACGTTTAACATAAAGATTTTTTTTTCTTTTTTGAGAGAGAATGGGTGCACCAGGGCCTCCAGCCACTGTAAACGAACTCCAGACCCATACGCCACTCTGTGCATCGGGCTGCACCTGGGTTCCGGGGAATTGAAGCTGGGTCCTTAGGCTTCACAGGCAAGCGCCTTATCCGCTGAACCATCTCTCCAGCCCAAACGTGAAGATTTTTTTTTTTTTTTTTCCCGAGGTAGGGTCTCGCTGTAGCTCAGGCTGACCTGGAATTCACTATGTAGCCTCAGGTGTCACGGTGATCCTCCTACCTCTGCCTCCCAAGTGCTGGGATTACAAACGAAGATTTTTTTTGAAAGCCAGTAGTGGTGGCGCACGCCTTTAATCCCAGCATTTGAGCACCTGAGACTACATAGTGAATTCCAGGTCAGCCTGGGCTAGAGTGAGACCCTACAAAAAGATTTTTAAAGCAGCGTTAGACACGTTAGCAAAATTGTTGGAAGCACTCATTTGTTGGGGAATACAGTCGTTGAAGTTCGCAGTGCTGGGACTGAACCTGGCGCAGTGAATGTGTTAAAACTCCACCAACTATGTGCCACCACACCTTTGCGGTTTTTTCACTTGGGGCTTTTTCGAGGTGGGATCTTACTCTAGCCCAGGCTGGCCTCGAACTCACTTCTACCATCCTACCGCAGTCTCTCAGTTTCTGGGATTAGTGTGCCCCACCACACGTGACTTTGTTTTTTGGAGACAGGGTCTCATGAATTCCAAGCTGGTCTCAATCTCACTAATGTAGCTGAGGATGACCTTGTCTTGGTTCTTGGCCGCTGGGAAGTTTTACTGTGCAGCTCAGGGTGGCCTTGCTTATCCTCCCCCTCTCAAGGGGTGGTATTACAGAGGTATGCTCCATCTCTGGGCTTTGTAATTAAGCAAATGGTGACATTCATGAATACCGGCCCTCAGGAGGCAGAGGCAGGAGGGTTACCACAAGTTTAAGACCAGTAGGGCAACCTGTTTCGACTGTCAGGCAGGGCAAGGGCCACGTGTAGTGGCACAGTCCTTTAATTCCAGCACTTGGGGGCACGGGCAGAAGTAGGAGGAACACCATAAGTTTGAAGCCACCCTGAGTGAGACTACAGAGTGAATTTTGGGTCAGCCTGGGCTAGAGTGAGACCCTACCTTTGGTGAAAAAAAAAAAAAAAAAAGACATGCCAGGTGTGGTGGCACGTGTCTTTAATCCCAGCACTAGGGAAGGATGAGGCAGGAGGATTCATAGGTAAAGAAAAGAAAGGCTGGGGATGTAGCTATGTTGGTAGCATTGTTGCCCAGCATGCACCAATCTGGGATTAGATTAATTGGCCATGGTAACATGCCCAGCACTCTGGAGGTCTATGCAGGGAGATCAGAAGTTACAGAGCTACATGAGACCCTGTCTTTTTTGTTTGTTTTTCGAGGTAGGGTCTCACTCTAGCCCAGGCTGACCTGAAACTCACTCTGTAGTCTCAGGGCGGCCTCAACTCACGGCCATCCGCCTACCTCTGCCTCCCAGGTGCTGGGATTAAAGGCGTGCGCCACCACGCCCGGTTTAAGAAAAAATTGCCAAGCGTGGTGGCGCATGCCTTTAATCCCAGCACCTGGGAGGCAGAAGTAAGTGGATCGCTGTGAGTTCGAGGCCAGCCTGGAACTCCGTAGTGAATTCCAGGTCAGCCTGGGCTAGAGTGAGACCCTACCTCAAAAAACAACAACCCCCCCCCAAAAAAAGACGGGGGGGAGACAGGGCCGGAGAGATGGTTTAGCGGCTAAGTACTTATAAAGTGTAAGGACCCCAGTTCAAGGCTCGATTCACCAGGACCCATATAAGCTTGATGCACAAGGTGGCACGTGCATCTGGAGTTCGTTTGCAGTGGCTGGAGGCCCTGGTGCGCACATTCTCTCCCCCTCTCCCTCCCTCCCTCTCTCTCTCTCTCAGAAAGAAAGAAAGAAAGGGAAGGAAGGGAAAACGTGTTTGTTTTGAGTAATTTCCAAAACCATTTGATACTGAGAACTTGATGATTTTTGTTCTTTCTCATAGCCGGGCCCCTCAGATGCGAGCTGCACCCCGGCCAGCCCCTGCAGCCCAGCCGCCAGCAGCAGCGCCCCCATCTGCAGTTGCTTCGCCTGCTGCTGCACCTCGACAGCCGGGTCTGATGGCCCAGATGGCAACCACTGCAGCCGGTGTGGCGGTCGGCTCTGCGGTGGGCCACACCCTGGGTCACGCCCTCACTGGGGGCTTCAGTGGCAGTGGGAATGCTGAGCCCGCAAAGCCTGATATCACTTACCAGGTAAGATTTTGGGCAGTCTGTCTTTCTATGGGTGCATTGTGAGAAAAACTTGGCTGTTAGTTCTTTTTGGGTGAAAGCTGTCACTAATGTTAGACTCCATGATACTGTTAGTAGAAAGTGGGCTATAAAAGCCACAGGTTCCAGGCATTGTGGTGCACATCTTCAATCCCAGCACTCGGGAGGCAGAGGTAGGGGGATTGATGAGAGTTCCAACACCACTCTGAGACTACATAGTGAATTCCAGGTAAGCCTGGGCTAGAGTGAGAGCCTACCTTAAAAAAAAAATAAGAAAAAGCCACAAGTTGTGCTAGAGTTTTCTTTTTTGGTTTTTCCAGGTAGAGTCTCACTCTAGCCCAGGCTGACTTGGAATTTACTATGGAGTCTCAGGGTGGCCTCGAACTCACAGTAATCCTACCTGTGCCTCCCGAGTGCTGGGATTAAAGGCGTGCACCACCACGCCCGGCTTTGTGCTAGAGTTTGACACTAGGCTATCAACAGCGACTCTATAAAGTAGAACTGAACAGTGCAGCACAACTTTTTTTTTTTGTTTTTTGTTTTTTTTTTTTAATTTTATTTATTTGAGAGCGACAGACAGAGAGAGAAAGAGGCAGATAGAGAGAGAGAATGGGCGCGCCAGGGCTTCCAGCCACTGCAAACGAAATCCAGATGCGTGCGCCCCCTTGTGCATCTGGCTAACGTGGGTCCTGGGGAATGGAGCCTCGAACCAGGGTCCTTAGGCTTCACAGGCAAGCACTTAACCGCTAAGCCGTCTCTCCAACCCTTTTTTTTGTTTTTTTTTTGTTTTTTGTTTTTTTTTTGTTTTTGGTTTTTCAAGGTAGGGTTTCACTCTAGCCCAGGCTGACCTGGAATTCACTATGGAGTCCTAGGGTGGCCTCGAACTCACGGCGATTCTCCTACCTCTGCCTCCCGAGTGCTGGGATTCTTTTTTTTTTGTTTTTTTTAAGGTAGGGTCTCACTGTAGCCCCTGCTGACCTGGAACTCACTCTAGTTGCAGGCTGTCCTCCCAGAAATCCTACCTATGCCTCCCAGAGTGCTGGGATTACAGGAATGGGCCACCATACCTGGAAATACATAATGGTTTATTTATTTGGTTGTATTAGGAGTGGAACCTAAAGGCCTCAAGCCTACTAGGCCACCTCGCACCAGCTGTCCCCCAGCTCAACTTTTAAAACTCTTATATTATTGTTGTTTCTTTTTGGTTTTTCAAGATGGGACCTCACTGTCTCACTAGCCCAGGCTGACCTGGAATTCACTATATAGTCTCAGGCTGTCTTTGAACTCACAGTGATCCTCTACCTCTGTCTTCTGAGTGCTGGTATTGTAGGTATGAGCCACCATGTCTCAATTTTAGGTAGTATCTTTGGCAGTTCTATGACATTGCCTCTCTGAGGTATATAGACTTTCTCATCTAATGAGCATATGCTCTGGTATATTTGAAACTCATCTGTTTTCTGTAATAGTTCTGTTTTGTTTATTTATTTGAGAGAGATTGGGCCTGCCAGGGGCTCTAGCCAGTGCAAATGAGCTCCCAGGCTGTCCTGGAATTCACTATCTTGTCTCAGGATGGCCTGTAGCTTACCTTTGCCTCCTGAATGCTGGGATTGAAGGCATGGGCTACCACCCCAGGGCTTGTTTTGGGTTTTTTTAGTGGGAGGGACATCTTTGTTCTTGAATCTTCCTTTGGATCTGAAATTTTGTTTGCTTTCTACATTTAAATGGTTTCACTCTTCCTAGAATTAGGTGGAACCTTAATTGCACCTGATTTTAGTTGTTTCCCCAATTAACAGCAAAGATTATGAACATGAATGTTATTCCTTGATTGTTACTACCGTTTCCTTCCTCAGTTGTGCTGACCATTGTATCTTCCCAGGAGCCTCAGGGTGCCAGGCCAGCAGAGCAGCAGCCTTGCTTTTTTGAGATCAAACAGTTCCTGGAGTGTGCCCAGAACCAGACTGACGTTAAGCTGTGTGAGGGTTTCAACGAGGTGCTGAAACAGTGCAGAATAGCAAATGGTAGGTGATCTACACATCTGCTCAGTTCATAGCCATGTTCCTGAACCATGATAGGATTTGGGTAGTTTTTATTAAATTTCTCTAAGCTTTTTACCACTTGTATTCTAAACCTGAATCTTCCTTCAACTGTAAAATCAATGTGCCATATCTTACTGTGGTTTACTGCATGGTCTCCTAGCTTCACAGCCCTGAATAAAAAATTAAGTAGTTCAGTGAAATTCTTGAGATTTAGTTGGCCTGTTTCTACGTAGTTTACACTTAACGATTCAGTTTAACAGCCATCACAATGCTTGTTTTCTTTCCCACGTTCAGGTAGGTAGGTAGGTAGGGAAGTTAATCCTTTCAGGTGGTTTAATGGTTCAAGTCCAAGTTTGTCAGAACTCTGTTAACATCATCTCTCTGTAGCTAAATTTCTGCTTCAGGACTGTCTCTAGAAGCATATATGTCCTGTCTTTAGTGTGAATTTTTGGTCTGATTGAAGGAAACCATTAGCTTAGAAAAGAAAGCTATAACCTTGGACAGCTTGCAACCTCGGTTTTGTGAGTGTGTCTACAACTAGTGACTGTTCTGACTTTACTTTCCTCTTTGCAGGATTAATCTAAGAAGTTATTCGGCCTGAAGAAATGGAAAATCTGCTCTGATGACCAAGTTGCTTTAGCATAAAAATGTAATTATAGTGAATGTGTAAAACTCTAAATTAAACTCTATTAACAGATCCATTGCTTCAGAGTGGCCATCAGAAAGTGTCCTGATGGTACAGAAGCTCTTTGAGATGTATAGGTTGGGCTGGGCAAGTGTTGTGTGGCCTCCTTAACCAGCTGTGATGTTTGTAAGTTAATTAGAATAAAGTGATTTTGTTCCCATGTGTGGTGTCATGAGTTGGATGTTCCTGCTGAATGTAATGGAATTTGCCTAAAAGACAACTATTTCAGTTGCCTCAGTTCCTCTGGTCTACAGTAACTGAATATTAGCACTGCCATGTACATCTCCCTGAGGAGTTAAATTAGGAGCAGCTCACCAGCTACTGTGCTGCCTGTCCAAAGGATTCTAAAGGCTTAGAGTTCCATAAACTGAGCAGCAAAAACTGCCTAAGGGCTGGACAAATGACTTAGTGGTTGAAGTGCTTGCCTACAAAGCCAAAGGACCCAAGTTCAATTTCCTGGTATCCATGTAAAGCAGATGCACAAGGTGGCACACGTACCTGGAGTTTGCAGTGGCTACAGGCCCTGGTGTGCCCATTGTATCCATCTTTCTCTATTTTAAAAAAACAGCTAAAGATATTGTCAAGCCGGTTGTTTATGCCTGTAGTCCCAGAACTTGGGATGCTGAAGTAGGATCATGGTACATTCCAAGCCCAATTGGGCAGCTAGAGTGAAACCCTGCCTCAAAATAATGATGGGGCCGGGCGTGGTGGCGCACGCCTTTAATCCCAGCACTCGGGAGGCAGAGGTAGGATGATTGCCGTGAGCTCGAGGCCACCCTGATACTCCATAGTGAATTCCAGGTCAGCCTGAGCTAGAGTGAGACCCTACCTTGAAAAAACCAAAAAAAAAAAAAAAAAAAAAAAAAAAATGATGGGAAATGGCATGTGATACCCTGTGGCCAAGGCACAGCACATTTTTTCACTTTAATTAGTTTTGGTTTTTCAAGGTAGGGTCTCTCTCTAGCCCAGGTTGACCTCGCACAATGGACCTTCTACCTTGACTTCCTGTGTGCTGGTGTTAAAAATACTGGGAGAAGTGAAACCCTTCGACAAAAAAACACTCTTCTACAAAAGAATGAGGTGTGAGAGCAGCCAGGGGGAGTCACAGCGCCCTTTGTTCTCCCTCTTCACTTTGCACTGTGTGCAGCATCTTCTGATCCTCCTGAGCGAAATTCATCATGTCTATTCTCAAGATCCATGCCAGAGAGATCTTTGACTCTTGTGGGAATCCCACTGTTGAGGTTGACCTCTAGACCTCAAAAGGTCTCTTCCAAGCTGCTGTGCCCAGTGGTGCCTCAGCTGTTATCTATGAGGCCCTGGAGCTCCGATGAGGCCTGCTACATGGGGAAGGGTTTCTCAAAGGCTGTTGAGCACATCAATAAAAGTATTGCACCTGCCCTGGGTAGCAAGAAGCTGTGGAACAGGAGAAGATTGACAAGTTGATCAAAATGGATGGCACCGAAAATACAAGTTTGGTGTGCCATCCTGGGTATGTCCCTTGCTGTGTGCAAAGCTGGTGCTGTGGAGAGGGGGGTGACCCTGTGCTGCCACATTGCTGACTTGGCTGGCAACCCTGAGGTCATCCTGCCAGTCTGGCTTCCAATGTGATCAATGGGGGTTCTCATGCCCGGAACAAGCTGGCCATGCAGGAGTTCACGATCCTCCCAGTGGGTGCATGCAGCTTCCAGGAGGCCACGCACATTGGAGGAGAGGTTTACCACAACCTGAAGAACATCATCAAGGAGAAATATGGGAAAGACGCCACCAACATGGGTGACAAAGGCGGGTTTGCGCCTGACCTGGAGAACAAAGCCCTGGAGCTGCTGAAGAACGCGACTGGGAAGGCTGACTCCACTGACCACGTTGTCACTGGCATGGCCATGGCTGCCTCTGAGTTCTTCAGGTCTGGTAAGTATGACCTGAACTTCAAGTCTGACAATGGCAGCAAGCACATCTTACCTGACCAGCTGGCTGACCTGTACAAGTCCTTCTCAAAGACTACCCATCGGTGTCCATTGAAGACCGCTTTGACCAGGATGACTGGGAAGCTTGGCGGAAATTTACAGCTAATGCAGGCATCCAGGCAGTGGGGGATGATCTCATGGTGACCAAGGCAAAACGGATTGCTAAATCTGTGGGTGAGAAGTCATGCAACTGCCTCCTGCTCAAAGTGAACCAGACTGGCTCTGTGACGGTCTCTGCAGGCGTGCAAGCTGTCACAGTCCAACGGTTGGGGTGTCATGGTGTCCCACCACTCTGGGGAAACTGAGGATACCTTCATTGCTGACCTGGTCGTGGGTCTCTGCACTGGGCAAATCAAGACTGGTCCACCTTGCTGATCTGAGCGCCTGGCCAAGTATAGCCAGCTGCTCAGGATTGAGGAGGAACTGGGCAGCAAAACTAAGTTTGCCGGCAGGGCCTGCAGAAAACCCCCTGGCCAAGTAAGCGGAGGGCAGACCAGCCCTGGAGCCCTCAGTCAACACCAGCTGCTTAGATCCTGCCCCTGATGTCAGCAGACTGCCTCCAGGCCCATTCTTGGTTTGCTGGGCTTCTGTACTTAGCTCCTACCACCGCTTCCTTAGAACGCCCAAGCTGCACCTGACCACGGGAGCCCTGTCAGATACCCCAGCTCTGTAATTATGTGATTGGTCCAAATCATTGTTCTTGTCACCTTTCTTCCCACCCCCAGCGGTTTTATGCACAAAATAAAAGCCTCAGTGACCAATGGAAAAAAAAAAGTGAGTTGTATAAGAAATTATCAACTGCAGCAGAGAAGTAGGAGAGATTCAGAGTGTCTAGAGACCACAGAAGCAGCTCCAGCAGCGGCGGGCACCAGGTCCCTGTGGCCACAACCACAAGGCTCAGCCTGAGCCACAGGAAGACCCAGGTGAGATTTCCACTCACACCTGCCTCCTTCTCACAAACTGAAGAAATGTGAAGGGAGGACTGCAGGCACCAACAGAGCGGCTAGTGAGGAAGAGGATCATGAGGACCAGTGGGAGAACTTCAGCCACCATCCACAGCCTCCCATCCCCCATCAGCAGCTCAAGCTCCAGCAAGCGCCAGAGACCTGGGGAGGGAAGCTCCGCAACACAGCATCCAGCACAGGCCATCAGAGCAGCGGCCCAGCCAGCCTACCTGAGCCAACAGCCCAGCAAAGAGGGACCCAAGCAGGAGCGCAGCATAATTGAGACCAAAACCATCCCAAATGGTAGCTGGGATAACACCAGCCTACTTGAATACTCTCATAGCAGGCAAACCCAACACTAACAGTCACTTTTGTGGTTACTCTGAATCTTAAGAGCCACACCTAGCACCTTAAGCTCCTACCCTGAAGATATATAACATCAGATTGATTAATATATCTAATAATACTGCAGATAATTAGAAATTCAAGCATTAAATTAATCCAAGATGCAAAAATATGTACATTATAACACAAGAAACACCAAAAATCAAGATAATATAAATCCACCAAAGAGTATTAATGCATCAGAAATGACCATCAGTGAGACTGATTTAGAGGAAATGCCTGAGAAAGATTTCAAAAGAATGATTATAAATATGTTCAAGGAAATCAAAGAAATGAAGAAGACACAGGAAACCAATTTAATGAAATAAGGAGGTCAATACAAGACATAAATAAGGAAATAGAAATAATAAAGAAAAACCAATCAGAATTACTACCAATGAAGAACACAGTCAATGAAATAAAAAACTAGAAAATCTCACCAGTAGAATAGATGGAGAGGACAGAATTTATCTAAACTAGAAGATGAGGTGGCAGATCTAATACAAAACAATAAAAAGAAAGACTAATAGAAAAGTATGAATGGGAATTTCAAGAGATTTGGGACACTATGAAAAGATCAAACATAAGAATTCAGGGAATAGTAGAAGGAGAAGAATTTCACTCCAAAGGCATAGTGGGCATTTTCAACAAAATCATAGAAAACGTCCCCCAAATTGGGAAAGAGATGCCAATGCAGATACAGGAATCCTTTAGAACACCAAACAGACAAAACCTGGGAAGAACCTCTCCTCGTCACATTATAAATAAACTACTAAACACAAACCAAAGAAAAAATATTGAAAGTAGTTAGAAAAATCCAGTCACATGCAAAGGCAAGCCCATCAGGATCACAGCAGATTACTCAACACAAATTTTAAAAGCCAGAAGGGCTTGGAGTGATGTATTCCAAGTTCTGAAAGATAACAACTGTCAACCAAGGTTATTTTATCCTGCAAAGCTATCCGTTCAAATAGATGGAAAAATAAGGACATTCCACAACAAAAGCAGACTAAAGGAATATTTGAAGACAAAACCAGCTCTACAGAAAATACTTGAAAGGATCCTCCATGCTGAAGAGAAAGGACCTGGGGGAAAAAAAAAAAAACTCAAATACAAGAGAGCAAAGGTAAAACCGGAAAAACTACAAAACAAGAAAAATAGCAAAAATAAACAAACGCCTTTCAATAATAACTCAATATCGACGGTCTCAATGCCCTAATCAAAAGACATAGGTTTGCAGACTGGGTTAAAAAGCAGGATCCGGGCTGGAGAGATGGCTTAGCGGTTAAGCGCCTGCCTGTGAAGCCTAAGGACCCCGGTTTGAGGCTCCATTCCCCAGGACCCACGTTAGCCAGATGCACAAGGGGGCGCACGCATCTGGAGTTCGTTTGCAGTGGCTGGAGGCCCTGGTGCGCCCATTCTCTCTCTCTCTCTGTGCCTCTTTCTTTCTCTGTTTGTTGCTCTCAAATAAATAAATAAAAATAAAAATTAAAATTAAAAAAAATTTAAAAAAAAGCAGGATCCTTCAATTTGTTGCCTCCAAGAAACTCACCTTTCTACAAAGGATGGACACCATCTTAGGGTGAAAGGTTGAAAAATGGTGTTTTAAGCAAATGGGCCTAGAAAACAAGCAGGGGTTGCTATCCTAATATATGACAAGGTAGACTTCAGTCCAACACTAGTTAGAAAAGATAAGGAAGGACACTAAACATATATGCACCTAACATGGAGGCTCCCAACTTCATCAAACAAATGCTATTAAAACTATGGTCACAGATAACACCAAATACAGTTGTAGTGGCTGACTTGAACACCCCACTCTTATCAATTGACAGGTCATCCTGGCAAAAATAAATAAATAAATAAATAAATAAATAAATAAAAAGAGATGCATATGGATTAAATGAGGACATAGAACAAATGGACCTAACAGATATATACAGGACATTTCATCCAAATGCTGCAGAATACACTGGTTTTCCAACGTAGGGTCTCAGTCTAGCTCAGGCTTACCTGGAAGTAGTCTCAGGGCAGCCTGGGACTCATGGTGATCCTCCTACCTCTGCCCGCTGAGTGCTGGAATTAAACGCGTTCACCACGCCCAGCTTAGAATACACATTTTTTTTCAGCAGCACATGGGACATTCTCTAAAATAGACCATATATTAGGACACAAAACAAATCTTAACAAATACAGGAAAATTAAAATAATTCCTTACACTCTGAGATCACAATGGTCTCAAACTACAAATTGTTAGCAAGAAAAGCTATAGCACATACACAAAATCATGGAAACTAAACAATACACTACTAAATATGAATGGATCAATGAAGAAATCAAGAAGGAAATCAAAAATTCATAGAATCAAATGATAATGACAACACAACATACCAAAACCTTTGGGACACAATGAAGACAGTCCTAGGAGGGAAATTTATAGCTTTAAATGCCTATATTAAGAAATTAGAGGGAAAGAGGAGGAAAAGATCATGACATCAAAATAAAAGAGAGACTGATTGAGACAGGGAGGGGATATGATGGAGAATGGAATTTCAAAGGGGAAAGTGGGGGGAGGAAGGATATTACCATGGGATATTTTTTATAATCATGGAAAATGTTAATAAAAATTGAGAAGAAAAAAAAAGAAATTAGAGGGAGCTGGGCGTGGTGGCACAAGCCTTTAATCCCAGCACTCAGGAGGCAGAGGTAGAAGGATCACCATGAGTTCCAGGCCACCCTGAGACTACATAGTGAATTCCAGGTCAGCCTGGGCTAGAGTGAAACCCTACCTCAAAAAAAAAAAAAAAAAAAAAAAAAAAAAAAAAGAAAGAAAGAAAGAAAGAAAAGAAAAGAAAGAAAGAAATTAGAGGGGCTGGAGGGATGGCTTAGCAGATAAGGTGCTTGCCTGTAAAGCCAAAGGACCCAGGTTCAATTCCCTAGGACCCACGTTAGCCAGATGCACAAGGGGGTGCATGCATCTGGAGTTCGTTTGTAGTAGCTGGAGGCCCTGGCACACCCATTCTCTCTCTCTCCCTCTTTCTCTGTCAAATAAATAAATAAATAAAATTTAAAAAAAAGAAATTAGAAAGGTCTCAAGTAAACAACTTAATGCTTCACCTTAAATCCTTGGAAAAAGAAGAACAAGGCAAACCAAAAATTAGTAAATGGGAAGAAATAATAAAGATTAAGGCAGAAATTAATGAAATAGAAACTAAAAAAAAAAAAATCCAAAGAATCAATGAAACAAAGAGTTGGTTCTTTGAAAGGATAAACAAGATTGATAAACCTTTAGCAAATCTGACCAAAAGAAAGAGAGAAGAGACACAAATTAATAAAAAATTAGAGATGAAAAAGGCACTGTCACAACATACCAGAGAATTAAAAAAAAAAAAATCATAGGGACATACTATGAGAACATATACTCCACTAAGTTTGAAAATCTATCTAAAAGAAATTGATGATTTCCTTGATTTATATGACCTGCCTAAATTAAATCAAGATGAGATTAACCACTTACATATACCTATAACAAGTATAGAGATCCAAGCGGTTATCAAAAAATTTCCCAACTAAAAAAAGGCCAGGCCCAGATGGATTCACTGGTGAATTGTATATAAATGACTGAAAGACAAAAATCACATGATCATCTCATTAGACACAGAGAAAGCATTTGACAAAATCCAACATCCCTTCATGATAAAAGTCCTACAGAGACTGGGAATAGAAGGAACACATTCAACATAATAAAGGCTATTTATGACAAGCCTACAGCCAACATATTACTAAACAGGGAAAGACTGGAAGCTTTTCCACTAAAATCAGGAACAAGACAAGGGTGTTCACTGTCCCCACTTTTATTTAATATAGCACTGGAAGTCTTAGCCATAGCAATGAGGCAAGAGATGCACATAAAAGGGATACAAATTGGAAAGGAAGAGATCAAGTTATCATTATTTGCAGAAGACATGATTCTATACATAAAGGACCCTAAAGACTCTACTACCAAATGGTTAGAGCTGATAAACATCTATAGCCATGTAGCAGCATACAAAATAGACACACAGAAATCAGTAGCCTTCCTATATGCTAACAACAAACACACAGAGGATGAACTCAGAGAATCACTCCCATTCACAATTGCATTAAAAAAAAAAGTACTTTGGAATAAACCTAACCAAGGAAGTGAAAGATCTCTACAATGAAAACTTTAAAACACTCAAGCGAGAAACTGCAGAAGACACTAGGAAATGGAAAGACATCCCTTGTTCTTGGATCAGAAGAATAAATATTGTGAAAATGGCAATCTTACCAAAAGCAATCTACACATTTAATGAAATCCCCATCAAAATTCCAATGGCATTCTTCACAGAAATAGAAAAAACAATCCAAAAATTAATTTGGAAGCACAAAAAAAACCCTCGAATATCTAAAACAATACTGAGCAACAAAAATAAGGCTGGTGGTGTCACCATACATAATTTTTAACCTGTACTACAGAGCCATAGTAACAAAAACAGCATGGTACTGGCACAAAAGCAGATATGTAGATCAATGGAACAGAATAGAGGACCCAGATGTAAGTCTGGGTAGCTATAGCCACCTAATCTTTGACAAAAAATGCCAAAAAATACTCATTGGAGAAAAGACAGCCTCTTCAGCAAATAGTGCTGGGAAAACTGAATATGTATCTGTAGAAGGATGAAAATAGATCCTTGTCTCTTTCCATGTATAAGAATTAAGTCCAAATGGATCAAAGACCTTAATAACAGACCTGAAACTCTGAAACTCCTAGAAGAAAAAATAGGGGAAACCCTTCAACATATTGATCTTGGCAAAGACTTTTTGAATATAACCCCAATTGCTCAGGCAATAAAACCACAGATTAACTGCTGGGACCTCATGAAATTACAAAGCTTTTGTACAGCAAAAGGCACTGTGAATAGAGCAAAGAGGCAACCTACAGAATGGGAGAAAATCTTTGCCAGCTATACATCTGATAGAGGATTAATATCTAGGATATATAAAGAACTCAAAATAATAATAATAAATCAAACAATCCAATTAAAAACTGGGCTATGGAACTAAATAGAGAGTTCTCAAAAGAAGAAACACAGATGGCATATGTTGCAGTCAGGTTCACACTGCTGGTAGAAATCACCCAACCAAGAGCAGCTTGTGGGAAAAAGAGGTTTATTTTGGCTTACAGGGTCGAGGGGAAGCTCCACGATGGCAGGGGAAAACGATGGCATGAGCAGAGGTTGGACATCATCCCCTGGCCCACATAAGGTGGACAACAGGAACAGGAGAGTATGCCAAACACTGGCATGGGGAAGCTGGCTATAACACTTATAAGCTTGCCCCCAAGAATACACTGCCTCCAGGAGGCTTTAATTTCCAATTGCCATCTGCTGGGGAACCTAACATCCAGAACACCTAAGTTTATGGGGACACCTGAATCAATCCATCACAGCATATAAACATCTTTAAAAAATGTTCTACATCCCTAGTCAGCAGGGAAATGCACATTAAAACTATGTTGAGATTCCATCTCATTCCTGTCAGATTGGTTCCCATAATGAAAACAAATGACCATAAATGCTGGTGAGGATGCAGAAAAAGAGGGACCCTTCTACACTGTTGGTAGGAATGCAATCTGGTCTAGCCATTGTGGAAATCAGTGTGGAGGTTTCTGAGACAGCTAAAAATAGATCTACCACAAGACCCAGCTATACCACTCCTGGCATGTATCCTAAGGACTTGTCTCATTACCTTAGAGATACTTGCTCAACCATGTTTATTGCCACTCTGTTCATAATAGCTAGGAAATGGAACCAGCCTAGATGAGTGGATAATGAAGATGTGGCACATTTATACAATGGAGTTCGACTTAGTGGTAAAGAAAATGAAGTTATGAAATTTGCAGGAAAATGGATGTATCTGGAAAAGGATTATACTAAGTGAGGTAACCCAGGTCCAGAAAGCCAAACACTTCATGTTCTCTCATATGTGGACCCTAGCTATAAATAATTGGATTTCTGTGTGAGTAGAAAGAAAACTCAGTAGCAGAGGCCAGTAAGCTAGAAAGGAGATATAAAGGGAATAGAAAGGGAGGGACGAGGGAATTAATAGGATGGTATTGTATATATGTAAGTAGAAGAACAGATTAATGGGGTGAAAAGGCCTAAGTGAGGTCAGGGGAAGAGACCGGATAAAAGTAAGGTGGAGAGAGGGCTAATCAAATTTAAGAGGATATAAATAAATCATATGGAAACCTTTTTTGGACAATGGAACACACAGGAGCCATAGATTATTACTACAAAATTTTCAGTACCAGGTATGGGATACCCTCCAGTGAGTTGTTGGCCAGGGAGGTCCCAGATGCCCCCAAAACATTATAGGCCATTGCCGGGGCCCTTGGTTTTCTACCAGGAATAGATGGTAAGACCCTATTGCTGAAGACTCCACATACTTGGGCTGCAAGGTCACTGAGAAACCCTGCTGGAACTGAGCTGAAAACCTCCTCCATGTAGACCAGTTGACAGAAAGCTGGAATAAGCCATTCTGCATGCAGTTCAATGGGAGAGGGAGAAATCACCAGTGAAGATACTCAACAGTGGACACTGCAAGCCTTATATTTGGCCAGCCAGGCCAAATGAGCTAACAGGTGCAATAATGGCACGTCTGTTATGAGGGAAACCAACCACCGTCTAAGTTGACTGGAGGCCCGCTCTATGGGAGGGAATACATCTCTGATACTGAAAACCTACAACAGGGGTAGTCATGAACCCTAGGGGTATAACATTTGCTGCCATCTGACTAAGTGTATATACTATGCTCACCAAAGTGCCCAGTAAGCACTTCTCTTGATGTTCATACCCACATATTAATGGTACTCTCACTTTAGGTTAGAGAACCTTCTCTTTTCAGATGGCAGTGACCTTGGATGACTCAGAAGGCACTATGGTACTGAGGAGAAGTGACAGAGGAGTGCTCATCACTTAAATATCTCAATCATACCTTCCATGGTTCAGGGTCCATTGCGGAAGAGGTGGCGGAAAGACTGTAAGAGCCAAAGGAAGGGTAGGACTCCTTACAACGTGCTCCTCCAGACACAAAATGGCCTGGATATCCATGACCTCACAGTGCCTGACACTACCTACACAAGACCATCATAATAGGAAGTAAAGATCATGACATCAAAATAAAAGAGAGGCTAATTGAGAGGGGGAGGGGATATGATGGAGAGTGGAGTTTCAAAGGGGAAAGGGTGGGGGGAGGGAGGGAATTACCATGGGATATTGTTTACAATTATGGAAGTTTTCAATTAAAAGAAAAAACTGAGGGCTGGAGAGATGCCTTAGCAGTTAAGGCGCTTGTCTGCAAAGCCAAAGGACCCAGGTTCAATTCCCCAGGACCCCCATAAGCCAGATGCACAAGGGAGCACATGCATCTGGAGTACATTTGCAGTGGCTGGAGGCCCTGGCGCACCCATTCTCTCCCCCCCCCCCTTCCCCCTGCCTATTTCTGTATCTCTCTCTCAAATAAATAAATAAAAATAAAATATTTTTAAAAGATTTAGTTAAAACTGGGTGTGGTGGCTCATGCCATTAATCCCAGGACTTGAGGGCAAAGGTAGGAAGATGGCCATGAGTTCAAGGCCACCCTGAGACTACATAGTGAGTTCCAGGTCAGCCTGGGCTACAGCGAGACCCTAACTGGAAAAAAAAAAAAATTGGGGGGTGGGGCTGGGGAAATGGTTTAGTGGTTAAGGCGGTTGCCTGCAAAGCCTAAGGACCCCAGTTCAATTCCCCAGGACCCAAGAAATCCAGATGCACAAGGGGGCATATGCATCTGGAGTTCGTGTGCTGTGGTTGGAGGATCTGGTGCATCCATTCTGTCTTTTTCTGCCTCTTCCATTCTCTCTCTCAAATAAATAAAATATTGTTTTTAAAAATTGTAAGATGAAATTGTGTTTCGTTTGCTAGGGATGGAGTCATAGGCATGCTAGGCAAGCACTTGAAGCAAAATCATGGCAGGTACGGCACTGGTGGATTCCTGAAAGGGGAGTTCCCTAACCTTTAAAATCTGTTAAGTGTGGGCTGGGGAAATGGCTTAGCAGTTAAGGTGTTTACCTGTGAAGCCTAAGGACCCCGGTTCGATTCCCCAGGACCCACGTAAGCCAGATGCACAAGGGGGTGCATGTGTCTGGAGTTCGTTTGCAGTGGCTGGAGGCCCTGGCACACCCATTCTCTCTCTCTGCCTCTTTTTCTGTTTCTCTCTCTCTCTCTCTTTCAAATAAATAAATAAATAAAACATTTTTTAAAAATCTGTTAAGTGTGAGACCACACAGGCATTCCTTAAGTGGGTCCCCATGACAGCTATTTTTTTAAATATTTTATTTTTATTTATTTTCTTATTAGAGAGACAGAGAGAGAAAGAGAGAGAGAATGGGCACACCAGGGCCTCTAGCCACTGCAAACAAACTCCAGATGCATGTGCCACCATGTGCATCTGGCTTATGTGGGAATTGAACCTGGGTCCTTAGGCTTCACAGGTAAGCGCCTTAACAGCAGTTTTACACCAAGGTATCAAAGGCCCTGTTCTGGCCCTGTTCCAGACCATCCAAGTTTCCAGCACCCTCCACCAGAGGTCACCGCTGGTAAGGTTCCACCCCATGCCTATCCTAGCTGGGCCTTGGCCTGCATCCCAGGTTTGCAGTTGTGATTTATTTTTGGCATGTCAGTGCAGCCACCCGTCACCAAGTACCAAACTCCAAAAGAGCAAGATATCTGACTTACAAGTGTCTGCTTGGGATACCGCTTCAGCCTTCTGTTGTCCCAGCCTTCAGGGGCTCCAGGACCTTTGAGATTTTTGTCACTTTCATTCAGGGGCCTGTGAGGACCTAACAGGGTGAGTATCCAGACAACAGGTGGGGAACAGAGGGGTTATGAGGTGGAGAAGACAGAAATACCCAATGGTCAGGGAGCTTTCTGCAGAGGATGGGCTCTGTGCTGTGTGCTTTCTGACTCAAGGTTGGGGAGAGGGATGTAATGTTCCAAACCAGGCCACCCACTTGGAACAGGTGTCCAGGGACTGATGGAGCAGAGGACAGGCCCAAAGTTAGCCTTTAATCCCAGAATTTGGGAGGCTAAGGTAGGAGGATTGTCTTGAGTTCAAGGCCAGCCTTGGGGCTACAGAGGGGGTTTCAGGTCAGTCTAAGGTGAAAAAAAATAAAAATAAACAAATCCCTAGCCCTAGTCAGGCCTCAGGGCTGGGGACAGACACACACACACACACTGCCAGAATTTGGTTAACGTGGCTCTGCTAAGGAATGGAGCCCCCAGCCCAGGACTGCATCCTGGCCTGGAACCAGACGCACCCTCCATGCAAGGTCAAACAATGGAAGGTATGTGAGGGGCACAGATGCCCATTTTGGGAACTTGCCTGCAAATGGGCTTGAGCGAAACAAACACCCCCAGGCCCTGCTGACAGGGCAGCAGAGGTCTGAATTCAGTTCAGTTCAGGTGCTTGGCTATTGGCAAAGAAGGCTGTTGTTATTCTAAACCTTCCTCCGGTTACCAGGCACCCAGTAGCAGGGACACCAGGCTTCCTGGAACAGCCTGAGTCCTGAGGCAGCCAGGACTGCTGCTTGGCTGGTCAGCAAATTGGGCCCTAGAGAGGCCAGGCCTTCTGGGGCCCGTGGAAGTGGGGCAAGAGGCAGTGTATGCCTGTTGTCTGTTTGTCTCAGTTTTGAGGGTAAGTTTCTGCAATGGTCAAATGCTGAGTCTGAGATAGGGGTTCAGTTCCCTGGCAGGAGCCCTTTATGTTCCCCCTGCTCTGCAGAAAAAAGAGTAGGCCAGATCTGTGTCCAAATTTGGGTATGTTAACTCTGGTCTGGAGGTGTGTAGCTCAGTGGTAGAACACTTGCACAAGGCTCTGGGCTTGATTCCCACTACTGCAAAGAAATAACAAAAGGAGGGCTGAAGAGATGGCTTAGCGGTTAAGGCGTTTGCTTGCAAAGCCAAAGGTCCCCAGTTCGATTCCCTAGGATCCATGTAAGCCAGATGTACAAGGTGGCGCATGCACCTGGAGTTCGATTGCAGCAGCTGGAGGCCCTGGTGTGCCCATTCTCTCTGCCTCTCTCTTTCTCTGTCTCTCTCTCCCTCTCAATTAAACAAATAAATTTTAAAAATATAACAGAAGAATAAGCAGTCTGGGCATGTAGCTCTGTGGTAGTGTGCTTGCCTAGGATGCACAAGGTCCTGGGTTCAATCCCCACCATTGGAAAATATTGTCATTGACTTTGTACTGTCTACACTGCCCCAGGACTCACTGACCATTGTTAGGTAGAATCTGAGGTATTCCATCTGCCAGAGTCTGAATCAGAGGTCACCTGCCTCAATCTAGAATCTGAGGTAGGGCTGGAGAGATGGCTTGGTGGTTAGGGTGCATGCCTGCGAAGCCTAAGGACCCAGGGTCGATTCTCCAGCTCTCAAATAAGCCACATGCACAAGGTGGCACATGCGTCTACAGTTCATTTGCACTGGCTGGAGGCCCTGGTGTGCCCATTCTCTCTCCTTTTTCTCTCTCTTCCTCTGACTCAGATAAAAATAAAAGTAATTTTAGAATCTGAGGTATTCCAATCAGCCAGACTCTGGACCAGAGGCCACCTGCCTAAACACTGACTCACACCTAGGAAGCAGAAATTGCTATACACCTGTGCTGGACAAAGACAGCACAGGCTAACCAAGGTGTGTTTTTGTTTTGTTTTGTTTTGTTTTGTTTCGAAGCAGGGTCTCACTTTGCAGTTCCAGGCTGGCCTTGACCTTATAACAGTCCCCCAACATCAGCCTCCTGAATGCTGGGACTAAAGGTGGGTGCCACCACGCCTGGCTTAACCAGGATGTTCTGCTGAACATCACTATCTAGTGGGGGAGAAAACAGCACACAGTGGCAAGAGAAACCCAAGGCTGGAACCAAGACTTTTTTGCCCAGCTCTGATGCAGTGTTTGGCTTTCATCCAAGTGTGATGTCTCATGTTTGTAATTCCAGCACTCAGGAGGCTGAAGCAGGAGGACTGTTACAAGTTCAAGGCCCACCTGGGTTACATAGTGAGTCTGAGGCCAGTCTGGCCTACAGAATAAAACCTGTCTCAAAACAAGAACAAGGCCAGGTGTGGTGGCACACGCCTTTAATCGCAACACTCGGAAGGCAAAGGTAGGAGGATCACTGTGAGTTCGAGGCCACCCTGAGACTACATAGTGAATTCCAGGTCAGCCTGAACTAGAGTGAGACCCTACCTTGAAAAACCAAAACAACATAAATAAACAAATAAATACATAACAAATGGGAGCCCAGGATGATGGTGCACGCCCCTGTAATCCCAGTGCTTAGGGAGATGGAGATGGGGCATGGGGAGGATCAGCTGAATTGGGAGGATCAGGAGTTCAAGGGCAGCTTCAGCTATATGAGATCCTATCCCACCTCCTCTTCCCCCCCCAAAAGCAAAGGAACAAAAAAGAGTGTTCCGTAAAATGAAAGAGGGAGGGTTATGAAAGTGCTGGTGATAGAATGAGTGAAGGAGCAGTGTGACGGAGGAATGTCTTCAGGGTGAGAGTTACAGTTGGGGAAATAAGAAAAGGCCACTGCAATAGAACACTGCTGTGTTGAAACCTTGGCTTCTCATTTTGGATGAAAATTCAGAGAACACAGAGCAGCAGGACCTCATCTCCTCAGAGGGACTTGAGGAACTAATTGCACTTTTTTTTTTTTTTTTTGGTTTTTCGAGGTAGGGTCTCACTCTAGTCCAGGCTGACCTGGAATTCACTATGGAGTCTCAGGGTGGCCTCGAACTCACGGCAATCCTCCTACCTCTGCCTCCCGAGTGCTGGGATTAAAGGCGTGCGCCACCACGCCTGGCTCTTAATTGCACTTTTAAATTTGTCCTTTGCAGTGTTTTTTTTTTCCTTCTTTATTTATTTATTTATTTATTTATTTATTTATTTATTTGAGGTAGTTGTCTCACTCTAGCCCAGGCTGACCTGGAATTCACCATGTCGTCCCAGGCTGGCCTTGAACTCTTGGCGAAATCCTCTTACCTCTACCTCTACCTCCAGGGTGTTGAAATTAGAGTTGTACTACTACGTCCGGCTCCTTTTATTTGTTTATTTTATTTGTTGGTACATCAGGAGTTCAAGGTCATTCTTGGCTACAGGTGATCCTACCTCAAAAACTAACCAAAAGCCTGGTGTGGTGGTGAATGCCTTTAATTCCAGCACTTGGGAGGCAGAGGTAGGAGCCTGGGCTAGAGTGAGACCCTACCTCAAAAAACCAAAAAAAGAAGGAGAAGGAGGAGGAGGAGGAGAAGAAGAAGAAGAAATGGCTTAGTGGTTAAGACACTTGCCTGAAAAGCCAAAGGATCCAGGTTCAATTCCCCAGGACCCATGTAAGCCAGATGCACAAGGTGGCGCATGCATCTGTACTTCATTTGATGGCCCTGACGCACCCATTCTCTCTCTCTCTCTCTCTCTCTCTCTCTCAAATAAATAAATAAAAATAAGATTTAAAATGCAGAAACAGCTTCATCCCATGAAGACACATCCTCTGCACTGAGGGGAACTGCTGACTGCTTCTTTCTGCTCCCCTCTCAGGCCTTCAGAATCCCCCCGCCCAAACACGGAGCATGACCCGGGACGAGGCTCTTCCCGACTCCCACTCTGCACAGGGCTTCTATGAGACCTATGAGCCCAAGGAAATCCTGGGCAGGTAAGACCTAGACCTTCCCCAGGATGTCCTGACCTGGCCTAGAGCAGGCTCTGTGGCCCGGAGAGAACCTCCTCACTGGCCCCTTGAAGAATGCCTGTTGTGGGTGCTGCTTCCTGAAGCCAGAACAGAGGAAAAGGATGTGACATCTGCAAGTTCTCCTCACAGGGGATGTGGACAAGAACATCTAAAGTCACCTTTGGGTTAGGGGTGGGGATCCCTCTCTCTCCCCTTTCCCGCTCCCTTCCCCCATTCTTTTTCCTCTTACCTTTGACTTCCCTCCCCTCTTTCTTCTTCTTCTTCTTCTTTTTTTTTTTTTTTTTTTTTTTTTTTTTTGTGTTTTGGTTTTTGAAGTAGAGTCTCACTCTAGCTCAGGCTGACCTGGAATTCACTATGTAGTCTGAGGCTGGCCTCAAACTCATGGTGATCCTCCTACCTCTGCCTCCCGAGTGCTGGGATTAAGGCTGTGCACCACAATGCCTGGTTTCTTTCTTCTTTCTTTTCTCTTCTTTATATTTTTAAAAATATTTTATTTTTATTTACTTCTTTATTTGACAGAGAAAGAGGGAGAGAGAGAGAATGAGAGAATGGGCATGCCAGGGCCTCCAGCCACTGCAAACAAACTCCAGATGTGTGTGTCCCCTTGTGCATCTGGATAATGTGGGCCCTGAGGAATCGAACCTGGGTCCTTTAGCTTTGCAGGCTAATGCCTTAACTGCTAAGAGCCATCCCTCCAGCTGACCCCCCCCTTTTTTTTTTTGGTTTTTTGAGGTAGGGTTTTTGCTCTAGTCCAGGCTGATCTGGAATTCACTATATAGTCTCAAGCGTGGTGGCACACGCCTTTAATCCCAGCACTCGGGAGGCAGAAGTAGGAGGATCGCCGTGAGCTCGAGGCCACCCTGAGACTCCATAGTGAATTCCAGGTCAGCCTGGGCTAGAGTGAGACCCTACCTCGAAAAACCAAAAAATAAATAAATAAATAAAGTAAATAAATAAATAAATAAAGGTATGCACCACCACGACTGGCATTTTTTTTTTTTTTTTTTTTTGACGCAGGTTCTCACTCTAGCCCACCTTGGTCTCAAACTTGCAGTGATCCTCCTGTCTCAGCCTCTCAAGTGCTGGGATTCCAGGCTTGTGCCACCATGTCCAGCTGTACTACTTCTGTGTGCTGAGGAGCACTGAATGAGGAGTCAAGACGTTTGATATGAGGCTTGTTACCCCTCAGTTGTGGGCAAGTCACTCACAGCTCCATGTCTGTTTTGCCTCACCCTATCATCTCCCAAAAGCTCCCAGGGAGTGGGGAGAAGTATAAACTACCAGCTTGGCTTGGTGGCACATGTTTGTGACCCTGAGTTTGAGGCCAGCGTGGAATACACAGAGACCCTGGGGGTGGAGAGAGAGAAAGAAAAACAGAGAGAGGCAAAAGGAGAGAGCTAGCTCAGCAAGGAAGAGAGGAGAGGAAAGAAGGAAGGAAGCTGAGCGTCTTTAATCCCAGCACTTGGGAGGCAGAAGTAGGAGGATGTCACCGTGAATCCGCAAGGCCACCCTGAGACCACATAGTGAATTTCAGGTCAGCTTGAGCAAGTATGAGACCCTACCTCAAAACACCGATGGAAAAAAAAAAAAAAAAAAAAGAAGAAGAAGAAGAAGGAAGGAAGGGAGGAAGGGAAGGTTACCACAGAGCAAAAACACCTCTGTGCTGGCTTTGACCTGGGACTTCACGGTGGGTGAGGGGTCCTAAGGCCATCTGTCCTCTGCCCCTCAGGGGAGTTAGCAGTGTGGTCAGGCGCTGCATCCACAAGCCCACATGCAAGGAATACGCCGTGAAGATCATTGACATCACAGGCGGAGGCAGCTTCAGCTCCACCGAGGTTCAGGAGCTGCGAGAAGCCACACTGAAGGAGGTGGACATCCTGCAAAAGGTCTCAGGACATCCCAACATCAGTGAGTGATGGCCCCAACCAAACCACAGTAGCATGCTCCGCCATGATTCTGCCCTGTTACCCCAAGTCGGGGCATGCAAACACACCCCATGTCTGGCGAGAACCATCCAGGGGACACTGTGCACTTGAGACTATCAGCTCCTCCCTTACTGCTCTGACAGAAAGGGTCCCAGACAGGGCTGGGAATGGAGGCAGGTGGGGCAGGGGAGTGCCTAGTCCTGGGGCCCATCCACACCCCTGCAACTCCTTTTGAGCGCTGCCCCATCGCCAGTCCCCTGCTTCTGAAGCCGGGGGCGGCGGCTTCACTTGCCACTCGCCGAGCTCTACGGGCCCTGCGCAGGCTGCCCTGCTCCTTGACGCCAGCTAGCCGTTTCCATTTCAGTACAGCTGAAGGACACATATGAGACCAACACTTTCTTCTTCTTGGTGTTTGATCTGTAAGTACCCAGCCCCGCAGCTATCATCATCCTGGGATCTAGGAGAACGAACCCCTGCCCTGGTTACCCACCCACTTATGTGGGAGATCAGCCTCTCCCCACCCACTCTAGGATCATAGATATGTTAGGGCCAGGCTGCCAGGTTTCAAAACCTGGCACATCACTTAGAGAATGGTTATTTTTTTTTTGGTTAATTTATTTATTATTTATTTGAGAGAGAAGGAGGCAAAGAGAGAGAGAGAGAGAATAAGAATGGGCATGCCAAGGCCTCCAGCCACTGCAAACAAACTTCAGACACATGTGCCACCTTGTGCATTTGGCTCACGTGGGTACTGGGGAGTTGAACCTGGGTCCTTAGCTTCATAGACAATTGGCTTAACCGCTAAGCCCAATTTTTAAAATACTTTTATTTATTTGAGAGAAATAGGCAGGTAGAGAGAGAGAGAGAGAATGGGTACACCAGGGCCTCTAGCCACTGCAAACAAACTCCAGATGCATGTGCCACCATGTGCATCTGGCTTTATGTGGGTACTGGGGAACTGAACCTAGGTCCTTTGGCTTTACATGCAAGCACCTTAACCGCTAATCCATCTCTACAGCCCCCCCCCCTTTTTTTTTTTTTGAGACAGGGTCTCACATAGCTTGGGCTGGCCTTGAACTACTGATCCTCTTGTCTTCATGCTCCATGGAGCTGGGATGAAACTGTCTCATGCATGCCAGGGAAGCACTCTATCAAATGAACTACTCCCTAGCCCTAATTTTTTTTGGTGGGGGGGCAGTTTCAAGGTAAGGTCTCAGTCCAGCCCAGGCTGACCTGAAACTCACTCTGTAGCTCAGGCTGCCCTTGACCTCACAGATATCCTCCTGCCTTAGCCTAAAAGTTCTGGGGTTAGAGGCAAACACCACCATGCCTGGCCCTATTTTCAACCTTTTGAGACAAGTTCTCATGCAGCCCAGACTGTCCTCCAAATTGCTATGTAGCTGACAATGACATTGAACTCCTGGTCCTCCTGCCTCCACCTCCTGAGTGCTAGGATCACAGGTGGACACTATCACAGCCAGCTCTTTCTTTTCTTTCTTTCTTTCTTTCTTCCTTTTTTTTCTTTTGGTTTTTCAAGGTAGGATCTCACTCTAGTCCAGGCTGACCTGGAATTCTCCTATCTCTGTCTCCCAAGTGTTGGGATTAAAGACATGCGCTACCAACACCTGGCCCTTTCTTTTGTTTTAAGACAGCAACTTTCTTTTTAAAAACTTTTTTTGTTCATTTTTATTTATGTATTTGAGAGTGACAGACAGAGAGAGAAAGAGGCAGAGAGAGAGAGAGAGAGAGAGAGAGAATGGGCACGCCAAGGCCTCCAGCCACTGCAAACGAACTCCAGACGCGTGCGCCCCCTTGTGCATCTGGCTAACGTGGGTCCTGGGGAATCGAGCCTCGAACCGGGGTCCTTAGGCTTCACAGGCAAGTGCTTAACCGCTAAGCCATCTCTCCAGCCCAGCAACTTTCTTTTGAAAACTCTCTCTCTCTCTCTCTCTCTCTCTTTTTTTTTTGGTCTTTCGAGGTAGGGTCTCACACTGACCTGAAATTCACTATGTAGTCTCAGGGTGGCCTTGAACTCACGGCGATCCTCCTACATCTGCTTCCCAAGTGCTGGGATTAAAGGCGTGTGCCACCATGCCCGGCTGAAAACTACTTTTTCAAAAACACATCTGAAAGAAAGGATGGATACTCCGGGGCCCCTTGCTGCTATAAACAAATTTCAGAGGCATGTACAGGTGTGTGGTATTGGGGAGTGGAACCCAGGCTGGCAGGCTTTGCAGACAAGAATCTATTTTGAGACATCAGGTTTCTATGATGGTCAGACTCCCTGCCCCAGTACTCACTCTGTAGCCCAGGGTAGCCTCAAACTTCTGCCTCAGCCTCCCAAATTTTGGGATTACGGGACTATGCCACTATTTCCAGCTTTTCACTTTCCTATTAATCACAGAAGAGTCTCCTAGGACCCCCTCCAGACTTAGCAGCAGCTGTCCCAACTCAGCTCTGTCACAGGGCGCTATCCATATGAACACTGGGGACAGATCAAATGTCTCTGACCTTTGAAGAGGTTGCTAAGGGAAGCTATTTTTTTTTTTTTTTTATTGCTGCCCTGAGGTGTCCTCTAGCATATAACTAGATGGTTCTTGCAGAGACCTTTCTAGGTCAGATAGGAAAGATGGAATTGCAACACCTTTTGACTTTTTTTTTTTTTGTCTAGATAGGGTCTCACTCTAGCCCAGGCTGACCTGGAATTCACTATGTAGTCTCAGGGTGGCCTTAAACTCATGGCGATCCTCTTACCTCTGCCTCCTGAGTGCTGGGATTAAAGGCATGCGCCACCACTCCCGGCTTGACATTTTTTTAAAAGAATTTTTATTTATTTATTAGAGACAGAGGGAAAAAGAGAGTGAGTGAGAATGGGCATGGCAGGGCCTCCAGCCACTGCAAACAAACTCCAGACGCATGCGGCACCATGTGCATCTGGCTTACGTGGGACCTAGAGAATCAAACCAGAGTCCTTAGGCTTCTCAGGCATGCTTAAAAGCTATTTTTTATTTTTATTTTTTAAAATATTTTAAGGGGCTGGGGAGATGGCTTAGTGGTTAAGCGCTTGCCTGTTAAGCCTAAGGACCCGGGTTCAAGGCTGCATTCCCCAGGACCCACGTTAGCCAGATGCACAAGGGGGTGCACACATCTGGAGTTCGTTTGCAGTGGCTGGAGGCCCTGGCGTGCCATTCTCTCTCTATATATATCTGCCTCTTTCTCTCTCTGTCTTTCGCTCTGAAATAAATAAAAATGAACAAAAATTAAAAAAATATTTTTAAATATTCTATTTATTTATTTGACAGAAAGAGGGAGAAAGAGAAGGAGAGAGAATGGGCATGCCAGGGCTTCAGCCACTGCAAACAAACTCCAGACGCGTGTGCCCCCTTGTGCATCTGGCTAACATGGTCCTGGGGAATGGAACCTAGGTCCTTTGGCTTTGCAGACAAACGCCTTAACTGCTAAGCCATCCCTCCAGTCCTATTTTTTATTTTTTAAAACATGTTTTTATTTATTTGAGAGATAGGTAGAGAGAGAATGGGCGCTCCAGGGCCTCCAGCTACTGCAAACAAACTCTAGATGCATGCACCACCTTTGCATCTGGCTTACGTGGGTCCTGGGGAATCAAACCGTGATGCTTTGCAGGCAAGTGCCTTAACTGCTAAGCCATTTCTCCAACCCCTTAATTTTTATTTATTTATTTATTTATTAAGAGAGAAAGTGGCAGATAGAGAATGGGCGTGCCAGGGCCTCCAGCCACTGCAAATGAACTCCAGATGTGTGCACCACCTTGTGCATCTGACTTATGTGGGTCCTGGGAAATCAAACCTGGGTCCTCAGGCTTCACAGGCAAGCGCCTTACTGCTAAGTTATCCCTCCAACTCACCTTTGGACTTTTTGAAACAGGATGTGGCTATGTAGACCAAGATGGCTTCCAGCTTTTGATCCTTTTGCTTCAGCCTCCAAATACAGGCATTACAGGTGTACACCACCAAGCCAAACTTTGAAAAATGATTTATTTATTTATCCCCTCCCCAACCACCAGGGTAAGGTCTCACTTTAGCCCAGGCTGACCTGGCACTCACTGTGTAGTCCCAGGCTGGCCTTGAACTCACCGTGACCCTCCTACCTCTGCTTCTGAATGCTGGGATTAAAATCATGTGCCACCATATGGCCTTATTTATATTTATTTGACACAGAGAGAATGGGCGCCAGGGGCTCCTGCCATTACAAATAGACTCTAGATGCATGTGCCACTTTGTGGATCTGGTTATATGTGGGTACTGGGGAATTGAACTTGGGCCTTCAGACCTTGAAAGTAAGTGCCTTTAACAACTGAGCAATCTTTCCCACCCCCAAGCCAAGTTTTGTTTGCTTGTCTTTTTTGTTTTTTTGAAGTAGGGTCTAGCTCTAGCCCAGGGTATTCTGGAATTCACTATGTAGTCTCAGGGTGGCCTTAAACTCCTCATGGTGATCATCCTACCTCTACCTCTCTTGGGACTAAAGGCTTGTATCACCACCCCCAGTTTTTTTCTTTCTTTTCTTTTTTTGTTTTCCAAGCCAAATTTTGAGCTATAATTCTTAATTTAATTCTTTTTTTTTCTGAGATAGGGTCTGATGTAACCAAGACTGGCCTCCAACTCCTGATCCTCCTGCCTTAGCCTACCAAATGCGGGGATAACAGGTATGCACCACCACACCCCACAGCTCTTAAATTTTTTATTTTTTTCTATGTAGGGTCTCACTCTAGCCCAGACTGACCCGGACCTGGAATTCACTATGGAGTCTCAGGGTGGCCTCAAACTCATGGTGATCCTCATGCCTCTGCCTCCTAAGTGCAGGGATTAAAGGTGTGTGCCACCATGCCCAGCTTCTTCTTAAAACATTTAAAATATTTTATTTATTTATTTGAGAGACAGAAAGAGGGAGAGAGAGAGAGAATGGCCATGCCAGGGCCTCCAGCCACTGCAAAGGAAATCTAGACACATGTGCCAGCTTGTGCATCTGGCTTACATGGTTACTGGGGAATCTAACCTGGATCCTTAGGTTTCCAGGCAAGTGCCTTAACCACTAAGCCATCTCTCCAACCCTCTTCTTAATTTTTGCTTCCTCAAAATTTATACTTTTTCTGGGCATGGTGGCACACGCCTTTAATCCCAGAGGTAGGAGGATCACTGTGAGTTCAAGGCCACCCTGAAAGTACATAGTGAATTCCAGGTCAGCTTGGGCTAGAGGGAGACCCTACCTTGGAAAGCCAAAAGCAAACAACCAAAAAAAAAGGGGGGGGGGGCTGAAGAGATGGCTTAGCGACTAAGGCACTCGCCTGAAAAGCCAAAGGACCAGCCGGGCATGGTGGTGCACGCCTTTAATCCCAGCACTTGCGAGGCAGAGGTAGGAGGATCGCTGTAAATTCAAGGCTACCCTGAGACTACACAGTGAATTCCAGGTCAGCCTGTACTAGAGTGAGGCCCTACCTCAGAAAACCAAAACCAAAACAAACAAACAAACAAAAGGCAAAGGACCTAGGTTCAATTCCCTAGGACCCACATAAGCCAGATGCATAAAGTGGCACATGCATCTGGAGTTCATTTGCAGTGGCTGAAGGCCCTGGCATGCCCAGGTTTTTCCCCTCTTCTTCCTCTCTCTGTCTCTTAATAATAATAATAATAATAATAATAATAATAATAATAAAATTGAAAAGAAAACCAGGCCAGGTGTGGTGGCACATGCCTTTAATTCCAGGGCCAGAGTGAAACCTTACCTCAAAAACAAACAAACAACAACAACAACAAAAAAAAAAAAACTGGAGAGGTGGCTTAGCATTTAAGGTGCTTGCCTGGGACAGCTAAGGACCCAGGTTCAATTCCCTAGAACCCAAGTTAGCCAGGATGGCACATGCATCTGGAGTTCGTTTGTAGTGGCTAGAGGCCCTGGTACACCCATTCTCTCTCGGCCTCTTTCTCTCTCAAATAAATAAATAAATAGAATCCTTTTACCAGGCTTGGTGGCACACACCTTTAATCCCAGCACTCAGGAAGCCGAGGTAGGAGGATCACCATGAATTTGAGCCCAGCCTGAGATTAAATAATGAATTCCAGGTCAGCCTGAGCTAGAGCAAAACCCTACCTCGAAAAACAAAGCAACAACAAAAATCCTCAACTCTTTCTGATCTGGTTCTGAAGTCCTGGGCTAGTCAGGGGCCCATCCTTCACCCCCAGTCCTGACAGATCCCAGCAGTGCACATCCACGGCTGAGGACCTCACCCAGGCACAATCCCATCTTTCCAGCATTCTTCCAGTTCTCCCCCTCCTCCTCACACTTAGGTCCTTGCTCCTTCATGCAGAATGGTCCACTTTGCCTCTGGAGGTGTCCACGTGGGAGATAGCTCTGTAGGGCCAGGGGAGGAGCGGGTGGTCTTGGAAAACCTCTGTTCCCACAGGATGAAGAGAGGGGAGCTCTTTGACTACCTCACGGAGAAGGTCACCTTGAGCGAGAAGGAAACCAGGTGAGGGGCATCCCTTCCCCACGTCCTAGTGCCACAAATCCGGCAGGAGGCCTGTTGAGCATTAGGCTCAGTTGCGATTGTGCTGGTTTTAGTGGCCTTCCTGCCCCCTTGGCTCAGTCTCCATTGTCCCAGCCTGCCCTGGATTCTCCCTTACTCGCAGTATGGCTGGCATTAGGGCTTTGGTCTCCCTGCATCTTACCTGCCCCACAGAGAAGAATAGCAATGTGTGGATGTGTGGAACACTCATTATGGTTTTTTGTTTGTTTGTTTTTTGTTTTTCACTGTAGCCCAGGCTGACCTGGAATTCACTCTGTAGTCTCAGGCTGTCCTCAAACTCATGGTGATCCTCTTATCTCTGCTTCCCAAGTGCTGGGATTAAAGGTGTGCCCAGCATGCACGTGTTACCGAAAAAAAATGTCACTCAATTCCTGAATCAAAAATAAAAGGGAGGGATGGCTTAGTGGTTAAGGCGTTTGCTTGCAAAGCCAAAGGACCCAGGTTTGATTCCCCAGGACCAACGTTAGCCAGATGCACAAGGGGGCGCATGTGATTAGAGTCCGTTTGCAGTGGCTGGAGGCTCTGATGTGCCCATTCTCTCTCTCTTTCTCTGTCGAATAAATAAAAATCTAACCCACCAAAATAAATAAGAGAGAATGAAGGATGGGAAGGAAGAAGGGAGAGAGGGAAGGAGAAAGGGAAGGAAGGAGCAAGAATCAAGTAAGGAAAGATAGAGATGAAAAAATAAAAACAAAAAAATAAAAAGGAGCTGGGCGTGGTAGTGCATGCCTTTAATCCCAGAACTTGGGAAGCAGAAGTAGGAGGATCGTCATGAGTTCAAGGCCACCCTGAGACTACCGAGTGAATTCCAGGTCAGCCTGGGCTAGAGTGAAACCCTACCTTAAAAAAAAAAAAAAAAAAAGGAGGCGGGAATGAGGGAAGGACCAAGCAGAGGAGCCAAGCAGCATGCTGGTTAAGAATGGGAGAGTGGAAGGCCCTGGAGTGGCCAGGGCCATGTCACAGGGCGCCGCACAGCCAAAGAGACAAATAAATAAACAAATTAAATAAAAAATAAAAGGGCTGGGGTGATTACTCAGTGGTTAAAGGCACTTACTTGAAAACGTGCCGGCCTGGGTTCTCTTCTCCAGTATCCATTTAAAGCCAGACATAAAAAGTGGTGCAAGCATCTGGCATCATTTGCAGTGGCAAAATAAAAAGAACTCTTGTGTGCCCCCCTTCATAAATAAATAAAATTTTATTTTTTCTTTTTATTTTATTTGTGTGTGTGAGAGAGAATTGGAGTGCCAGGGCCTCCAGCCATGGCAAACGAACTACAGATGCATGTGCCACTTTGCACATCTATCTTACATGGGTCCTGGGGAATCAAACCTGGGTCCTTTGGCTTTGCAGGCAGATGCCTTAACCACTAAGCCATCTCTCCAGCACAATAAATAAAAATTAAAAAAAAATTTGCTGTGCATGGATGTTCACGCCTTCAATCCCAATAATAGGGAGTTTGAGGTAGAAGGTTCACCATGTTTTCAAGGTCACCCTGGACTACAGAGGAGTTCCAAATCAGCCAGTGCTAGAATGAGACCTTGCCAAATAAAATAAAATAATAAAGCAAATGGGTTGGGTCTTTAGCTCTGCGGTAGGGTCCAGCGTTCCATCCCACTTGCCTGGAATAAAATGAAAATAAAAACCACATTGAGGCTTGGTGGTGAAGACCTGTAATCCCAGCACTAGGGAGGCTAAAGCAGGAGCATCCTGAGTTCAAGGCCAGCCTGGGTTGCACAGTAAGACCTTGCCTTAAAAAATAAAATAAGCCGGGTGTGGTGGCACATGCCTTTAATCCCAGCACTTGGGAGGCAGAGGTAGGAGGATCACTGTGAGTTCGAGGCCACCCTGAGACTACATAGTGCATTCCAGGTCAGCCTGGACTAGAGTGAAACCCTACCTCGAGAAACCTAAAAATAAAAATAAAATAATAATAATAATAAAATAAGGCTTTGTGTGGTGGCACATGACTTTAATCCCAGCACTTGGGAGGCGGAGGTAGGAGGATCACTGTGAGTTCAAGGCCAGCCTGAGACTACACAGTGAATTCTAGGTCAGCCTGGACTCAAAAAAAAAAAAAAAAAAAGAAAGAAAGAAAGAAAGAAAGAAAAAAAAAAGAAAAAGGCAAAAATTAGATAAATAAAACCATAAACCAACAGCATGCACTTGCCCCCTTAGGAAGATCATGAGGGCCCTGCTGGAGGTGATCAGTACTCTGCACAAACTCAACATCGTGCATCGGGATCTAAAACCTGAGAACATCCTACTGGATGATGACATGAACATCAAGCTCACAGATTTCGGTTTTTCCTGTCAGCTGGAGCCAGGAGAGAAGCTTCGAGGTTTGCTACCACAGTTTTGGCCCATGCTGGGGCCTTGGAGATGAATACTCCCTGGGCTTTCCTCCTAAATTTCTCCCCAGATTAAAAATCCTACCACTTCAGGGCTGGAGAGATGACTTAGTGATTAAGGCACTTGCCTGCAAAGTCTAAGGACCCAGGTTTGAGTCCCCAGTACCCACATAAAGCCAGATGCACAAAATGATGCATGCATCTGGAGTTTCCAGCTGCTAGAGGCCCTGGCATACCCATCTTTTTTTCTGTCTCTCTGCTTACAAATAAAAGGACCAAGGTTCAATTTCCCAGTACCCACGTATGCCAGATACACAAGGTAGCGCATGTGTCTGGAGTTCATTTGCAGTGGTTGGAGGCCCTGGTGCACCCATTCTCTCTGTCTCTCAAATAAATAAATAAATAAATAAAATCCTACTACTTCAGGAGCTATGGAGATGGCTCAGTGGTTAAAGGTACCTGCTTGCAAAACCTGCCAGTCTATGTTCAATTCCCAGTGACCCATGTAAAGCCAGACAGACATTTGTTTACAGAGGCAAGAAATCCTGGCATGCTGATAAACAAACATGTGCAAATAAATAAAATTTAAAAAAAAAATCTAGCTGGTGTGGAGGCTGAGGTGGGAGGATCACTGTGAGCTTGAGGCCAGCCTGAGTCTACATAGTGAATTTGAGGTCAGCCTGGGCTAGAGTGAGACCCTACCTCAAGAAACCAAAAATAAAAAAATAAATAATCCTACCACTTCAGAGGCTACACCTCTCTTTAGGCAAGACCTCATCCTAGGGCTGTACAAAGCTGGGTCTCCACTACCCAAGCTCCATGACAGGATGGCTAAAGGGGCCCAGAGAGCATCTGGCGAGGTGTCTCGGTGGTTAAAGGCACTTATTTGCAAAAGCCTGCTGCCCTAGGTTCAATTGTTCAATTCCTCAGCCCCCAGATAAAGCTGGATGCTGCAGCAAGAGACTCTGGTGTACACACACACACACACATGCAAGGTAGGCCCAGGAAACTCACAGGCGGCCCAGTGAACCTGTGTACCCTACCCCTGCCCTGGGGCCTGAAGTTGGCCAGTGTTGGGGGGCAGGTTCCACTAGGCACTGTTTCTGTCCCATCTCTGACTTCCTGGACTTCCAAGTGCCCCTAACCTGTCCTGTTCCTGCAGAGGTCTGTGGGACCCCCAGTTATCTGGCCCCTGAAATCATCCAGTGTTCCATGAATGAAGACCATCCTGGCTATGGGAAGGAAGTGGATATGTGAGTATACGGGGAACTGGGGTCAACCCCACGGCGGGAGCCCAGTGAAGTCAGGAGCTAAGGCCAACACTCCCGGTGCTTCCCTGGGCCCGGAACTCCGCAGGTGGAGCACGGGCGTCATCATGTACACCCTGCTGGCTGGCTCCCCGCCCTTCTGGCACCGGAAGCAGATGCTCATGCTGAGAATGATCATGGACGGCCAGTACCAGTTTGGCTCACCTGAGTGGGATGACTACTCAGACACCGTGAAGGACTTGGTGAGAGGCCAGGCACACCTGCCTCCCTCCCCCTCCCCCAGGCTCCTGGGAGAGGAAAATGTCCAGACATGGGGAGGGGCACCTCATGATGCCTCCCTGCTAGGAGAGACCCCCCCTATGTGATTTGAAACGCAGGAGTGGGACCCTGCCTTGGCATTCCCGGCTCCCCTCTTCTGTTTTCTCAGGTTTCTCGCTTCTTGGTGGTGCAGCCCCAGGAGCGCTGCACAGCTGAAGAGGCCTTGGCACACCCCTTCTTCCAGCAGTATGTGGTGGAAGAAGTGAGGCACTTCAGCCCCCGAGGGAAGTTCAAGGTACTGAATCTCCCCCCCCCCCTTTGCCCAGGGCCCTGCTACAGTTGCTGTTGTTGTCTTCTGAGGTCTGCAAGCGGCAACCCCGCCTCCCCCCAGAAGGCCTTATACCCCAAGGGTTTCCAGAGCTGCCCACTTTTACATACCCACCCTTGGCAGTTCCAACTCAACTTCTGACTGCAAGGAAAGCAGGTGTCACCAGACTGGTCCCGTCTGCTTAACTACCTGTAGATGCTGGTGGGTTGAGAGTGAGGGGACACTATGAAGACTTCCCCCCTGCCCCCAAGCCACTTAAGGCTTCCTGGCAAACAAGCTCAAAGCCTCCCTGTGCTAGAGGGGCCGGGAGTCTGCAGAGGGCACAGCTGCCAGCGCAGGGGTTCTCAGTGCTGGCCCCCTGCAGGTGATCTGTCTGACGGTGCTGGCTTCAGTACGAATCTACTACCAGTACCGCCGAGTGAAGCCAGTGACGAGGGAGATCGTCATCCGAGACCCCTACGCCCTCCGGCCTCTGCGCCGGCTCATCGACGCCTATGCTTTCCGAATCTACGGCCACTGGGTGAAGAAAGGGCAGCAGCAGAACAGGGCCGCCCTCTTCGAGAACACACCCAAGGCCGTGCTACTGTCCTTGGTTGAGGAAGAGGACTACTGAGAGGCTGGTGGGTCAGGGAGGGTGGGGGGATGCAAGCCAGGAGGGAGGGGAAGCCACAGACATGTGGGCCTCTGTATAGAGGTAGTGACCCACTCTGTCCTTTCAAAGGCTCTGCCCAAGATGAGCAGGTGTTACTACCACCTAACACTAGATGCAGTGGGCACGGGACACACTTGTAATCACAGCTAGTTGGGAGGCTAAGGCCTGCCTGGGTAATTTAGGAAGACCCTAACAGAAGAAAAAAAAAAAAAAAGTAAAAGGAGGGCTGGGGATGAAACTCATTGGTGAGTGTGAGGCCCTGAGTTCAATTCCCAGTATGGTGATAAATGGATTAATAAACAACTAAATAAATAAAATCAGTGCACCTTGGGCCAGAGCAGACTGCAGTGGTGGGGATGGAGAGCAGATCTGTGCTGTGAACTATGAGCCTCTGGTTTTCCCACTGTCCAGATGCACATCATCTCAGTTTATCTTTATGGGGATCCAGGGTTATTAACAATTGCGCTTCTTTCCCAGGGTTCCAATGTGAGATAAAAGAGAGAAATGGGCCAGGTGGTGCAGGCCTTTAATCCCAGCACTCGGGAGGCAGAAGTAGGAGGATTGCCGTGAATTTGAGGCCACCCTGAGAATGCATAGTGAATTCCAGGTCAGCCTGGACTAGAGTGAGACCCTACCACAAAAAAAAAAAAAAAAAAAAAGAAAGAAAGAAAGAAAGAAAAAAGAAAAGAGAGAGAAATGGCAGGGGAGATGAAGGCAGAAGGATCATCATCCTTGGCTACATAGGGAGTTGAGGGCCAGCTTGAGACACAGAGACCCCATCTCAAAAAGCAAAAACAAGGGCTGGAGGGTTGGCTTTGCAGTTAAGACACTTGCCTGCAAAGCCAGAGGATCCAGGTTTGATGCCCCAGGACTCACGTTAGCCAGATGCACAAGGGGGCACATGCATCTGGAGTTTGTTTACAGTGGCTGGAAGCCCTATGCGCCCATTCTTTCTCTTTCCCTCTTTCTCTGTCAAATAAATTAATAAAAATAAAAATAAAATAAAATAAAAACAAGGACTGGTGTGGTGGTGCATGCCTTTAATCCCAACTCTTGGGAGGCAGAGGTAGGATTGTTGAGAGTTTGAGGCCACCCTGAGATTAGTGAATTCCAGGTCGGCTTGGGGTAGAGTGAGACCCTACCTTGAAAAAACAACAACAACAAACAAAACAACAACCACCACCCCAAAAACAAGGCCTGGAGAGATGGCTCAGTTGGTTAAAGGCCCTTGCTTGCAAAGCCTGCCAGCCTGAGTTCAATTCCTCAGCACCCATGGAAAGCTGGTTCGCAGCAGCAAGAAAGTGGAACACAGATACCTTGAGGTTGTCCTGTGACCTCCACATGCATGCCATGGCAAAAGTGCCCATACATAATATACCACACAAATAAAATTTATAAACAGCCAGGCGTGGTGACACACGACTTTAATCTCAGCACTTGAGAGTTAGTGGTAGGAGGATCACCATGAGTTTGAGGCCACCCTGAGACTACAGACTGAATTCCAGGTCAGCCTGGGCTACAGTGAGACCCTACCTTGGAAAAAAAAAAAAAAAAGTCAGAGGAGGGCTGGAGAGATTGCTCACCTGTTTGTTAAGTCACTGGCCTTCAAAGCCTATCAACCTGGGTTTGATTCCCCAGTACCCAGGTAAAGCCAGATGCACAGAGTGGTACATACACCTAGAGTTCAACTGCAACAGCTGGAGACCCTGGCTCACCCATTCTGTCTGTCTCCTTTCTCTGCTTGCAAATAAACAAAAGACAGAGGAATGCCTGAGATACAGTACAGGAGATTTTATTGATTTCATGATGTGACACCACGGAAGCAGGTTATTCTCTGGGAAATGCTGTTTTCAGGGATACATGGAAGTCCCTAAATAACAACAGGAGAAGCTTCTGGGGGAGTATTTACTTTGTTACTCCCACGGTGCACAGCCTCACCTGGTGAGATTCAGTTCTCCCAGACTGCTTTAATATGAGGCACTGTGTGTAATCCCAGAACTGGGAGGTTGAGGCAGGGCGATCATGAGCTTGATGCCAGCCTTGCCTACAGCATGGCAAGACACCTTCCCAAACAACAAAACGCCGTCCTTTAAAGAGCCCCAATGACTGCCTTTCTATAGACAGTCCTTCAGAGGAATTAATCTAGAAGAGGCAGATGAAGGAAGCATTCTCCTTCTGCAGAAATTTCCTAGGAAGATAGAGCTGCCAGATCCCTGAGTCAGGAAGAAAGGGAAGGGAACAGGTCTGAAAGGGTTAAACACACTATCTTAAAGAGAATTATACCAAATGTTGGAGTGTTTGGTCCCCATGACGTTAATACTGTGCTTCTCAGAAAACACTCAGCCACCGTCAAGTGCCCCGGTCTTCTCAGGCAGCAGCAGCCTCCTCTGGGGCGAGTGCTCTGGGCTCCTTCAACCCCCAAGAGGTGTCTGCCACAGGGAGAAGGGGTGGGCACGGAGACCACCCCCAGGCAGTTGAAGAGCTTGAAGTTTAGCTCCCTCTGGATGGTGGTACCAAGAGCAGGCTGTTCTCCCTGTCTCCGCGCTGCTCACAGCTCCCCAGGTGGTCGACCTACACCAGAAGCGCAGCGGAAGCCCAGGTTGTCTGAGGCTGAGTCTGGAGTGTTGCCCATCCTGCCGGGAAGCCAGAGAGAGAGCATGGGCACTGTGGAGGAAGAGGCCTGTGTAGCTCTGGCACGCAGCACTGAGGGGAGCAGGCTGGGAAAGAACCTGGCTTGAGAGCTACAGTGGGGTGAGGAGACAGTGAGGGAGATGAGGAGCTCTTAAAATGGCTTTGGAGGGCAGGCCTTAGTGACTACTAGTAACTTCTACTCTAAGTTCTTTGGGATAACTCCACTCAAAACAGCTGCAGAAGCCACAGGATGATGCACGCTTTTAATCCCAGCACTTGGGAGACAGAGGGAGGAGGATCACTGTGAGTTCAAGGCCAGCCTGGGACTACAGAGTAAGTTCCAGGTCAGCCTAGGTTACAGTGAGACCCTACCTCAAAAAAAAAAAAAAAAAAAAAAACCCTAAAAAACAAATAAATAAAAATAAAACAGCTATAGGTAAGAAATGAGAGTCATAGTACTGGCCAAAGACCTTTCATAAATATTCTTTCATTTTCCATTTCCCAACTGCTCTGGCAGGCAGAAAATCTAACACTACATAGACTGAGACGCGGTACCCAAGGCAGACCAAATTTCATCTTAGAGAGTGGTCTCAGAGACAAGTTTAACTACACAGGCGCACAGCTACTAACTACCCGTGTGAGATGAGCAGCCCCAGGGCCTCTCTAAGCTTTTTCTTCCTATCCCCATAATTTCATACATGTATATAATGTATTTTGATCATATTCACCCCTATTATCTTCTCTTATCCACCTCCCATTCCCACTAAGACACGTCTCATTTTCGTGTCTTCTTTTTTTCTCTCTATGCCCCACAGAACTTAACTAGGTCTACTTACAGAGCATAGGTGGGTTTACTTAGTAGAGCATGGGCAACTTAACAGTGGTTACACCGCTGAAGAACATCACTCCCTCTCTCTGAGTAACCACAAGCTTTCAATAACTCCTTTGGGGGAGGCAGGACCTCATGTGACCGTGTCTTTTTTTTGTTTTTTCGAGGTAGTTTTCACTCTAGTCCAGGCTGACCTGGAATTCACTATGTGGTCTCGGGGTGGCCTCGAACTCACGGTGATCCTCGTACCTCTGCCTCCCTCCCTCCCAAGTGCTGGGATTAAAGGCCAACATGCCCGCTCACCACATCCTTTTTCTTTTATTTGTGAGACTTTTTGTTTTTGTTTTTCAAGGTACGGTTTCACTCTAGCCCAGGCTGACATGGAATTCACTATGCAGTCTCAAGCTGGCCTCCAATTCATGGTGATCCTCCTATTACTGCTTTCTTTCTTTCTTTTTTTTCTCCCGAGGTAGGGTCTCTGGTCCAGGCTGACCTGGAATTAACTATGTAATCTCAGGGTGGCCTCAAACTCACGGCAGTTCTACCTCTGAGTGCTGAGATTGAAGGTGTGTGTCCCCACGCCCAGCTTCTATTACTGCTTTCTGAGTGCTGGGATTAAAAACATGTGCCACCACGCCTGGCCAAAATGATTTTGAAGTAACATTTTTGTGTGCCACCCTAATTTAGAGAGTCAACTACTGCAGGAAGGAATGGCCTATGTTGTGGCAATTACCATTTCCCTTCCTCTGCCCATCTAGGTGTGAGGACCATGCCAGATAGTTTCCCTTGGTGCTAAATGCTTCCAGAAAAAGTTACAAGGAGCCAGGCATGGTGATCCTCCTACCTCTGCCTCCCAAGTGCTGGAATTAAAGGCATGTGCCACCATGCCCAGCTAATCTGCCTCTTTCTCTAATAAATAAATATTTAGAAAAAAACTAAACAAAGAAAGAAAAGAAAAAGTTACAAGGGCTGGAGAGACCACTCGGCAATTAAAGGCTTACAACGTCTGATAGCTCAGGTTTGATTCCCCAGTACCTAAGTAAAGCCAGATGCACAAAATAAAATAAGAAAAAAGGAAAGAAAAATGAAAAGAACAAGGTCTTGAGCCCCTTTGCTTTCCATGGCAAGCACTGCTGTACCCACAACTTTCAGTAGAGGTGGAGTAGGGGAGGGGGTGTAGAAGCAGTGAGGAAGAGAGTGGGTGTGCAAGGGAGGTAAGGGGTTGAAGAAGTTGGGGTTTGGATGGGGGAAGGTGCAGGAGGAAGTGGGGCATGGAAAGGAGGTGGAATAAGAAAGGGGGTGCAGTAAGGAAGCAGTACTCATGCCAGCTCTAGGCACCTGGGCTCCAGAGGTCTGGCATCCATACTCTTGACCTTGGCTACTGAGGCCCTTACCTGGTGGTGACCCGGGCCCGGTGATTGGCAGAGCCATCCACTGTGTCAATCCATGATGCTCCCCGGAGGACACGCATTTCTTGGCCAGCAGCCTGGTACGGAGATGCCGTCCACTCCCACACGTTGCCCATAAGGTCGTAGAGCCCTGTAGCACAGCAGCATGAGACCCCCTACTATCCTCAAAGCCCTGGGGAGAAACAGGCTGTGCTTTCCTCTGCCAACTCCCGGAGGCGCAGAGGTCACACCAAACCAGTGTGTGAGCCCTGGGAAACCTTACCGTAGTTATTCTGCGGGGGGAAAGCATTCACTGGGGACAGTCCGTGGAAGCCATCCTCAGCTTTGTCACCCTTGGGGAACTTTCCCTGATGGAAGAAATTTACGGTAAGGATTGATCAGCTTGTCCCAGGGTCACCCAGCTGTATCACCTGGGGAAGGAGAAGGCCAGTGAGCTAAGGTTCCTGCCCCCAGTTGCCGGTGTCCTCCACCACGGCCTCTGTGCTAGACTAGAAGTGTCTCCTGAGACACTCACAAACAGTTCACAAACATGCCCAGTTCATGCTGTTCCTCCTTCCCCCACTCTCCCTGCCGTCTTCCCTCTGTAAAGACAGGTATCCCCATCCCCATATCCCACATGTAGTCTCTGAAGCCCACACTTGCGACCTTCCCAGGAACCACCGATGCCTCTCCTGCAAAAAGATGTTTTTGGTTGGGGGACAGTCAGGGTTTGAGGCAAGGTCTCGCTCTAGCCTAGGCTGACCTGGAACTCACTCTGTAGCCCAAGCTGGCTTTGAACTCACAGCAATCCTCCTACTTCAGCGTCCTGAATGTTGGGATTACAGATGTGAACCACAGTAGCCAGCAAAATTCTTAAAAATGCAAACTATGGGCTGGAGAGATGGCTTAAAGGTTAAGGCTAAGAACCCAGGTTCAATTCCCCAATACCCACATAAGGCAGATGCACAAGGTGGTGCATGTGTCTGGAATCTTTTTGCGGTGGCTGGAGGCCCTGGTGCACCCATTCTTTCTCCCCCCCCATCTCAAATAAGAATAAATTTAAAAAATTAAAATTAATTAACTTATCTGCACATGTGTGTGTATGGCATGCCAGGGTCTCTTGCTGTTGCAAATGAATGCCAGGCACATGTGGCACTTTGCGACTTTATGTGCCTCAGCTTCTTGAGTAGCTGGGATGACAGAACTGCACCATCAGGCTCAGTTAGGCACTGTCTTTTCCCCTTACTGCTCATCTGTTATCAGTTCCATTTAAACTTAAAGCCTTCAGAATCCCACAATGGCCTAACACAACACACGACCTGTTGGACTCAACCGAGCTGTGGTAAAGGAGGAAGACTGGTCTTACCTGCCACAGGTTGGTGCGGTTTGGCTGGAATCGGTTCCCCCATGGATAAACCTGGCCTGGGAGAACGCAAGGAGACAGAGTCAGGTGATTTAAAAAAAGTGAGGGAGTTAGGCTGGAGAAGATTGCTTAGTGGTTAAGGTGTTTGTCTGCAAAGCCCAAGGACCCAGGTTCAATTCTCCAGGACCTACACAAGCCAGATGCACAAGGAGGCACATGCATCTGGAGTTTGTTTGCAGTGGCAGGAGGCCCTGATGTGCCCCCCGCCCCTCTCTGTTCTTTCACTCCCTCTTTCTCTCTCAAATAAATATTTTTTTGAAAACCAAAAAACAAACAAACAAAAATTTTTTTTAAAAAATGTGAAGAAGCTGGGCATGGTGGCACACACCTTTAATCCCAGCACCTGGGAGGCAGAGGTAGGAGGATCACCATGAGTTCAAGGGCACCCTGAGAATACAGAGTGAATTCCAGGTCAGCCTGGGCTGGAGTGAAACCCTACTGCGAAAAACCAAAAAAATAAAATAAAAATAAAACTTTGAGTATGCATATAACCTACTGTTTTTACTGCGATAACTCTGTATGGTTAGGACTGTGGAATGACACATTTATGAGCATCACAGTGACAGCCATCCTCCAGTCCCTGTGCACCTATGGAAAGGCTGTGTAGTTTTGATGTTTTTTTTTTTTTTTTTTGTGGTGGTGGGGGATTTCCAAGGTATTCACTATGTATTCTCAGGGTGGGCTTGAACTCACAGCAATCCTACCTCTGCTTCCCGAGGGCTGGGATTAAAGGCCTTTGCCAAACTGCAGCACTTGGGAGGCAGAGGTAGGAGGATTGCCATGAGTGCTAGGTCTGTATCTTTTTTTTTTTTTATTTTTTAATTTGGGTTTTTTTTTGAGGTAGGGTTTCACTCTAGCCCAGGCTGACCTGGAATTCACTATGTAGTCTCAGGGTGGCCTTGAACTCTTGGTGATCCTCCTACCTGTCTCCCGAGTGCTGGGATTAAAGGTGTACACCACCACGATTGGCTTTTTTTTTTGAGGCAAGACCGCCTTTAAATGTTATTTTATTATTGACAACTTCCATAACTATAGACAATAAACCATGATAATTCCCTCCTCCTCCCACTTTCCCCTTCACAACTCCACCCTCCACCATATCCCTCCCCCTCTCAATCAGTCTCTTTTATTTTGATGTCATCTTCTTTCTTCTTTTCCTCATATTATGAGGGTCTTGTGTAGGTAGTGCCAGGCCATTTTGTGTCTTGAAGAGCACATTGTAAGGCATTCTATCCTTCCTTTGGCTCCTCCCCCCCCCCCCCCAAGGTAGGGTCTCACTCCAGCCCAGGCTGACCTGGAGTTCATTATGTAGTATTAGGGTGGCCTCAAATTCATAGTGATCCTCCTAACTTTGCCTCCTGAGTGCTGGGATTAAGGGCGTGTGCCACCACACCCAGCCTTTTTTTTTAAAATATCTTATTTTTATTTATTTATTTGAGAGAGGGAAAGAGGCAGAGAGGGAGAGAGAGAGAGAGAATGGGCACATGAGGGCTTCCAGCCACTGCAAAGGAACTCCAGATGCATGCGGCCCCCCTTGTGCATCTGGCTTACGTGGGTCCTGGGGAATCGAACTGAGGTTCTTTGACTTTACAGGCAAGTGCCTTAACAGCTAACCCATCTCTCCCCCACTTTTCTTAAATGTGACAGTGAGAGAGAGAGAACTGGTGCACCAGGGCTTCAGTCACTGCAATCAAACTCCAGATGTGTGCACCCCCTTGTGAGCATGTGTGACCTTGCGTCACGGTGTGTCTGGCTTATATAGGACCTGCAGAGTCGAACATGAGTCCTTAGACTCTATAGGCAAGTGCTTTAACCACTAAGCCATCTCCAGCCCAGTTTTTAAAAAAATGTTTTATTTATTTATTTATTTATTTGAGAGAGAGAAAGAGGCAGACAGAAAGAGAGAATGGGCACATTAGGGCCTCTAGCCACTGCAAGCAAACTCCAGATGCATGCGCCCCCTTGTGCAACTGGCTTAGGTAGGTCCTGGGGAATCAAACCGGGGTCCTTAGGCTTCTCAGGCAAATGCCTTAACTACTATAATTATTTATTTATTTGACAAATGGCGAAAGAGAGATAGGGGCAGAGAGACAGAGAGAGAGAGAGAAAAAAAATGTTTAGCCCAATTTTGGTGGTTCTTCTTTGTTCCCAAATCTTTTGTTCTAATTATATTTGCTGAAAGTAATTTAACCAGGTGTGGTGGCTCACACCTGTCATCCTAGCACTTGAGAGATTGAAGTGGCAGGACTGCTGCAAATGTGAACCTACATTGGGCTACATAGCGAATTTTAGGCCAGCCTGGGCTACAGAAACCCTGACTCAAAAAAAAAAAAAAAAAAAGCTGGGCATGGTAGCGCACACCTTTAATCCCAGCACCACTTGGGAGGCAGAGGTAGGAGGATCACCATGAGTTCAATGCCACCCTGAGACTACACAGTGAAAGCCAGGTCAGCATGAACTAGACTGAGACCCTACCTCAAAAAGCAAAAAAAAAACAAAAAACAAAAAACAAAGGAGTGGGCTGGAGAGATGGCTCAGTGATTAAGGTGCTTGCCTACAAAGCCTAAGGACCTTGGCTCAATTCCCTAGTATCCAAATAAAGCCAGATGCACAAGGTGGTGCATACCTCTGAAGTCCTTGCAGTGGCTGGAGGCGCTGGCATGCCCATTTTTTCTCTCTCTGCCTTGGTCTCTCTCTCATAAATAAATAAATATAAAAAAATGTCTGTTTGACCTTCCAGTTATTAGCTTTTAGTGTATTTATAGATCTGTTGATCTGAGTGGATTAGATTACAGAGCAGTGACTGGTCCTTTGCCACAGATGGTGTAAGAAACTGCTACAGGGAGTGTGGAACATTCCCACCCTTTCAAACCCCCATGCAGGGCCAGAAGAGAAGAATAAGGGAATGATCACCTTGGCATCCACATACCTTTTAAGCCCCCACGGGCAGCGAACTCCCACTCTTCCTCGGTGGGCAGTCGTCTCCCCCGCCATGCACAGTAGGCACCAGCATCATTCCAGCTCACGTGTACCACCGGGAGCTCCAATTTCTCTCGGATGCCAGAGCCAGGACCTGAGGGCTAACAACCAAGATGAAGTGAGACAGGCAGCCTTCTGGGATCCAGTGGAAGGCTTGTCTCAGGGTGCCTGAGCTCAGTCATGCCATTAACTGGAGCAAAGAAGTGGTAAGAAATGTTTGGTGAGTAAGAGATTGCATACACCTGTAATTCCAGCGCTCAGAAAACGGAGGCGGGAGGAACCTGGGTTACCTCATGATATGCTATGTGTGTATGGGGTGGGGGAAACACACCTACCACTAAAGAGAGAAATGGGCAATAAGGAGCAGAATTAGAACAGAGGAAGCCGGGCATGGTGGTGCACACCTTTAATCCCAGCATTTGGGAGGCAGAGATAGGATGATTGCTGTGAGTTCAAGGCCACCCTGAGACTACATAGTGAATTCCAGGTCAGCCTGGGCTAAAGCAAGACCCTATCTCAAAACCTGCTGCCCCCCCATTCCCTATCACCCCTGAAAACTGATTTAAAAAATATTTTTATTTATTTATTTATTTATTTATTTACAAGACAGAGAAAATGAAAGAGGTAGATAGAATGAGAGAAAAAAATGGGTGCACCAGGATCTCTAGCCACTGAAAATGAACTCCAGATGTATGCATCACCTTGTGCACTTGGCTTTACATGGATACTGGGGAATTGAACCTTTGACTTTGCAAGCAAGCACCTTAGCCACTACTAAGCCATCTCTCTAGCCCCAAAACTCATTATTTTTTATCAGGTTACGTGTCTAGGGAAACAAAACTTCCAGAACAAGGTTTAGCTGTGGGAGAAAATGAGAGAGGAACCGACACATACCTGCCTCCAAAATGCCCTCTGCACTGGCAGCCACCAGAGAACAGACTGTGAAAACAGAAGCAACATGAGGATTCTTCCTGACTTAGTCACCAAAAAAAAATGATGCAGATTTCAGGCTGTGGATGGATTTTCCTTTTCCTTCTTTTCTTTTTTGGTTTTCCAAGGTAGGGTCTCACTCTAGCTCTGGCTGACCTGGAAATAACTATGTAGTCTCAGGGTGGCCTCGAACTCACAGCGATCCTCCTACCTCTGTCTCCTGAGTACTGGGATTAAAGACAGGTGCCACCATGCCGGGCTCTGTTTTGTTTTTATTTTTTTTATTTTTGGTCTTTCAAGGTAGGGTCTCACTCTTGCTCAGGTTGACCTGGAATTCACCAAGTAGTTTCAGGCCTGCCTCAAACACAAGTGATCCTCCTACCTCTGCCTTGTTTTGTTTTTATTGAGGTAGGGTCTCAGTCTAGCCCAGGCTGGCCTTGAACTCACAGAAATTCTACCTCCTTCCTTCAGTACAAGGATTAAAGGTGTGCGCCCTCTGGTGGATAGAATCTTTAAAGAGCAGCCCTCTCTCTACTCCTATCTGTCTCTCCTGCCCTTTTTCCTTTTTTGCAGTGCTGAGGATTGGACTCTGGTCCTTGCACATGCTAGGCAAGTGCTCTACCACTGAATTACCTCCCCAGCACTTGTTTTCATGTTAATTTTTTTGTTTTGTTTTTCAAGGTAGGGTCTCACCCTATTTCAGGCTGACCTGGAATTCACTCTGTAGTCTCAGGGTGGCCTCAAACTCATGGTGATCCTCCTACCCGTTTCTGAGTGATGGGATTAAAGGTGTGTGCCACCAGGGCTGACTTCTGATGTTAATTTTGAGTCACGGTCTTGCTAAATTGGCCTTGAATATGCTATCTTCCTGCCTCAGCCTCCCAAGTAGCTGGATGGACAGCATGTGTCACCAGGTCTGGTGCTCACCACCCTTATTAGAGGAAAGTTTGTTAAAACACTGTCTTGGATCAGGAAGCATGTGAGGATGTGAGGGTGATCTGGCTGTGACATCGGTCACCCCACTGATCAACAGGGTTGATTCTGCTGAACTAGCTGGATATGCTGATGTCCCCTTCCTCCCTCTCTGCTCCACGTGTGACCCTCCTGAAGCTGCGAGCTTGGTCGAAGATGACGACTTTCCCGAACAGAGGAACAGTCTTCTGTGAAGGGTATACGAGTAGCAGCGCTCCCTTGCCAGAACATCCAAACAAGCTCTCAAGGGAGTTTCTGAAGCCTGTATTTACTTGGCTAATTCTTAGTCTCTATGCACGAAGAGGATCCAGGTTAAATGAGGAGTATATATTCATGCTGTTCACATGGGGTGGAATCCTCTAGCTTCTGCTCTGCATCCAGCACACAGACTCGATTCTCCACTGTGACCCAGGTGACTCCATATCCCTCAGGTCCATATCCTGACAGGTCCCGCCCTGGCCCTTCCCCTCCACAACCAGGTTCTCTCACCTCCATTGGCTGGGAGGCTTGCTTTCGGAGCTCATCAGAGACGAAATCCTCAAAGACAAAGCTCCATCCAAACCCCTCAGCCTCTGTCCGGTACTTTTTCTCCCTGACAAACTCCCTGGAAAGAGAGAGTTCAGTGGACAGGATTCCACACCCCATCCCTACCCTTTCCTGCTCCAGGAAACCTCGTTCCTTGTCCTCTAAGTCACACACTAGAGTTTTTCACAAGCTTCAAGAAATTAACCGGCCCCCCCAGCAAAAAAAGAAAAAAAAGTCGGGTGTGGTGGCGCATGTCTTTAATCCCAGCACTCGGGAGGCAGAGGTAGGAGGATCATTGTGAGTTCGAGGCCACCCTGAGACTACATAGTGAATTCCAGGTCAGCCTGGGCTAGAGAGAGACCCTACCTTGAGAAAAAAAAAATCCTTCTACTTCTGCCTCCCAAGTGCTAGGATTAAAGGGGTGTGTGACAATGTCTGGCAAACTAATTCTCAAATAAATGAAAAAATTTCAAAAGCATATGTAGGAGTTGGAGAAATGGCTTAGCAGGTAAGAGTACTTCTCCCATAAGCATAAAGCCTGAGGACGCCTGACATGACCTGATTTCAATCTCTCAAACCCACATAGACAGCTGGACATGGCCATGCACATCTGTAACTCCAGTCCTATGGGGAGCAGACAGCAAGCTCTGGAATCAGTGACAGACTGATTCAAGGGAACCCATGGATTAAGTAATTAAGGAGGGGACAGATGATGTTTCCTCTGGCTTTCACACATGTATGCATGGGACATGTGCACCTACACACACACACGACACATGAAAAAACATACAGCCGGGTGTGGTGGTATATGCCTATAATCCCAGCACTTGGGAGGCTGAGGTAGGAGGATCATTGTGAGGTAGAGGCCAGCCTGAGACTACATAGTGAATTCCAGGTCAGCCTCGTCTAGAGTAAGACCCTACCTCAAAAAAACCAAAAGCCGGACGTGGTGGCGCACGCCTTTAATCCCAGCACTCGGGAGGCAGAGGTAGGAGGATCAATGTGAGTTCAAGGGCACCCTGAGACTACATAGTGAATTCCAGGTTAGCCTGGGCTACAGTGAAACCCTACCTTGAAAAACAAAACAAAAAATAAACAAACAAACAACAACAAAAAATGTAAGGCTGGAGAGATGGCTTTGCAGTTAAGGTGTTTGCCTATGAAGCCAAAGGTCCCAGGTTCTATTCCCCAGGACCCACGTAAGCCAGATGCACAAGGTGGTACATGCATCTGGAGTTCACAGTGGCTGAATGCCCTAGCATAACCATTCTCTCTCTCTATCAGTCTTCTCTCTCTCAAATAAATAAAATAATAAGATAAATATTTTAAAAAATATTTTATTATTTATTTATTTGAGAGAGAGATACAGAAATAGGCAGGGACAGAGAAAGAGACAGAATGGGCACACCAGGGCCTCCAGACACTGCAAATGAACTCCAGATGTGTGTGCCCTGGGGAGTCGAACCTGGGTCCTTTGGCTTATGCAGGCAAGTGCCTTAACTGCTAAGCCATCTCTCCAGCCCAAGATAATTAAAAAAGCCAAAATATTAAAAAAATTAAAAACTTGCACATATAAGCAACATACATGATACTGCAGAATAAATGAGCACATACAGATACATAAAGAGAAATTAAATAACTATCCATTATCACATCAGCTAAAAGATACATCTTTCCACATTTGTACTCTACCTCCCTGCTCTCTCCCAGGAATTTATTCTTGCATTGTTTAAGAGCAAACCAAGCCGAGGACTTTTATGTTATTTAGAGCCCTTAATCCCCCTGAAGAACACCTAATGTACCTGAAATCTTTATTGGTGACAGGAAATATGTCGATGGCAAAAGGTTTTACTGTTACCTCCCGGACAGGCCCTTCTCCGTCTCGGCCATCTGGAGCATTTGTTCCCATCAGGAATTTCCCTCCAGGCAGCTGCACCATGCTAGGAGCCTGTGCATCTCCTACAGAAAAGGGGGGTTAACACCAGGAATAGATGGTAAGACCCTATTGCTGAAGACTCCACATACTTAGGCTGCAAGGCCACTGAGAAATCCTGCTGGAACTGAGCTGATAACCTCCTCCATGTAGACCAGCTGACAGGAGCCATTCTGCATGCAGTTCAATGGGAGAGAGAGAAATCACCAGTGAAGATACTCAACAGTGGACACACTGAAGTCTTAAATTTTGCCAGCCAGGCCAAATGAGCCAACCGGTGCAATAGTGGCACATCTGTCATGGTGGAAACCAACTGCCCTCTAATTGGACTGGAGGCCCGCTCCATGGGAGGGAATACATCCCTGACAGTGAAAACTCAAAACAGGGGTAGTCATGAGCCCTGAGGTATAATGTTTGTTGCTGTCTGGCTAAATGTATATACTATGCTCATCAAACTGCCCAGTAAGCACTTCTCTTAATGTTCATACCCTTATATTATGCTACTCTCACTTTTGGTAGAGAATCTTCTCTTTTCAGATGGCAGTGACCTTGGGATGACTCAGAAGGCATCATGGTGCTAGAAAGAAGTGACAGGAGTACTCAGCACTGCAATATCTCTATCACACCTTCCAAGGTTCAGGGTCTATTGTGGAGAGGTGGCAGAAAGAATTTAAGAGCCAAAGGAAGGGTAGGACTCCTTACAACATGCTCCTCCAGACACAAAATGGCCTGGATATCTATGACCTCACAGTGCCTGACACTACCTACACAAGACCATCATACTAGGAGGAAAATATGATGACATCAAAATAAAAGAGAGACTGATTGAGAGGGGGAGGGGATATGATGGAGAAAGGAGTTTCAAAGGGGAAGTGGGGGGAGGGAGTGCATTACCATGGGATATTGTTTACAATCATGGAAGTTATTAGAAAATATTTAAAAAAAAAGAAAAGGGGGGTTAAGTATAATCCTGACACACATGACAAGTAGTAATCTATGCATCCTATGTAATACCCATAATAGTATAAAAAGACAAAATATGAAGGCTTAATACTTTTAGCTTTAAATTCTTCTGCCACTTAATTTGCTGGCACCTTAGGCAAACTACTTAATCTGAGATTTAATTTCTTCATCTATAAAATGTGGACACATCTATTTTATGGGTGGCAGTTGTGTGCATTGAAATAACAAGTGCGAGTGTTGGGGAGATGGTTCAGTGGTTAAGAGCTCCTGCTGCTTAAACATGAGTGCCTCGTGGGCCAAAGACCACCAAGTTCAACTCCCCAGAATCCACGTAAAAAGATGTGCATGGCTGCACACACTTGTTTGTAATCCCTCAGGGAGCAGAAACCAGAAAATTGCAGTTTGAGGGTAAAACCCTGTTTCAAGGAAAGAAATAAGAGGATGAACAATTAAGAGGCTACCCGAAGTTCTACTCTGGTCTCTGCATGCATGCACATGGGGCATATGCATCTACATACAAGCATATATACACCACACTCATACCTTACACATACACATTCATACACACACATACACGTGTAACCAGGTGTGATACTTATAATCCCAGCACTTTAAAGGCTGAGGCAGCAGGATTGCTGCAAATTCCAGGCCAGTCTGGCTACAGTGTGAAACCCTGACTCAAACAAAACAAACAAACAAAAAATAATAAGATATAGAGGGCCTGGAAAAATGCCTCAGGAGTTAAGGGCATTTGTTTATAAAGCCTGTTTTCCCACACAAAAAATGATGCAAGTGTCTGGTGTTCATTTTCATGGGCAAGAGGCCTCTGTGTACACTCACACACACACATACACAAACACACACGTCAACATAGGAAATGTTGCCAGGCATGGTGGTGCGCACCTTAAATCCCAGCATTCAGGAGGTAGAGGTAGGAGGATGGCTGTGAGTTCAAGGCCACCCTGAGATTGTAGTGAATTCCAAGTTAGCTTGAGGATAGTGAGACCCTATCCCAAAAATACAAAACAAAGCAAAACAAAACACACACCAAAAACAACAACAACAAAAAACCCATGAAATGTTGAACACAAGGCAGATTTTTCCTCTACACAACCTTTTAACCCAGATAATTTATTTTTATCTTTTTTTTTTTTTTTTTTTTTTTTTTTTTGGTTTTTCAAGGTAGGGTCTAGCTCTAACTCTAGCTCAGGCTGACCTGTAATTTACTATGTAGCCTCAGGCTGGCCTTGAAACTCATTGATCCTCCTACCTCTGCCTCCTCAGTGCTGGAGTTAAAGGTGTGCACCACCACACCCGACCCTCCTAGTAATTTTTTAAAATTTATTTTTATTTTTATTTATTTATTAGAGTTAGAGGGAGAGGAGACGGGGAGGGAGGGGGAAAAAGAGAGAGAAAGAGAGCACATGAGAGTGAGAATGGGCATGCCAGGGCTTCTAGCCACTGCAAACGAACTCCAGATGCATGTGCCCTCTTGTGCATCTGGCTTATGTGGGTCCTGGGGAATTGATCCTGGGTCCTTTGGCTTTGCAGGCAAGCATGACTAAGCCAGCCCTCCAGCCCCCAGCTAGTAATTTTGAAGCTATAACCTCCAATACATTTTGTACCCTTCACCAACATTTCTATGTATGTATTTCTTCTCTTTTTCCTCTGCATGTCTTGAACATGTACCAAAAAAAATTGTTTTTTCTTTCTTCAAGGCAGGATCTCATTGTAGCCCAGGCTGGCCTGGAGCTCACTCTGTAGCCTAGGCTTGCCTCAAACTCACTGCATCCTCCTACCTCAGCCTCCGGTGCTGGGATTAAAGGTATGTGCCACTATTTGGAGCTTACCAAAAATTTGGGGATGGGATTTCACTGTTACACAGGCTGATCAGTCTTCTATCTCCTGGATTGGAGTGAACCTCCCATCTCTGCCCCCATGTGCTAAGTTTACAAGGAATGTGTCCACCTTAGATGCTTTTATTTTTGGGTGAAGGGTTGCACTGAGGATAGACCCTGGGACTTGCAGACACTAAGCTGATGGATACCCCAGCCCTCAGCTTATACTTCCATTTTTTTAATTTATTTTTATTTATTTGAGAGCGACAGAGAGAGAGAGAATGGGCACGCCAGGGCCTCCAGCCACTGCAAACAAACTCTAGACGCGTGCGCCCCTTTGTGCATCTGGCTAACGTGGGTCCTGGGGAATTGAGCCTCGAACCGGGGTCCTTAGGCTTCACAGGCAAGCGCCTAACCGCTAAACCATCTCTCCAGCCCATTTTTTGTTGTTTTGAAGCAAGGTTTCACTCTGGTCAGGCTGACCTCAAACTCATGACAATATTTACCACAGCTTCCCAAATGCTGGAATTAGAGGTGTTGAGCCTCACAATTTAAACTGGTTTTGTTTTCCTAATCCTTTGACCTCTACTTCCCCAAGTGCTGGCATTATAGGCAGTTAATTTTGTGTATGTGTGATTTCTTTCTTTTCTTTTCTTTTTCTATTTTATTTATTTATTTCTGAGGCAGGGGTGGGGGTGGAGAATTAGCAGGCCAGGGCCTCTAGCCACTGCAAACTCCAGATGCATGAGAATCTGGGTTTGTTTTTGAGGTAGAGTCTCTCTAGCCCAGGCTGACCTGGAATTCACTATGTAGTCTCAGGATGGCCTCGAGCTCACAAGGATCCTCCTACCTCTGCCTCCCAAGTGCTGGGATTAAAGGTGTGCACCACCATGCCCGGCTTTTTTTAAAAAAATATATTTTATTTATTTGCTTGTTTATTTATTATTTGAGAGAGAGTCAGATAGAGAGAATGGGCGTGCCATGGCCTCTAGCTACTGGAGAACTCCACAGGCGTATGTGCCACCTTGTGCAACTGCCTTACATGGGACCATGCCTGGCTTGTGTATGTGTTTTTAAATGTTTGTATTGATTTATTTGAGAAAGAGAGTATGGGCATACCAGGGCCTTCTGCCACCGCAAAGGAACTCCAGATGCATGTGCCACTATGTGTTCTGGCTTTACATGGGCATGAGCCTTCGACCACTGAGCTATCTCCAGACCTTGTGTGATTTTTTAAAAAATCTTTTAAATTTTTATTTATTTACTTGAGAGAGAGAGAGAGAGAGAGAAAGGCAGATAGAGAGTAGGTGTGTCAGGGCCTACAGCCCCTGCAAACAAACTCCAGGCACATGTGCCACCTTGTACATCTGGCTTACTTGGGTTCTGGGGAATTGAACCTGGGTCCTTAGGCTTTGCAGGCATTTAACCACTAAGCCATTTCTCCAGCCCACACTTTGTGTGATTTTTTTCAAGCAGCCCACCCCCCACCCCCGGCAGGCAGGGTCTCACTCTAGCTCAGGCTGACCTGGAATTCACTATGTATTCTCAGGGTGGCCTCGAACTCAGTGATCCTCCTACCTCTGCCTCCCAAGTGCTGAGATTAAAGGCATGTGCAACCACGCCTAGCAAATAAAAGCATTTTTATTTGTTTATTAATTTGAGAGAAAGAGAGAGAGGGAGGGAGGGAGGAGAATGGGTATGCCAGGGCATCCAGTCATTGCAAACAAATTCCAGATGCATGTGCCACCTTGTGCATCTGGTTTACATGAGTCCTGGGGAATCAAACCTGGGTCCCTTGGCTTTGCAATCAAATACCTGAACTGTTAAGCCATCGCTCCAACCCTAAAAATATTTATTTTGTTTTTTCAAGGTAGGGTTTCACATTAGCCCAGGCTAACCTGGAACTCACTATGTAGTCTCAGGATGGCCTCAAACTCATGGTGAGCCTCCTACCTCTGCCTCCTGAGTGCTGTGATTAAAGGCATGTACCACCACGCCCAGCTATTATTTATTTATTTTCTTTGGGACAGAGAGAGAGAAAATGGGTGTGCCAGAGCCTCTAGTCACTGCAAACCAACTCCAGATACATGTGCCACCTTGTGTATCTGGCTTATGTGGTACCTGGAGAATCGAACCTGGGTCCTTCAGCTTTGCAGGCATGTATGTGCCTAAACTGCTAAGCCATCTCTCCAACCCCTAAATATATATACACATATATTATTTTTTGTTTTGTTTTGTTTTGTTTTTTGAGGTAGGGTCTCACTCTAGCCCAGGCTGACCTGGAATTCACTATGGAGTCTCAGAGTGGCCTCGAACTCACGGCGATCCTCCCACCTCTGCCTCACGAGTGCTGGGATTAAAGGCATGCGCCACCATGCCCAGCTCCTAAAAATATTTTTAATAATAGTAAAGCAGACCAGGTGTGGTGGTGCTCATCTTAAATCCCAACACTTGGAGGCTGAGACATGAGGGTGGCCCTGAGTTTGAGACCAGCCTGGGCTTACAGAGTGAGATCCAAATTGGCCTGAGCTAGAGGGAGAGCCTACCTCAAAAAAAAAAAAAAAATTATATATAATATATATACACACACACACACACACAAAACAGCAAAAAACAGGGCTTAGTGATGGTTCAGCGGTTAAAGCACTTGCCTGCGAAGCATAATAACCCAGGTTCGATTCCCCAGGTCCCACGTAAGCCAGTTGCATAAGGTGGCGCCTGGAGTTCGTTTGCAGTAGCGAGAGGCCATGGCACGCCCATTCTCTCTATCTGACTCTCTCAAACAATAAGTAAATAAGAAAAAAAAAAAAAAAAAAAAAAGCTGGGCATGGTGGTGCACACCTTTAATCCCAGCACTCGGGAGGCAGAGGTAGGAAGGAGGATCGCTGTGAGTTCAAGGCCACCCTGTGACTACATAGTGAATTCCAGGTCAGCCTGGGCTGGAGTGAGACCCTACCTCGAAAAACAAACAAACAAACAAACAAACAAAAAACAGCAAAAAATAAAGAAAATAGGGACTCACGCCTGTAATCCTAGCACTCGGGAAACCGGAGTATTGCTGCAAGTCCTAGATTCGAGCAGAGCTACATAGCGAGACCCTGTCCCAAAGGCAAGTAGTGGACAGATGGCGGTGAGGCGAGAGGCCCACGCGTCCCTCCCTGAGCCCGCGTGATGAGGGGAACCCGCACACTGACCTGGCGTGAGCATAGGGATGAACGCGAGCCACGGCAGCTGCAGGAACACGAGCCCCATACTGAGCGCCGCACGCGAGCGGGCCACCGCGCCTGCGCAAGCACCCACGGGGGCGTGACCTCCCCGCGCGCATGCGCACAGCGTCGCCCAGGCCTAGGCGGCTGGCCAGGGTTCACTGGCCGCTCCCACCGCCAGCCCACTAACCTTTTAAAACTGTAATTAGCGGTGTGCGGCGGCACATGCCTTTAATACTAGCACTGGGGTGGCAGAAACAGGAGGATCGCCATGAGTTCCAGGCCACTGTGAGTTTACATAGTGAACCCCAGGTCAGTTTGGGCTTGAGGCCCTACCTCGAAAAGTCAAAATAATTCTGAGAATGAGCCAGGCATGGTGGTTCACGCCTTTAATCCCAGCACTTGGAAGGCAGAGGTAGGATTGCCATGGGTTCAAGGCCACCCTCAGACTACCAGGTGAATTTCAAGTCAGCCTGGGCTACAGCGAGACCCTACTTTGAAAAACCAAAAAAAATTTTTTTTTTCAGAATGGGTGCGCCAGGGCCTCTAAGCAAAGTAAACTAAGTCCAGACGCATGTGCCACCTTGCTTTACATGGGTACTGGGGAATCAACCTGGGGACTCAGGCTTCGCAGCCAAGTGCCTTAACCACCAAACCATCTCTCCAGCCTCATAAAACTATTTCGAGTGCATTCTGGGATTAGACTTGGGATCTTCTAGCAGAACTTTTTTTTTTTTTTTTGTAGTTTTTCGAGGTAGGGTCTCACTCTAGCTCAGGACGACCTGGAATTCACTATGTAGTCCCAGGGTGGCCTCGAACTCTAGGCAATCCTACCTCTGCCTCCCCAGTGCTAGCTAGTATTTAAAGGCATGTGTCACTACACACCACTATTGGGATTAAAGGCGTGCGCCACCACACCGGGCTCTTAAATTTTCATTTTTTTTTTCTTTCAGGGTAGTTTCACTGTAAACCAGGCTGACCTGGAATTCATTATGTAGTCTCATGTTGTACACCCTCCAGCGGTGTTTGAAAAACGTGAAATGAACACACCACAGGCAAAATATGATTTCATGGAGAGTCAGGGAGATGAGTTGCGCTTTTCCCATTGTCTACTCACAGCTTTTATTTAGATTCAAGTAGCCAAAGCAACGGGGAGTCAGGGTAAAACAGATGACGAGTTTGTATCAGACAAGATGATCGATCATGAGCTAGGCATGGTAGCATATGCCTTTAATACCAGCACTCAGGAGGCGGAGGTAGGATAGCTCTGAGTTTGAGGCTACCCTCAATTCCAGGTCACTGTGGGCTCGAGTGAGACACTACCACAAACAACAAAATAATCATGAGTTGTTCAGGTTTATTTCATCAGGAAGTCTTTGGAGAAGCTATTTTCCCCCTTCAAGAAGCTCCACCCAAGGTTGATAGTTTCCCTTAGCTTGATCTCGTCTCAGTGCTGGGATTAAAAGGCATGTGACACTAAACATGACTTTTTATTTTTTGAGGTAGGGTATAGCTCTAGCCCAGGCTGACCTAGAATTTACTCTGCACTCCCAGGCTGGCCTCCTATCTCAGCCTCTGGAATGCTAGGATTGATTGAAGGTGTGTGCCACCATGTCTGGCCCACTTGCTGTTTCTCCAAACCTTTTTTTCCCTGGTATTTTTGAAGCCAGATGTGGTGGTACATGACTTTAAGAGTCCCAGGCCAACCTGTGATTTGAAGTCCAGGTCAACCTCAGTTGACTAAGACTCAACCTCAAAAAGAATCTTGTCACTGCAAATGAACTCTAAACTTAATGCATCACTTTGTGCACCAGGCTTTACTTGGATACTGAGGAATTAAACCTGGCCTGTTAAGCTTTGGAAGCAAGCACCTTAAGTGCTGAGAACACATGTGTTCAAAAACTGTTTATTTTCACGTGTGTACAGGCACAATAGTCTCTTGCAATGCAAATGCCAGACACACACACCTCTTTGCCATCAACTTTCCACAAGTGCCTGAAACATGGAGCCATCTCCCCAGCTCTGACAATATTTTAGCAACTATTTCAAAACCATATAAAATCTAATTGACACAATTTCACTCAAAAATTTATTATAGATGTTTTCAAAACTTTATGTTATCAGTTATGTCTCATGTTAGCATTACATTCAGATGTTAACAGGGCAGTTGGCTAAAATTTAAAATACACCCCTAAGAATAAAATTGTTCTTTTCTCAAGATATCATTGTAGCCCAAACTGGCCTAAAACTCCTGTGTCTATGTCCAAAGTGCTGGGATTACAGGTGTGTACCACCACAGCTGGCTTCAAAAACTTAACAGTACAATTCTTCAAGGAACAGCTAAGAAACAAGGTAGACAGCATGCCAATCTAACATGTACTTTTATCATTGCAGCTAAAACAAAACTTGTTCACCGGGTAAAAAGGAATTCGTGTGTACACTCAGTGCAATAAAAAAAAAATACCATAGTTATGATTTTACAGTATAATTTAAACAGATTCCAAGTATTCTTTTTTTTTTCATAAGGGAAGAAAATTCCTTTGAAAGTCACTTGAAGCTTGCACAAAAATGACCATTTCTACAATACAAGAGATTCCAATTCAGCCTTTCAGAGATGACATTCCAGCTCGCATGATCTCATCAACCAGGAGAATGTTGGTAGCAATCACAGTGCTGAAAGGAAAGAGTGGGGGGAAAAAAATCAGATGACCCCGGCATGAACAACAACTAACAACAACTGGCTGGCTTAGTCTCTATGCTTAAGTTGTTAACATTTTAGGGAGGGAAGAATAACAATCAGGAAATTTCCATAGAAGACTGAGAGGCATTTTAGCCTTCATCTTCCCAGGCTTACCAGGAATGAAGCAACTGTTTCTTCACACAATAGTTATCCCACACGCCTACATCTGCTGCCACCATTGGTTCACCTGTAAGTAACCAAATCTTAAAAGTCAACAGTATCAGATGCTGTTTAAAAGGGAGCCTTAATTTTATTAAGGAACCCTTGCTAATCTAAAATAGAAAATAGGGCTGGAGAGATGGCTTAGCAGTTAAGGCATTTGCATGCAAAGCCAAAAGATCCCGGTTCGCTTCTCCAGGACCCACGTAAGCCAGACGCACAAGGGGGTGCATGCATCTGGAGTTCCTTTGCAGTGGCTGGAAACCCTGGCATGCCCGTTCTCTCTCTCTCCCTCCTCCCTCTCTCTCTCAAATAAGTAAATAAATAAAATATATTTTTTAAAAAATGGAGTTTCATGCAAGGATAGTGACAACCGTACATCACATTCAGCTGTATCTCCAACAAATCTATACTCTGGAAATTATAGCACCTACCATATACTTGAAATCTATGACCTAGTCATTTTCATTTGTCTACCAGTGTGTATCAACCCAGAACCCAGGGTTCTGTAACACTTTTACCAAAACAAACAACACACCAAGACTTTGCTCCCCTTTTCTCACGTTTCCTATCTTCACCTTATCTATAGTATCTATACAACTGTATATATAATATAGTATTGTATAGTATCTATACAAATAGATGCATTCTCTCACCTGTGTTTAAGTCCACACCTACAAGCTGACCAGTTTCTGTATGTTCAGCTTTCATTTTAACTAACGTTTCCTGAAGATCAAAACCAGAGTTCTGTGCAAGAACCTAAAGTAAACAAATTTGTGGAAAGATGAAAAGATACAAATTGAGAAGTAAAATCTCAGCTGGGCATGGTGGCGCACACCTTTAATCCCAGCACTTGGAAAGCAGAGGTAGGAGGATCACTGTGAATTTGAGGCCACCCTGAGGCTACATAGTGAATTCCAGGTCAGCCTGGGCCTAGAGCGAGAGCCTACCTCGAAAAACAAAAAGAACTGGCTGAAGTAAAGCCTACCCTCTGATGAACATAAAGAATGATAACACAAAGCAAAAGCATGTTTGTGTGCAAGAACAACCCCCATGAAAATAACTCAATGATCCTGCCCATGCAGCCCTGCCTGATCCAGTAGTGGGGCTGTGCACAAAGGCTGAATGCAAACACTAAAATAGTCCAGACTCTCAGAGAAACAAAATACTGTATTATGACAGAAGGATAACTCCAGAATCGGTGATAAAATATCATACTTGCTTATCAAAAATCCACATTATAAAGCCGGGCGTGGTGGTGCATGCCTTTAATCCCAGCACTTGGGAGGCAGAGGTAGGAGGATCGCCGTGAGTTCGAGGCCACCCTGAGACTACAGAGTGAATTCCAGGTCAGCCTGGGCTAGAGTGAGACCCTACCTCAAAAAACAAAACACACACAAAAAAAAACCGGAAAAAAAAATCCACATTATTAAAAAAAAACCTTACACTATCAAAAAGGTCCATTTGTTTTGATGTAGTTAGCTTGGCCTGGTGACACATACCTTTTAACCCCAGCACTGGTGACGGCTAACAGGAGTATTACTGTGAGTTTGAGGCCCAGCCTGAGCTAAAGAAGACCCTGCTTTAAAAGAAAAAAAAAAAAGTGACTAAGTATTCAGACCTTGGGAATAATGAGTAGTGCATCCGCAAATGCCTGGACTCCAAGCTGGGCCCTGCCCTTCACACTGGGCTTGTATTTAATCAGGGCTTCTGCTATCGCCACTTCTACAGCACCAGCACCTGGAACCACACAGCCTGTTGGGTGGGCAGCAAGGAGAAACACTGAGTTATTTGAAAATAAAACTGTATACAGCCCATAAGGACAAAGCACACATGCTATTTCTTACAAACTTACTATGACCACAATTATTCACCTACAGCATTATGTTTTACAGTCATAGAATGGAAGCCAGAGCCTGGTGTGTTGACAAGTGGTGCATCAATGGGCGACATCCCCAGCTCACAGAATTAGCAAATTGCAATTTATTAACATCAAACAACAAAATGAAGGTGGGCATGGTGGCCTATATGTCTTTAATCCCATCACTCAGGAGGCAGAGGTAGGAGGATGGCCCGAGTTTGAGGTCACCCTGAAACTACACACTGAATTCCAGGTTAGCTTGGGCTAGAATGAAACCCTACCTTGAAAAACCAAAAAAGTAGCCGGGCATGGTGGTGCACGCCTTTAATCCCAGCACTCGGAAGGCAGAGGTAGGAGGATTGCTGTGAGTTCGAGGTTACCCTGAGACTACATAGTGAATTCCAGGTCAGCCTGGACTAGTGTAAGACCCTACCTCGAAAAACCAAAAAAAGGAAAAAAAAAAAAAAAAAAAAAAAAAGGAAAACAAAAAAAGTTCTAGAAAGAGCACTGGCAGATTTAAGTAAAACATGGCAAGAGACAAGGTTCACCTGAAAAGGATGCCGTAATGCTTTCCAAGATGGTCTGAGAATCACAGTGAAAATTCATAGGAATTTCAGTTTGAAAGAGGACTGTATCCTCTGAGATAACCATTTTACTGATGCCACATTTACAAACAAAGTATATAAAATGGTATAAATGTTTGTATCCATCTCATAAGGCAGCCCAGCCCCAGAAACAATTCATCAGCATGTATGTAGATTATTTCTGTTCTCAGTAGATGGGCTAACCAAGACCCATCTCCTAATCCATACAACAGCTTATTTTCACACTGATGTTCTCATCACAAGGCCAAATCAAGAGAGCAAGAAGAATCAAGATCTCTAAAGCCATGGAGAGCTTCATCAAGGCTGACTTCCAGCTCACCAATACTCAGGAAAGCAGTGTACTTGCTTTTAATTAACGATGATATACCATAAAAATCAACCAAACATATCATCATTCATTTTAAAAGGAAGGCTTTACTTTTGCATGGTGTCTGGCTGTGTAAATTACTGACTAAAGAACACAGTATTCAGCCATGCTATTTCGACTAAAGAGTTCAACTTAAAACAGTAAGGTTCTTACCGTCATCAATGGCATTTTTGACAGCCCTCAAGCCATCTCTTATTGCATCCTTGATCTGATTGAGTGTGTGCTTATTTGGTCCTTTGATCAATAATGTGACAGAACGGGGATTGTTACATTTCTCAATAAAGGTGAATTTCTCTTCTCCCTGTGTGCAGAAGAGGTATATTCAAAAACAGTTTATTGTTGGAAGAATTTTCTTTTTTGGGGGGGGGGGTAGGGAGAACACATATAAAAAATGGTTTTTAAAATATATTTTATTCATTTATTTGAGAAAGGGTGGGGGAGAGAGAATGGGCCCCCTTGTACATTTGGGTTATGTGAGTCTTAGGAGAATTGAACCGGGGTCCTGTGGCTTTGCAGGCAAACATCTTAACCACTAAGCCATCTCTCCAGCCCCAAAGTAAGTTTTTTGTCAACCCTAGCCCAGGTTGACCTGGAATTCACTATGTAGTCTCAGGCTGACCTCGAACTCAAGTGATCCTCCTACCTCAGCCTCCAGAGTGCTGGGATTAAAGTGTGTGCCATCGTGCCCAACCAAAATGATTTTTTAAGCCAAAGCTTATATTACACTTAGACCACCACAATATGAAAAATCTGGTCCTGAGTTTGAATTTTCCACTAAATAATAAGTAACAAAAGTACTATTATTTTTATGAAGAGAGCACTTACCAATGTGTACTCATACACAAGTCCTGCATATCCCAAACAGTCAGGATTTAGGTCATCCAAAGAATTTAGAGCTACCCCACCACATGCAAGAGTCAGTCTGAAATATTAAAGCATTTTAAGGGAAATAATTAAATAATGTTAACAGTGATGTTCCAACAATTTTCAGGCAGAACAATTTCATAATTACATGTAAATGTAATGTAAATGTATTTCTACTTAAGCCTTCCCATTTACCACTATCCAGCTGAAAACTCAACTTCCCTTTAACCCTCCTTCTACTAAAACCTCCAATGTCAGCCCAAATTCAGTATAAAATCAGTTTTTTAGGGAAAAGTATTTCTACAACACCTTTCTTTCTTCTTATAAGAGAGGGAGACACTTGTAGTCCAGGAGGAGGTTGGCCTTAAACTCTTGATCTTCCTGCCTCCAGCTCCCAAGTGTAGGGATTATTGGCGTGTGTGTGGCCATACCTGGCACTATGTGAACTCTTGGTGTTGCCCCTCTTAACAATTAGGTACAATACATGTTATGGGTTAAGAAATAAACCAGTTGGAATCTCAGCACTCTGGAGGCAGAGGTAGGAAGATCTGTGAGTTTGAGGCCAAATGGACAAAAAAAACGAGACACAAACAATGGACAATCATTTAGCTTACAAGAGTTGGACTCTGATAAATTACAACAGATAAACAGGCTTATTAAATAAAATACACTACAGAAACTCATTTGAGCTGACAAAACTGAGATGGACAGTGAGAATGACACAATGTGAAATTTAATGCCACTGAATTGCACTTTTTAAAAAAATTGGCCAGGAGAGATGGCTTAGCGGTTAAGGTGCTTGCCTGCAAAACCAAAGGATCCCAAAGGATCCCGGTCCAACTCTCCAGCCAGATGCACAAAGGGGTGCATGCATCTGGAGTTCGTTTGCAGTGGCTGGAGGCCCTGGCGCGCCCACTCTCTCTCGCTCAAATAAATTAAAAAAAAAAATTTTGAGCCGGGCATGGTGGCGCCCACCTTTAATCCCAACACTTGGGAGGCAGAGGTAGGAGGATTGCTGTGAGTTTGATTGAGGCTACCTGAGAATATAGAGTGAATTCCAGGTCAGCCTTGGCTTGAGTGAGACCCTACCTCGAAAAACAAAAACTCTTTTTTTAATTTTTGTAACTAAAATGCAATTTACTAAGAAAGAAAGAAAAAAAAAAAGAGAGAGAAAGAACAGAGTACCAAGAGTAGAACACAGAAAGGAAAGGTCGTGCTGTGAGTTAAGACCTTAGAAAAGCAGGCCATCTTAGCCGTGAGCTTCAAGTGATTACGGATTTGCATTTATGAAATGGATAAAGTAGTGGCTGGGAACTGTGGGGCACACCTGCAATCCCAGTACTTGGGAGGCTATGGCAGGAGGGTTGACAGTTTAAGGCCTGCTTGAACTATACAGCAGCAACAAAACTAGTCAATTTTGCTATTTATATTTTGCCACATTGAAAGTAAAAGAATATATGAAATCTACTTGAGGAAAAAAAAAAAACCTAGTTAGTAAACTACCTGGAAGGAGGATCTGTGGGACAGTAAGGAGGGACAGAAGAGGTTAATGGGGGATGTGTGTGGATACATTCAAAGTACATTTTGTACTTGTATGAAAGCATAATACACACAAATTTAAAAACTGTAACAACCGGTACATAAAAAGGACTAAATCTGCAAAGTAAGTGAAATTCACTTTGGATAATCTGCCCATACCTTTCCATATTCCTCCTTTTCGCTCTGCGCAAAGCAACTATGCCTTCTTTTGCAAGAGCATCTAAGGAAAAGGGGTCAATTCCCTGTAATAAAAGGAAAAACTAATTTTAATACTTTTAACTTAAAAAAAATAAACCAACAAGATTTTTGGTCTATACATTTTCACTCACCTTTTGATTAATAACAACGAATCCTTTATCTGAATCACCACAGACTTTCTTTTTCAGTTCTATTATTTTTTTAACTCTATCTTCAATGAATTTTCTTTCAGCTCTTACTAGCTTTTCTCTCTCCTCTGCACTCTTGTAAAAAAAGCCCGAATTCACTTCTCTAGAAAAGATAGACAATGAGGTAAACTTTCATATTTTTTTTTACATAACTTAACCCATTTATTGCAGGCCAGGGATGTCTCAAATGATAGGGCTTCTACTGGTCTTTCAGTTCCTTCAGTCTTCTGATGGCAGACTTGACTGTGACAGCAGAAGTTGTGTTGTAGGTCCAGGAGCCGCCGGCCACCGTTTTCATGCAGGAACCTCAATGACAGATGCCTACAGCCCGTCGTTTCATTTTGGTTTTGCCATAGAAGGAGCAAGTGTACTTGGCGTGCTGGCTGATTTCAATTTTCTTCACCATTTTCCGGAGGGAGGCCCCATAGCAGGTCCCGTACTTACCGACGATGCCGACCTTCTTGGTGTGCTTGGCCATGTCGCCGTGAACCCAGCCAGACCACAGAGAGCTAAACTTTCGTATTTGTTTATGGTATGGGGTGGGGAGAGGATTGAACTGGGCTTTGTACATTCTCACTAAGGGCTCAACCACTGAGCTTAGAGTCTGTACCACCCAGCTCCCATGTTTACTTTTTGCCTCATTCTAAACCAAACTGAGGCATTTCTATCCTGAAGTGGGGAAAATGAATGTTGAACTGTAACTTGCTTTAAAACATCCATCCCTTGCTGGGTGTGATGGCGCACGCCTTTAATCCCAGCACTTGGGAGGCAGAGGTAGGATCGCTGTGAGTCCGAGGCCACCCTGAGACTACACAGTGAATTCCAGGTCAGCCTTGGGCCAGTGAGACCCTACTTGGGGGGGGGGGATCCATCCCATTTTGAAGGGGCTATAAACTCACGTTTTCTCATACTCTAATGACACATTGCATGTGAGGATGTACGCGTTCTCTACTCTCTTCTTCATATCAGGATGCCGTGCTCCATGATCCAATACAAGTCCTCTGATTAAGCTGTAAAAACATAAAAATCGATATTGCTATTTATTTTTAAGATGGGAGCCTAACATGTTAACAAAACTAACATAGTGTTATACTGACAATTTTCACACCTATATACTCATTTCTAGAATTATTTGAACAGAACTTTCCACTAATACCCTAGGGAGGTTAAGTGTGAAGATGCAATGCAAAAACGAGAACACCCAAAGAAAAGTAACCTCATCTTTTACAGATGACTTTGTAGTTTGTCAAATGTTACCTTTTTTTTTTTGCTTATTTTTATTTATTTATTTGAGAGCTACAGAGAGAAAGAGACAGAGAGAGAGAGACACAATGGGCACGCTAGGACCTCTAGCCACTGCAAACTAACTCCAGATGCGTGCGTCCCCTTCTGTATCTGGCTAACATGGGTCTTGGGGGATCGAGCCTCAAACCAGGGTCTTTAGGCTTCACAGGGAAGCAAGCGCTTAACTGCTAAGCCATCTCTCCAAACCTGTTACTACCTTTTAAAAGAGAAATGTGTAAACATTTCACTAAGTGCAAAATCACTTTTCAGAATCACTGACCACAACCACATTCCCTCCAGTTCAAGGGCATGTTACTAACCAGGTGTAGTTGTGCAATGCCTTTAATCCCAGCACTCTGGAGGCAGAAGGTAGTTGGATTGCTGTGAGTCTGAGGCCACCCTGAGACTACATAGTGAATTCCAGGTCAGCCTGGGCTACAGCGAGACCCTAATGTCATACCTAACAATTTACTCATTATAAAATTACGTTTATCCACAGAAATAAATCTGCTAAAAACAACACTGTACTAAGCACCTACAATTTCTTAACAAAAGAACTCCAGGAGTGGGAGTACAGCTCAGAAGAACAAAATATTTCAAAGCACTGGACGTGGTGGTGCATGCCTTTAATCCTAGCACTTGGAAAACAGAGGTAGGAAGGTTGATTGCTATGAGTTTGAGGCCAGCCAGGGACAATAGAATAAGTTCCAAGTCAGCCTGGGCTAAAGTGAGACTCTACCTCAAAAACCAAAAATATTTTTTTGTTTTGTTTGTTTTCTGAGGTAGGGTCTCAATCTAGCTCAGGCTGGCCTGGATTTCACTATGTAGTCTCAGGGTGGCCTCGAACTCATGGCAATCCTCCTATCTCTGCCTCCCGAGTGCTAAAAACTTCAAAACAAGCCTGGAGGGATGGTTTAGCAGTTAAGGCGCTGCAAAGCCAAAGGACCCAGGTTCAATTCCCCAGGACCCACATAACCCTGATGCACAAGGGGGAGCATGCATCTGGAGTTTGTTCACAGCAGCTGCAGGCCCTGGCATGCCCATTCTCTCTCTCCCTCTTTCTCTCCCTCAAGTAAGTAAAATAAATAAAAATAAAATATTGTGTCACTTACCTTGTATCAGTCTCAGATTTATGTTTCATCTCCATGATTTCAACCATGAAGAGGTCAATAGGTTCATCTTTTTTTTTAATGGCCAAAATGGAGTCCACGACAGCCTATAAGAAGCATTATATGAATTAACTTGCAAAAGTTAAAACACTGGAATTTTAAAAGGATTAAACCAAGGTGCCTCCTTACTGAAGCAGGCAGCTTGTCAGTCTCATAACTTATATCCCTAAAAACAAACAAGCACCTCAATTTACAACTGTCCAAGGAACTAGTAACATCCCTCTAATACTTTACTTTTTTATCATCTGAGAGAGAGGCAGAGAATGAATGCACCAGGGACTTCATCAGCTGCAAACAAACTGCGGACGCATGCACCCCCTTATGCATATGTGCGACACTGTATGCTTGTTAGTGTGTGCCTGGCTATGTGGGACCTGGAGATTTGAACATGGGTCCTTAGCCTTTTCAGGCAAGCACCCTAACTAACTACTAAGCCATCTCTCCAGCCAACCCCGCAGATCCTACCTCAAAAAACAAAAGATTAGTACAGTAATTTGAAGGTTCCCAAAACAAACAAGTATCCAAGGACAAAAAATGCTAGTCTGATTTTATCATTACATATTCCATACTTGAATTATTAGTTCCAATAAATGTATAGAATTTAAAAATACTCATTGCTGGATGCTTTATGAACGCTTCAATTATACTCCTACAACTTGTTCAACAAATTGTTCATTTCCTTATTTTATCTTCTGGAGTCATAGATTAGGACAAGAATAAGCCATGTATTTCAGGCTATGTCACTGGAAGACCTGGCACGTAGACCTGCTAAGATTCCCCAAGTGTAGTAAACCACACATACTACACATTGAAGACATACCTCTGTTAAGACATCTGCAAGTTCAGCATGAACTTTAGTTCGTAGAGATGTTCTGGCCACATCTACAAGTGTTTCCCTATCCATTTCTCTGCTCACTTTAATTTGTTCCAAAACTTGAAGGGCCTTTTCCTTTGCAGCTTCGAAACCTTCAGTGATTATTCTGGGATGAAGACCCTAATACAAAACATACATTTAACCGTTGTGTTTTCAACTAGATGCAATTATAGTTTATAGAAAATCAGGTTAACTATGGGAATTCTGAATCACATTATTTACTATACAACTAAAGCAACATGATGTACTGATTTTTTGAATACATTTAAAAGGATACAATACTCCTTTCAATGCAGAGGAAAAGAACAGACATTACTCTAGCACAGAGTCAAGGCCAAGAGCACTATAAAGCACACTTGGGTGTTCATTGTGCAAATGAATGAGAATACTGAAACCCAAAACTGGCTCCTAAAACCACAATCAATATAAACATCATGCTGGGCATGATAGCACATGCCTTTAATTCCAGCACTTGGGAGGCAGAGGTAAAAGGACTACTGCCAGTTCCAGGCCACCCTGAGACTATAGAGTGAATTCCAGGTCAGCCTGGGCTAGAGTGAGACCCTACCCCTAAAAACCAAAAATAAGTAAATAAATGAAATATACATCATATCTTTCTACAGGTAGTCTAGAATTAATTCACAAAATTTAAAATCAAAAAATTAGGAGCCGAGCATGGTGGGGCACGCCTTTAGTCCCAGCACTTAGGAGGCAGAGGTAGGTGGATCACTGTGAGTTTGAGGCCACCCTGAGACTATAAGACTAAACTAGGGCATAACTCCACCTCAAGAAACCAAAATAAATAGTAAAGCGACTCCTACGTACATGTAAACATTTTTATCTAGTTAGATTTTTCCTTATAAATATGCTGGATTTCAACTTTGTCAGATCGGGATAAAGACAGAATCTCCGAATTAGGTGCCCTGATCTCCACATTTTAATTTAACATTAGCTTGCAATTAACACATCAATTTCTAGCAATAATCCCTAGATACACACTGCAGAAATGTACCTCAGAAATGTAGAGATCTGCCTGCTTCAGCAGCTCTCCAATGATGAGAACATTGGAAGTAGTACCATCACCAGTTATGTCATCCTGGGCTGTGGCTACTTTTGCTATTAAGGAGGCAGTTGGGTGTTGAATTTGCTGAGAATAGAAAAAGAAATTAAATGACTTAGCTGTATCTCAAGTAAACTCTATCACAGTCCTCTTTAAATGCAACATTCTACTAGACATATTGCTTTGACTAACTGCTATGCAATTCTGTACATCAATTGATGATCAAAACATTTTCTGAGCCAGATGTGGTGGTGCACCTTTAATTCCAGCACCAGAGGGAGAAGGATTGCTGTGAGTTCAAGTCCACCCTGAGACTACACAGTGAATTCATTCCACATCAGCCTGTGCTAAAGGGAGACCCTACCTCAACAAAACAAAGATAGGCCGGAAGGATGGCTTCGTGGTTAAGGCGTTTGCCTACAAAGCCAAAGGACTCGGGTTTGATTCCTCAGGACCAACGTAAACCAGGTGCAGAAGGTGGCACATACGTCTGGAATTCATTTGCAGTGGCTAGAGGCCCTGGTGTGCCCATCTTCTTTATCTGCCTTTCAGTCTCTCAAATAAATAAATCCCAAAAGTCTATTAATGTTGTGCTTATTAGGTACATACATGCTAAAATTTCTATATTAAATATGATTATAAACTCTGTATTCTAGACCTTTAACTAGTACTCTGAAGGGAGAGGTAGGACACTACCTTAAAAAACAAAAAAATCCGCATGAAGATGGCATGGCATACCATTGTCAAGACCCCAAATTTTATTCTCAACTCAAGAGAACAAGATACAAGTCTGGTTTTTCTTGGGGCGTGAATTGCTAGGTTTTGAGAGTTGAGTAAAACAGGAACTCTTGTCAACAATTTATTTTTGATCTCTGGTATTGCTGGGTAACACACATACTAGGCAAGATGGCTCAGGCCTGTAATCCAAGCAATCTGGTGACAGGCAGGAGTATCACGAGCTAGAGGCCAGCCTGAGATACACACAGTGAAAAACTGCCTCAAAAACAGTAACTGTAGCCAGGCACGGTAGCGCACACCTTTAACCCCAGAGGTAGGAGTTTCGTCATGAGCTCGAGGCCACCCTGAGACTATATAGTGAATTCCAGATCAGCCTGGGCTAGAGTGAGATCCCAACTTGGTGGGAAAAAAAAATAGTAACCACTCTACTGTGTCAATCATCTGTAATTTCTCAGTTTATAGCCTTAAAGCTATGAATCGAATTTCCCCCACCTTGAGAAAAAACATGATAAAGATTCCTACTACAGAAAGTCAGGGATCTTTGTGATTCTCAAGGCAGCCTCTCACCATTTCATGAAGCAGCACATTGCCATCTTTAGTAAGCTTGATATCTCCAGCACCAGAAACAAGCCTGTTTAAAAGAGCAGAAACTGATTAAAAAAATATGACTTTTTCCAACAAAGACCAAATTAAGAATTTCAGCTGGGCATAGTGGCGCATGTCTTTAGAGCCAGCACTAGTAGGGGTACGAGGATCCCGGTGAGTTGGAGGCCACTCTCATAATACAATTCCAGGTCAGCCTGGACTAGAGCGAGACCCTACCTTGGGGTGGGGGGGCAGACATGAGGGCTCAGCCTATAACCTCAAGCACTCTGGAGGCTGATAGGAGGATCACCATTAGTTGGAGGCCAGCCTAGAGCCCATATTCACTTCCAGGTCAACCTAGCTAGCCTAGTCAACCAGGACTTATGAAGGGGAGGAAAAGGTCCACAGGGAAAGGGGAACAATAGAAGACAATGTCCAAGATAAAAGCAAAGTAAAAGGATCTATGTATGAAATTTTCACAACGAAACCCATTATATAAAAAAAGAAATTGCTGGGCATGGTGGCGTACGCCTTTAATCCCAGCACTTGGGAGGCAGAGGTAGGAGGATCAGCCGTGAGTTCGAGGCCACCTTGAGACTACACAGTGAATTCCAGGTCAGCGTGGGGTACAGTGAGACTCTACCTCGAAAAACCAATAATAATAATAATAATAATAATAAAAAATTAAGAAAGGAATTACGGCTGGAGTGATGGCTTAGCGATTAAGGATATTGCCTGCGATCCTAGGTTCAATTCCCTAGTGCCCACGTTAAGCCAGATGAAAACACTGGCGCATGCGTCTTGAGTTCGTTTTTGCAGGGGTCCCTGGCACACCCCTAAACTCGATCTCGTTCAGTCTCCTCTCATTCCTACCTGGGCCGCCCTATTGCCATCCTAGGGCACCGTGACCACAGGGATGGTTTATGTGTTCCTAGAGGTAGCGTGCGCGCCCCCACTCCCTCCCTCAGGAGAAAATGGGTGCGGTGAGTGCCGGGGGGGGGGGCGCAAATGCGGGCAGCTTTGTTCTCGGGGACGCCGCAAAACCGAGAAGGAAAAAGCTGAGGCAGAGGGGCTCTGTTCAGAAAACATGTCCGGACCCAGAAGCCCGGAAAGAGCCCGCGATGGCGAGCAGAGCCCGGAAGTGGCGGACCCCCGGCCCGCCATGCCCGCCCCACCCGCTCACCGGCCGCGTCTTACATCTTCATGGTGCCCTTAGGCCCTAAGTTGGTCCTCAGCACGTCCTGCAGCCCCCGAGCTGCGCTGATGTTCACCGCCAGCGCCGCGTGCGCTCGGGCCACCTCGGCCTTAGGATTTAGGGTCTTCACCGCCGACATAGCCGCCCAGCAGACGTAAAGGCAGAATACAACGCGCCAACTTAAGCACAAGACTCGCTCAACGTGGTCCGAGAAGCACGGCTCCGCTCTTCTGGAAAAGTCTGGCGCGCCTGGCCCGCCCCCAGCGTGCTTACGCCGCACCGCTATTGGAACCTGACTCGGCCGGCGCTCGATCATTGGATCAGTCAGCTGTACGTCACCCAAGGCCCCGGGCTCCTCACGCCAGGTTGCGGCGTCATTGCGCACCAGAGAAATCTGTTCCCCGGGAGTTTGGACTCCGACTCTAAAGGTTCCGGTGTCGCTGAGGGCCCCCCTTTTATTTTGTGTGTGTGTATATGCATGTGTATGTGGATTGCAGACCTCAGGACTGAAAGGGGGCTGTTTCCGTGCCCTTCTTTGCTCTCAGGGCCTTCAGGGCCCGGGTGTGAGGGATGCAGAGACCTCTCTCCGCGCGTGTGCGCGTGACCGGAAGTGTGGAGTTCTTTTTGCTGGAGGTCTCTGGTCCCAGGATGTAGGCTGCGGATTGTTCCTGCACCCTCTTAAGATGCTCCTCCGGATCCCTACCTTTATTTTATACACTTGACTGTGTAAACTAGATAGTGGTAAATCCTGTGCGAACGTGAAAAGCACGCTCTCTCAGTATCTTGGTGTATTTAAGACCAGGGAAGATGAAGTACAATTCCAGGTAGAAAGTGCAATGTGTGTATGGCCACGGTTGCTCGTGCCTTTAAAAACTTGTTTTTAACTTTCTTTTTATTTATTAGAGAGAGAATGGGCGCACCAGGGCCTTTAACCACTGGAAAGAACTCCAGACGCACGCGCCACCTTCTGCGTCTGGCTTACATGGGTTGTGTGGAATCGAACCTGGGTCCTTAGGCTTCTGCAGTCAAGTGCCTTAACCACGAAGCCATCTCTCCGGCCCCCTTTATTACGTTTTTAAATTTTCATTTGGCTACTTATTTAAGAGAGAGAGAGGGAATGAGCCGGGCATGGTGGTACATGCCTTTAATCCCAGCACTCGGGAGTCAGAGGTAGGAAGATCACCGTGGGTTCAGGACCAACCTGAGACTACATAGTGAATTCCAGGTCAAACCGGGCGTGGTGGCGCACGCCTTTAACCCCAGCACTCGGGAGGCAGAGGTAGGAGGATTGCCGTGAGTTCGAGGCCACCCTGAGACTATATAGTGAATTCCGGGCCAGCCTGAACTAGAGTGAGACCCTACCTCGAAAAACCAACTTCATGTGGGTACTGAACTCCACATGTGTGCTATCTTGTGCATTCACCTTTATGTGGGTACTGGGGATTGTAAACCTAGATCCTTTGGCTTTGGAGGCAAGTGCCTTAACTGCTAAGTCATCTCTCCAGCCTTATGTTTTTATTATTTTTTTTTAGCTTAAGTTTTTATTTTGAGACGGTCTCACAAAGATCTCCAGGCTGTCCTTGAACTCACTCTGTAGTGCAGGTAGCTTTCAACTCATGTTCCTCCTGCCTCCACCTATCAAGTGCTGTTGATTACAGGCAGGTGCCACCATGCCCAGTCATTCTGGATGTCTCTGTAAACTTGTGTTTTAGATGAGATTAATGTATAAGTTACTGGGGCTGAAGTTAAGGCATTTGTCTGTAAAGCCAAAGGACCGAGGTTCGATTCCCCAGGACCCATGTAAGCCAGATACACAAGGGGGCACTCCTGTCTGGAGTTTGTTTGCAGTGACTAGAGCCCTGGCACGCCCATTCTCTCTTTCTCCCTCTCTTCCTCTCTGTCAAATAGATAAATAAAAATAAAATATTTAAGGGCTGGAGAGATGGCTTAGCGGTTAAGCGCTTGCCTGTGAAGCCTAAGGACCCCGGTTTGAGGCTCGACTCCCCAGGACCCACGTTAGCCAGATGCACAAGGGGGCGCACGCGTCTGGAGTTCGTTTGCAGTGGCTGGAAGCCCTGGCGCGCCCATTCTCTCTCTATCTGCCTCTTTCTCTCTGTGTCTGTCACTCTCAAATAAATAAATAAAAATGAACAAAAAATTTAAAAAAATATTTAAAAAACATATAAGAGCCACTCGGGAGGCAGAGGTAGGAGGATCGCCGTGAGGTCGAGGCCACCCTGAGACTACATAGTGAATTCCAGGTCAGCCTGGACCAGAGTGAGACCCTACCTTGAAAAAAAAAAAACTAAAAAACATATAAGTAGCCACACGTGGTGATGCATGCCTTTAAATCCCATTGCTTGGGAGGCAGAGGTAGGAGGATCGCCTTGAGTTCGAGGCCACCCTGAAACTACATAGTGAATTCCAGGTCAGCCTGAGCTACAATGAGACCCTACCTCGAAAAAAAAAAAAAAAATATATATATATATATATATATAAGTTACTGTACTTGAAGAAAGTAAATCGCCCTCTAAATGTGGTTATTTATAATCAAATTAGTTGAAGCCTATAATAGAATAAAGATTGACCTCCTGGTCCAATGTTCTGCCAGCAGACTGCCTTTGGAATCAAACTACAACTCTCTTTATTATATATATATATATATATATATATATATATATATATATATATGTTTTATTTTTATTTATTTATTTGAGAGCGACAGAGAGAAAGAGACAGAGAGAGAGAGAGAGAGAGAGAGAGAGAGAGAATGGGCACGCCAGGGCCTCCAGCCACTGCAAATGAACTCCAGATGTGTGCACCCCCTTGTACATCTGGCTAACGTGGGTCCTGGTGAATCGAGCCTTGAACCAGGGTCCTTAGGCTTCACAGGCAAGCGCTTAACCGCTAAGCCATCTCTCCAGCCCTACAGCTCTCTTTTTTTAAATTAATGAATTTGTTTGTGAGGAGGGGGAGGGAGAGAGAGAGAGAACAACAAGACCTTTTGCTGCTGCAGACTCCAGATGCATGCACCACTCTGTGCATCTGGCCCTATGTGAGTACTGGGGAATTGAACCCAGGTGGTCATGCTTTGCAAGCAAGCTCCTTTAACCACTGAGCCTTATCCACAGCCCTTAAACTACAGCTCATTTGTTTGTTTGTTTTGTTGGGTTGGTTGGTTGGTGTTTGTGACAGAAGCTCACTATGTAGCCCAAGCTAACCTGAAACTCTTTCTGTAGTTCAGGCTGGCTTTGAACTAACAGTAGTCATCTGCCTGAGCTTTCTGAGTGCTGGGATTATCAAACTACAACTCGTGTCTGGATTTCCAACCTGTTGGCCTACAATTTTGGTTTTACCAAGCCTCTAAAATTGAGACCTGATTCCTTCAAATATTTGTGAATTTATACACCTCCCATTAACTCCTTTCCTCTGGAGAACTCTGATAAACCATGGTTATCAATTTGCTCTCTGTTGGCAGGCTTTGTTCTCTTTTGGTTTTGTTGAGGTAGGGTCTCACTGTAGCCCAGGCTGACCTGGCACTCTGTAGTCCCAGGCTGGCCTCAAACTCACAGGGTTCTTCCTACCTCTGCCTCCCAAGTGCTGGGATTAAAGGTGTGAACCACCTTGCCCAACATAAAGATTTTTAAGTTGTGTGTGTGTGATGTATGCACGCGCACATATACACTTGCCCCATGCATATGCGTGTGTACAGAAGACAGAGGAGAATGTCAGGTTCCTCTTCTTATGTGTCTTCTGCCTTGTTTCCTTGAGACAGTCTTTCACTGAACCTGGAGCTCACTGTTTTTCAGTTAGACTCACTGACCAATGAACCCCAGTGACCCTGTCTTATCCTCCTTAGCACTGAGGTTGTATGTGTGACCACTTCTAGCTTTTTACATGGGTATTGGGCTTGAACTCAGGTCCTCATGCCTATGCAGCAGTTCTTCTTGCCTCCTGAGCCATCTCCTCAGCCCCACACCTCTTTTTGAGACATGGTCTCCTGTAGCCCAGGCCAGTTTTTAACTCCTGAGATTCCTGACTCCACTTCCCAAGTAGTTTTAGGATTACTGATGCTTAGGGCCTCACACATGCTAAGCACCTATTCTACCACTAAGCAACATTCTAAAGCCCCACTTTTACCAGCTTGAAACTAGCTTATTAGTTTAAATTTTCTATGTTTTTAAATATTTAATTTTTATTTTTTTGAGAGAGAGAATAGGTGCACCAGGGCCTCCAGCCACTGCAAACAAACACCAGGTATATGTGCCACCTTGTGTATCAGGCTTACATGGGTCCTGGGAATTGAACCTGAGTCCTTTGGCTTTGTAGGCAAGCACCTTCACTGCTAAGCCATCTCTCCAGCCCAATAAACTTCTCATTTTGAAATTATTTCAGACTCACCAGAATTTGCAGAAATAGTACAGAGTTCCCATGTCCTTTATACAGGTTCCCCAAATGTAAACATCTTGCATAACCCCACAACCAATGTCAACAACAAGAACTGAATGTTGACATACTGTCTAATCTATACATTTACTTTTTGTTTTTCAAAGCTAGGGATTGATTGTGAGGCCTTATTCATTCTAGGCAAATAGTCTACTACCAAGGTACACCCCAGCCCTAGATTTTCTAGTCATATCACTAACATTCTACTTCTGGCCTAGGATCACATACATAATCACACTTTGAATTTCATTGTTACATCCTTTATTCTAAAGTAGCCCCACAAGATTCTTGGTCTTCAATGATCCTGGTGTGTGTGGGGGGGGGGGGGGGGGGGGGCGGGGGGAGAGGCATACTGCGACCCAACCTAGGGCCTTGCTAAGCATATGTTCTGCCACTGAATGACATTCTCACCCTCAACCTTGTTTCATTTATCTTTTAATTTACTTATTTCTGGGTTTTGGAGGTAGGGTTTCCACTCTAGCCCAGGCTGACCTGGAATTCACTGTGTAGTCTCATGATGGCCTCGAACTCAGAGCAATCCTCCTCCTACCTCTGTCTCTTGAGTTCTGCAAATAAAGGCATGTATGCTACCATACTACACTACCCTGCTATTTTATTTTTGAGAGAGAGACAGAGAAGGAGAATGGCCACGCTAGGGCCTCTAGCCGCTGCAAACAAACTCCAGATGCATGTGTCACCTTGTGCATCTAGCTTACGTAGGACCTGGAAAATTGAACCTGGGCCCTTAGGCTTCACAGGCATGCACCTTAACCACTAAGCCATCTCTTCAACCCTGTTTTTTTTTTAAATTTTTAATATTTATTTATTTGACAGAGAAAGAGGGAGAGAGAGAGAGAATGGTGCAGCAGGGCCTCCAGCCACTGCAAACAAACTCCAGACGTGTGCATCCGGCTAACATGGGTCCTGGGGAATCGATCCTAGGTCCTTTGGCTTTGCAGGCAAATGCCTTAACCGCTAAGCCATCCCTCCAGCCCTTAATTAACTAATTAATTAATTAATTTGAGAGAGCGAGAGAGAGAAAGAGGCAGACAGAGAGAGAGAGAGAGAGAGAAAGAGAGAGGAGAATGGGCACGCCAGGGCCTCCAGCCACTGCAAAGGAACTCCAGACACATGCAGCACCATGTGTATCTGGCTTACGTGGGTTCTGGGGAATTGAACTGAGGTCCTTTGGCTTTGTGGCTTAACCACTAAGCCATCTCTCCAGCCCTTTTTTTTTTTTAAGATTTATTTATTTTTATTTTTATTTATTAGAGACAGAGAGAGAGGGAGAGAGGGAGAAAGAATGAGCATGCCAGGGCTTCCAGCCGCTGTAAATGAACTCTAGATGCAGGCGTCACCATGTGCATCTGGCTTATGTGAGACCTGAAGAATTGAACCTGGATCCTTAGGCTTCGCAGGCATGTGCCTTAACCACTAAGCCATCTCTCCAACTGGCTTTTTTTTTTTTTTAATGTGTGCCCTAACTGAACTGTCTACAACATTGCCACCTCATGCCAAAAAGTATTAGTATGGGTGTGATTTGGATAAGAATACCTTCAAAAGCTGATTTTGTTCAAACTAATATGTGAGATCTATTTAATAAATCTATGAAGTATGAATGATAGCATAAACAAACTGTTCTAGTCATTAACACTATTCGGGTTTCTTTTCATCTTGAAATATAATTCCCTGTTATGCTGGGCATGGTGGTGCATGCCTTTAATCCCAGCACTCGGGAGGCAGAGGCAGGAGGATTGCCATGAGTTCGAGGCCACCCTAAGACTACATAGTGAATTCAGGTCAGCCTGAGCTAGAGTGAGACCCTACCTCAAAAAACCAATAAAAATAAAAATAAAAATAAAAATAAAAATAAAAAATAAACTGAGATGTAGATACTTAGTGTCTGACATCTTATCTTCTTATACTTATTTCAAAACTACTGAAAAAGGGGCTGGAGAGATGGCTTAGCACCTAAAAGCACTTGCTTGTAAAATTACTAAAACATGTATACAGGTTCTTGACTATATTGTGATTTCAGAGCTCTTATCATTATTTTATTTATTTTTATTTTTTGGTTTTTCGAGGTAGGGTCTCACTGTAGCCCAGGCTGACCTGGAATTCACTCTCAGGGTGGCCTCAAATTCACAGTGATCCTCCTACCTCTGCTTCCCAAGTGCTGGGATTAAAGGCGTGCGCCACCATGCCAGGAGGCAGAGGTAGGAGGATTGTCGTGAGTTCAAGGCCACCCGAGACTACAGACTGAATTCCAGGTCAGCTTAGGCCAGAGCGAGACCCTACTGGAAAAATATGTATATATTTTTTTGGTAATACTAGGTTGAACCTAGAACCTGCAGAGGCCTCCTGCCTCCTGAGTGGAGGTGTTACACCCACAGGCACAATTGGCTGGGTTATAATCTAGGGCTTTGTGTGTGTTAGGCAAGCATTCTTACCAACTGAGTGACACTTTTTTTTTTTCTTTTTTTTTCTCGAGGTGGGGTCTCACTCTAGCCCAGGCTGACCTGGAATTCACTATGGAGTCTCAGGTGGCCTCGAACTCTCGGAGATCCTCCGCCTCGCCTCCCAAGTGCGGATTAAAGGTGTGAACCACCTTGCCCAACATAAAGATTTTTAAGTTGTGTGTGTGTGATGTATGCACGCGCACATATACACTTGCCCCATGCATATGCGTGTGTACAGAAGACAGAGGAGAATGTCAGGTTCCTCTTCTTATGTGTCTTCTGCCTTGTTTCCTTGAGACAGTCTTTCACTGAACCTGGAGCTCACTGTTTTTCAGTTAGACTCACTGACCAATGAACCCCAGTGACCCTGTCTTATCCTCCTTAGCACTGAGGTTGTATGTGTGACCACTTCTAGCTTTTTACATGGGTATTGGGCTTGAACTCAGGTCCTCATGCCTATGCAGCAGTTCTTCTTGCCTCCTGAGCCATCTCCTCAGCCCCACACCTCTTTTTGAGACATGGTCTCCTGTAGCCCAGGCCAGTTTTTAACTCCTGAGATTCCTGACTCCACTTCCCAAGTAGTTTTAGGATTACTGATGCTTAGGGCCTCACACATGCTAAGCACCTATTCTACCACTAAGCAACATTCTAAAGCCCCACTTTTACCAGCTTGAAACTAGCTTATTAGTTTAAATTTTCTATGTTTTTAAATATTTAATTTTTATTTTTTTGAGAGAGAGAATAGGTGCACCAGGGCCTCCAGCCACTGCAAACAAACACCAGGTATATGTGCCACCTTGTGTATCAGGCTTACATGGGTCCTGGGAATTGAACCTGAGTCCTTTGGCTTTGTAGGCAAGCACCTTCACTGCTAAGCCATCTCTCCAGCCCAATAAACTTCTCATTTTGAAATTATTTCAGACTCACCAGAATTTGCAGAAATAGTACAGAGTTCCCATGTCCTTTATACAGGTTCCCCAAATGTAAACATCTTGCATAACCCCACAACCAATGTCAACAACAAGAACTGAATGTTGACATACTGTCTAATCTATACATTTACTTTTTGTTTTTCAAAGCTAGGGATTGATTGTGAGGCCTTATTCATTCTAGGCAAATAGTCTACTACCAAGGTACACCCCAGCCCTAGATTTTCTAGTCATATCACTAACATTCTACTTCTGGCCTAGGATCACATACATAATCACACTTTGAATTTCATTGTTACATCCTTTATTCTAAAGTAGCCCCACAAGATTCTTGGTCTTCAATGATCCTGGTGTGTGTGGGGGGGGGGAGGGGGGAGAGGCATACTGCGACCCAACCTAGGGCCTTGCTAAGCATATGTTCTGCCACTGAATGACATTCTCACCCTCAACCTTGTTTCATTTATCTTTTAATTTACTTATTTCTGGGTTTTGGAGGTAGGGTTTCCACTCTAGCCCAGGCTGACCTGGAATTCACTGTGTAGTCTCATGATGGCCTCGAACTCAGAGCAATCCTCCTCCTACCTCTGTCTCTTGAGTTCTGCAAATAAAGGCATGTATGCTACCATACTACACTACCCTGCTATTTTATTTTTGAGAGAGAGACAGAGAAGGAGAATGGCCACGCTAGGGCCTCTAGCCGCTGCAAACAAACTCCAGATGCATGTGTCACCTTGTGCATCTAGCTTACGTAGGACCTGGAAAATTGAACCTGGGCCCTTAGGCTTCACAGGCATGCACCTTAACCACTAAGCCATCTCTTCAACCCTGTTTTTTTTTTTTAAATTTTTAATATTTATTTATTTGACAGAGAAAGAGGGAGAGAGAGAGAGAATGGTGCAGCAGGGCCTCCAGCCACTGCAAACAAACTCCAGACGTGTGCATCCGGCTAACATGGGTCCTGGGGAATCGATCCTAGGTCCTTTGGCTTTGCAGGCAAATGCCTTAACCGCTAAGCCATCCCTCCAGCCCTTAATTAACTAATTAATTAATTAATTTGAGAGAGCGAGAGAGAGAAAGAGGCAGACAGAGAGAGAGAGAGAGAGAGAAAGAGAGAGGAGAATGGGCACGCCAGGGCCTCCAGCCACTGCAAAGGAACTCCAGACACATGCAGCACCATGTGTGTCTGGCTTACGTGGGTTCTGGGGAATTGAACTGAGGTCCTTTGGCTTTGTGGCTTAACCACTAAGCCATCTCTCCAGCCCTTTTTTTTTTTTTAAGATTTATTTATTTTTATTTTTATTTATTAGAGACAGAGAGAGAGGGAGAGAGGGAGAAAGAATGAGCATGCCAGGGCTTCCAGCCGCTGTAAATGAACTCTAGATGCAGGCGTCACCATGTGCATCTGGCTTATGTGAGACCTGAAGAATTGAACCTGGATCCTTAGGCTTCGCAGGCATGTGCCTTAACCACTAAGCCATCTCTCCAACTGGCTTTTTTTTTTTTTTAATGTGTGCCCTAACTGAACTGTCTACAACATTGCCACCTCATGCCAAAAAGTATTAGTATGGGTGTGATTTGGATAAGAATACCTTCAAAAGCTGATTTTGTTCAAACTAATATGTGAGATCTATTTAATAAATCTATGAAGTATGAATGATAGCATAAACAAACTGTTCTAGTCATTAACACTATTCGGGTTTCTTTTCATCTTGAAATATAATTCCCTGTTATGCTGGGCATGGTGGTGCATGCCTTTAATCCCAGCACTCGGGAGGCAGAGGCAGGAGGATTGCCATGAGTTCGAGGCCACCCTAAGACTACATAGTGAATTCAGGTCAGCCTGAGCTAGAGTGAGACCCTACCTCAAAAAACCAATAAAAATAAAAATAAAAATAAAAATAAAAATAAAAAATAAACTGAGATGTAGATACTTAGTGTCTGACATCTTATCTTCTTATACTTATTTCAAAACTACTGAAAAAGGGGCTGGAGAGATGGCTTAGCACCTAAAAGCACTTGCTTGTAAAATTACTAAAACATGTATACAGGTTCTTGACTATATTGTGATTTCAGAGCTCTTATCATTATTTTATTTATTTTTATTTTTTGGTTTTTCGAGGTAGGGTCTCACTCTAGTTCAGGCTGACCTGGAATTCACTCTCAGGGTGGCCTCAAATTCACAGTGATCCTCCTACCTCTGCTTCCCAAGTGCTGGGATTAAAGGCGTGCGCCACCATGCCAGGAGGCAGAGGTAGGAGGATTGTCGTGAGTTCAAGGCCACCCGAGACTACAGACTGAATTCCAGGTCAGCTTAGGCCAGAGCGAGACCCTACCTGGAAAATATGTATATATTTTTTTGGTAATACTAGGTTGAACCTAGAACCTGCAGTAGGCCTCCAGCTCCTGAGTGGAGGTGTTACACCCACAGGCACAATTGGCTGGGGATATAATCTAGGGCTTTGTGTGTGTTAGGCAAGCATTCTACCAACTGAGTGACACTTTTTTTTTTTCTTTTTTTTTTCTCGAGGTGGGGTCTCACTCTAGCCCAGGCTGACCTGGAATTCACTATGGAGTCTCAGGGTGGCCTCGAACTCTCGGAGATCCTCCTGCCTCTGCCTCCCGAGTGCTGGGATTAAAGGCGTGCGCCACCACGCCCAGCCTGAGTGACACTTTTTTACCTTTTATTTTGCAACAAGATCTTACTAACTTGTCCAGGTTGGCCTTTTACTCATTCTGTAGCCCAGGCAGGCCTTGAACTTACAGTCTTCCTGCCTCAGCTTCCTGAGTGGCTGACATGACAGACCTGTGTCACCAGGCCTGGCTCTGAATTGCATTTTACCTCATTATTTCAAAATATAAGGCTGGGGACGTAGCTCAGCAGTAGTACATACAGGTACTTAGTATGCCCAGTGCCCTGGGTTAAATCCCAAACACCAGAGGTAGAAAGGCAACACTAGAATTTGTCTTCTCTATCCTTCATCAAACCATCGTCCATTATCCTGGGAGAAATTAAACCGTGTGTCCCAAATTTGCATCCATTTTCAACTAATGGATTCTGGGAATATCTAAGTTTCAAACATATGTCTGAGCAAAGTGCATTGGAACTCTTGTTACTGGACTGAATGATGTTCCCTGAGCCGTGGAAGTGTGATAGAGATGTTTCAGTGCTGAGCACCCCTCTGTCACTTCTCAGCACTATGGTGCCTTTTGAATCATCCCAAAGGTCACTGCATGCCACATGCCTTTAATCTCAGTATTTGGGAGGTATGGGTAGGAGGATTGCCGTGAGTCCAAGGCCACCCTGAAACTACATAATGAATTCCAGGTCAACCTTAGAAAACAAAACAAAACAAAAAATTAAAAGCTGGGCGTGGTGGCACATGCCTTTAATGAATTGCAGGTCAGCCTGGGCTACAGAGAACTCTTACCTCAAAAAACTAAAAAATACCTTTCATCCCAGCACTCGGGAGGCAGAGGTGGGAGGATCGCTGTGAGTTCGAGGCCACACCCTGGGAATACAGAGTGAATTCCAGGTCAGCCTGGGCTAGAGTGAGACCCTACCTCGAAAAACCAAAAAATAAAACAAACAAAAAACCCCTAAAAAATAGAAATAAAAATAAAATAAAAAGAAGGAAAATAAATTAAGGCCAGAGATGTATGTAGCTCAGTGGTAGAGTGCTTGCCTAGTATGTGGAAGGTCCTAGGTTCAATTCCCAGTAACAAGAACAAACACTGCAGGGCTCGAGAGATGGCTTAGAAGGTTCTTGCCTTGGAAGCCAAAGAACCTAGGTTCAATTCCCCAGGATCCACATAAGCCAGGTGCACAAGGTGGCGCATGTGTCTGCAGTTCCTTTGCAGTGGTCAAAGGCCCTGGCATGCCCATTCTCTCTCTTTCTCCCTCTCTGGCTCTCTCAAATAAGTAAATAAAAAAAAAAAATAAATTAAAAAAAAACACTGCAGATGCAAAGTCTGATTTTTGTCACTCACGTTTTTCTGCATTTCAGTTGCGAGTATAGGTAGTTTTCTCATTCCCACAGGAGCATAATGTGAAATGTGGATTTCAGCAAAGTCTCCCTCGGGGCTTCATGCATTACAAAATGAGCGCAGAGGTCCCTTGCACCGCTCAAAGTGGTGTGGCAACATGGAGCCGTTTCTGAAAGCTGGGGAGAACTTTGGATCCAAGTCTGCAACGCAGAGGTGCAAGCCTGGCTCTGGAGCCTGGGGGGAGGGAGGAGAAGGTGGACTATAGAAACTCCACCCCATGTGGGCGTGACCAAGGCGTTCTTCCAACCCGGCTTTGCAGAGCTGAGATCTGGCGTTTCTTCTGGAGAAAAGCACATGCCACGGTGATCTGAAGCCGCCCCACGCACCAGCAGACCCCGGACGGAGCGATCGGTGAAGGCTGTGCTCGCCTTCACGGGGCCCCTCCCTCCGGACATCGTCCCACAGCCTCCCTGCACGTCTTGCAAACCCCGGGGCCGCAGCTGCGGAAAGTCGCGGACACCCACGGCCCAGGAGCCAGCAGCGACACCGGTAAGTCCCCTAGTCCCCTGCATGTGTGCGCCCAGCTCGCCCAAGGACCGGTCCCTTCCTCTTTCCCATCCAAGGCCTCTCTCATTCTGCATTCATTTTTCTTACTTGGGATAGGTAATTTTTCTCCCGGAATTTCAAAGTTTTCTTTTTCTTTAATTCATTTTTGGAGAGTTTCATTTTTTTTTTTAATCCTACAACAAACAGTATGAATGAATGATGCAATCCTGCATAGAGCAATCATCAGTATCAGTATAAGATCAGGAGAGTTGGGCGTGGTGGCACATGCCTTTAATCCCAGCACTTGGGAGGCAGAGGTAGGAGGATAACCATGAGTTCAAGGCCACCCGGAGACTCCATAGTGAATTCCAGGTCAGCCTGAGCTAGTGTGAGACCCTACCTTGGAGAATAAAAAAAAAAAAAGTAGGTTTTTAAACAATGTTTACCAGATAGATCATTAGAAAGAAAAAGCCTGAGCTGGAATGTGGCAGAGTTGGTAGAGTGCTTGGCTAGCATGCATGAAGCCCTGGGTTTAATCCCAGCACGGTATAAAGCAGGTGTGGTGGCACACACCTGTAATCCAAGCACTCAGGAGGTGGAGGCTGGAGGATCAGCAATGCAAGGCCATCATCTGTACATAGCAAGTTCAAGGCCATCCTGAGCTGCACAATACCTAGTCTCAAAAAGGGGGGGGTGTCGTGGAGAGATGGCTTAGCGGTTAAGGCGCTTGCATGCAAAGCCAGAGGATTCTGGACCCACATAAGCCAGATGCACAAGGGAGCGCATGCATCTGGAGTTGGTTTACAGTGGCTGGAGGCCCTGGTGTGTGCGTGCTCTCTCTCTCTCTCTGCTTCTTTCTCCCTCTCAAATAAATAACTAGAATTATATTAAAACATAAAAATAAAAGGGGGGGTGGGGCTGGAGAGATGGCTCAGCAGTTAAGGTGCTTGCTGCAAAGCCTAACACCATTTTGAAGCGTGCAGTACCCAAATCTTTCTCTTTTTTTAGGATAGGATCTCATGTAGCCCAGGATAGTCTGTAGCTGAGGATGTGCTTGAACTTCTGATCCTCCTGCCTGTACCTCTCAAGTACTGGCAGTGTCAGCACCACACCGGATGCCTGGGGGGTGGAGATGGCATCCTTGTTTACATGCTGCTAGGCAACTGACCCACATCCTCGGGTCCCGTTGTCATTTTCTTTTTTAGAAGAATGCTTTGTTTTATTTATTTTTTATTTATTTATTAGAGTCAGAGAGAGAGAGAGAGTGAGAATGGGTGTGCCAGGGCTTCCAGCCACTTGAAAAGAACCCTAGACCATGCGCCACCATGTGCATCTGGCTTACATGGGACTTGGAGAATCAAAACTGGATCCTTAGGCTTCACAGGTATGCGCCTTAACCTCTAAGCCATCTCTCCCGTCCTATTTTAATATTTTTATTTGCTTATTTGAAAGCAGACAGAGGATAAGAGAGAGGGAATGGGCATGCCAGGGCCTCTTGCCACTGCCAACAAACTCCAGATGCACGCGCTACTTTATGTATCTGGCTTTACATGGGTACTGAGGATTTGAATCTGGGCCTCCAGGCTTTGCAGGCAAACGTCTTTAATGGATGAACCATCTCTGCAGCCCCAAAATGTTTTTTTTTTTTTTAAATCACCTAATTTCTTTTTTTTCTTTTGTTGCCCCCCACCCTGAGGTAGGGTATATCTAATTGACTATGTAGTTGCAAGATGACAGGATGACCTTGAACTCACGTCCTACCTCTGCCTCCCAAGTGCTGAAATTAAAGGTGTGCACCATCATACCTGGCTCAATTTTTTAAAAATTTTATATACTTGCAAGCAGAGGGAAACAGAGAGAATGGGTGCATTAGGATTTCCAGCCACTGCAAACAAACTCTAGATGCATGTGCCACTTTGTGTATCTGGCTTTACATAGGAATTGGAGAATCAAATTTGGGTCCTTAGGCTTGGCAGGCAAACACCTTAACTGCAGAGCCATCTCTCCAGCCCAAATTCTTTTTTAAAAAATTACATTTTTATTTATTTATTTGCAAGCAGAGAGAGATAGAGAGAAGAGAGACAAAGAGCCCTCCAGCCACTGTAGTAATACTCTAGATGTATGTACCACTTTGTGCATCTGACTTTACATGGGTACTGGGGAATTGAGCCTGGGTTATTAGGCTTTGCAGGCAAGCAGTTTAACCACTGAGCCATCTCTCCAGCCTCCTGATTTCTTTTTTAAACATAGGGCTGGAGAGATGGCTTAGCAATTAAGGCACTTGCCTGTGAAGCCTAACAACCTAGGTTCGATTCTCCAGGACCCACATAATAAGTAATATAAAAAGCCGGGCGTGGTGGCGCACGCCTTTAATCCCAGCACTCGGGAGGCAGAGGTAGGAGGATCATCGTGAGTTCAAGGCCACCCTGAGACTCCATAGTGAATTCCAGGTCAGCCTGGGCTAAAGTGAGACCCTACCTTGAAAAACCAAAAAAAAAAAAAAAAAAAAAGTAATAAAAAAAAAATATATATATATGTATATATATATATATTCTTTTGCCAGCAAGGTGGCATATGCCTCTAATCCCAGAATTTGGGAGGCAGAGTTAGGAGGATTGTTGTGAGTTTGAGGCTGGCCTGCTGCTACTAATTGAGTTCCAGGTCAGCTTGTGCTACAGTGAGACCTTAACTTGAAACCGCCCCCTAAAAAAAAAAATGTTTTTAAAAATTTATTTGTAGAAAAGAAATAAAATAAAAAAACAAAAAAAAATTATTTGTGAGGAGAAAATGGGCACACCAGGGCCTCTTGCCACTGCAAATGAACTCCAGACACATGCACTACTTTGTGCATCTGGCTTTACATGAGTACTGGGGAATCAAACCCCAGCTGCTAGGCTTTGCAAGCACATACTTTCAACCCCCTGATCCATCTTCCCAGCCCCCTGAATCATTTTTAATTTTGGTGAAGTCCAATTGGTCATCCTTTTGTGTTTCATTTAAGAAAATCATGAGGGCTGGAGAGATGGCTCAGCAGTTAAGGCACTTAACCTGCAATGCCTAAGGACCCAGGTTGGATCCCCCAGTACCCATGTAAACCTAGATGTTCAGGTTTTCAGTCAGCAAAGGTTGACTCGTCCATACATTTTGTGCGGGGGCGGGGGGGCTCGGTTTCCTTGCCAACTTACGTGGCTGTTGGCAGGACTGAATTCCTGGAGGGTTCTTGGACTGAGTTCCTCTCTGTCTATTGGCTGGAAGGCCTTCAGTTCTTGCCACATAGCCCTTTCCATAAGGCACTGCCTTCCCTTAGGACAAGAGGGTTGCGAACAAGGTAGAAACCAAATAATTTTCCTTCCTTCCTCCCTCCCTTCCTTCCTTCTTTCCTTTTTGAGGTAGGGTCTGGCTGGCCTTGAACTCACAGCAGTCCTCTCTCTGCTTCCCAGTGCTGGAATTAAAGGCACACACTCTCATGCCCAGCTTTTTGTCTGTCTGTCTGTCTGTCTCTCTTTATTTCTTTTTCTTCTTTTCTTCTTCTTCTTGTTCTTTTTTTTTTTTTTTCTGAAGTAAGGTCTTGTTCTAGCCCAGGCTGACCTGGAATTCACTATGTAGTCTCAGGATCGCCTTGAGCTCACAACAATCCTCCAATCTCAGCCTCCTGAGTGTTGGGTTTAAAATGTGCGTCATCACACCTGGCCATCTCTCTAATTTTTAAGTAATTATCTAATTAATTAATTTTTCCATATAGTATAATTACTTTTGTTATACTGGATATGGGCCTGGGTACTCTACCAATAAGCCAAATTCAGTCTTGTCAAATTATTTTATTTTATTTTTTATGTTTTTGGTTTTTTAAGGTAGGGTCTCACTCTAGCTCAGGCTAACCTGGAATTCACTATGTAGTCTCAGTGTGGCCTTGAACTCATGGTGATCCTCCTACCTCTGCCTCCCAAGTGCTGGGATTAAAGGCGTGCGCCACCACACCTGGCTCTATTTCCTGTTTTAACAGAGTAATGGCTGTTTCATTGTCCAGTTCCTTAGTCTGTTACTTTGTTCTCCCAGCTTATCTCTTGCCCATTCTTTCATTTCCATGTCTGCTAACAAGGTTTCCTGGTAGCCTGAAGCTATAGCAGAGTGGAAGCCACAGAAGAGGACGTGTTGCCTTCTCTGAAATCATGCAGCTCCCTGGGGAAGCAGTCTCAGGAAACTTTGGGTCTGAACTGATTTTGGAACAGTTTCACCAGGAGGTCAAGCGAAGCCAGATAGGCTCCCTCTTTCTTGCCATGCATCTGCCCCCTTATTGTTCATTTCCTTGTTCTTCCTTTCTAGACTCTTGTGGAACCTACAGATCTTTCTAGAGGAAATCTGTCCTCAGAAGTGTGCACTGCATTTTTATTCAGCAGAAGAATAGGGGGGAAAAGCATTGCCGCCTAGGAATCCAGCACTGGAGAAACGTGAGTCTAAGACATCTCTTTTTCTTTTTGCTTTCTATAAAGTAGGGTCTCACTCTAGTCCAGGCTGACCTGGAACTCACTCTGTGGCCCCAGGCTGGCCTTGTATTCATGGTGATTCTCCTACCTCAGCCTCACAAGTACTGAGATTAACCACTATTGGGTATTTAAAAATTTTTTTGATTTATTTATTTGCATGTGTACGCATGTGTGTATAATCCTGCCAGGGCCTCTTGCCAGTACAAACAAACGCCTGATGCTTGCACTGCTTTTTACATCAGCTTTACGTAGGTGGCTGGGGAATTAAGCCTGTGCTAACAGGCTTTGCAAGCAAACACTTTGAACCACTGACCCATTCCACACCCTACTCCCAGAAGTCTTTGTCCCTTAGTTACTGTGTTTGTCTGTCAGTTCACCATCTTTTCCTTCTTTCTTTCTTTCCTTCCTTCCTTCCTTCCTTCCTTCCTTCCTTCCTTCCCTCCCTCCCTCCCTCTCTTTCTTTCTTTCTTTTTTTTTTTTTTTGGTTTTTCAAGGTAGGGTCTCACTCCAGCTCAGGCTGACCTGGAATTCACTATGTAGTCTCGGAGTGGCCTTGAACTCATGGCGATCCTCCTACCTCTGCCTCCTGAGTGCTGGGGCATGCGCCACCACACCTGGCTTACAGTTGGCCATCTTAACCTGAACAGAAAACAGCCCTACAATGCACGCATACAGCCTCTAAGTGTTACAAGAACAGATTTCTTTTTGCTTTGGTTTCTGAGATAGGCTCTTGCTGTGTATCCCAGGCTGGCCTGCAACTCATGGCGATCCACCTGCCTCAGCCTCCTCAGTCCTGGAATTTCAGATATGCAACACCACGGCCAGCTTGGATATCTGTTTCTTCAAACATACACTGTAAGTGCCCAGCCATGGTGACATACACTTGTAATCTCAGCACTCCAGAGGCTGAGGGAGAAGGAGCACATATGTAAGCTCAGCCTGGGTTACATAGAGAGTTCCAGACCAGCCTGGCCTATATGGAAAGACCCTGTCTCAACAACAAAACAAACCAACAAACTTGAAAGCAAAAAATGTTGAAGTGGCCAGATGTAGTGGTGCACGCCTTTAATCCCAGCACTCGGGAGGCAGAGGTAAGAAGGGCAGCCGGGAGTTCAAGGCCACCCTGAGATTACATAGTGAATTCCAGGTCAGCCTGGACTAGAGCGAGACTCTATCTCCAAAAAAAAAAAAAAAAAAAAAAAAATCACTATAACTTGTTCTAAACTTAATCAAACTTGAAAGTTAATAAATTACATGAAAAAATAAAATTACATGTGTGTGTGTATGTATGTATGTATGTATGTATGTATGTATGTATGTATGTATATTCAGTGGACTGGCCAGAAGCTTTGCAGAATCTGTTTTTGGAGGATTAACAGCTTTCCCTGAAGCCCAGAGGTAACTAAAGAGTTAATAACTATCCCTACGATTAGAAGATCATAAAGAAGCAGCCTTGACAGGCCCGACAGCTCCCCTGATTGATAAACTTTCCTTAACTCAGAAACCCTTGAAAAAACTTATTCTGAGCAAGGACACAAGTATCTACACTTCCTTATTTACTTCCCTTGGGCCTACAGCTGGTAGTCTGTTTTTCTTAGGATCCTCCTTATAAGCTTGAACCCCAGCCTAGCTCATCCCACGGGAAGACTGCCGCCCCTCGCTGTTCCTCTCAATAAACAATCTGTCTATGGAGATCAAGTTCGGCGCTCTCTTTTGCTTTTCTCTTATACTTTCCTTACATTTGGCGCTGTGACTCAGATCAGAGCCGTCAGGGACTTTTGGGTTGCCCGCCCTCCCCTTCTCTTTCCCTCTCCTCTGTACGTCCTTGCCAATGTTTCACTCCCTCAGGAACACTAAAAACTTGCCATGCTCACTACTTTAAACTAAACAGCTGCCTAAATAGCTTGATACCTGGGGGCTTCTTCCTCTTCTTTTCACCCTCTCCCTCCTGACTTTTGAGTTCCAGATGAGAGGCCATTGCCGTGTGATCTGCTGCATCCACACCCTCATCAGATCACAACCTTCAAGAGAAGGTATTCATTTCACTTTTGGTCTGCTGCGGAGGTGCCCCATTTCAGACCTTAGAAACTCTGGGAGTATCTCACTTCTTGGTCCATGGATGATCAGAGGCTTCAGGAGCCTCCCATATATAGCTCTACTGGACACCCCAAGTATTAAGAGTGTGGGGATGCTCCCTCCTAATCCTTGGGTTTAGTTTGCCCTCCCTAAGCCTGGGAAATGTCCCTGGTGGCGGGATTGGCCATTCTAGTCTTTGTCCTCCAAAGTGGGCTCTAAATTATCTATTCCAAAAGACACTTCATTGATATATCTCAACACTAACTTAAAAAATCTCAGACTATCTGAGCTCTGGCCTACCAAATTACCCCAACTCTCTATTCAAATTTGGCCATAATAGTCTCTAAACAATGGCCAATGCTGGTCTAAATTTGGTACTTTGGATTTCAACATTCTCATTGATCTTTATAACTTTTTCCAGTGACACAACAAATGGTTCGAGGTTCCCTTCCCCCACCCCTTCTAAAACTATCTCTCCCACACAGCTCTGCCAGCTGGCCATGACTTACCAGGGTCTCTCCCTGTCACACAAAATTCGAGCTATCCCACTAAATCAAATACAAATGCTGCCTCCAATAAAACCTCATTTACTAGGCTTTAACTTCTACATATAGATATCTAATTTTTCTCTCCTTGCTACAAGTTAAAAATCACAGGTTTCTTGTCCCCCCGCCCCTTTCCCCTTCTTTTCATTACAATCCACAGAAACAAAACAAAACAAAACAAAAAAAAAAACACAACCACCAAGCCGGGCATGGTGGCACATGCCTTTAATCCAAGCACTCAGGAGGCAGAGGTAGGAGGATTGCTATGAGTTCGAGGCCCATAGTTAATTCTAAATCAGCCTGGACCAGAGTGAGACCCTACCTCAAAAAAAAAAAAAAAAAAAATTCTGTAATCCCAGCCTCCTTACATATGGCTAATGGTCACACACACACACACACACACACACACACACACACACACACACAAAATATCAACTTTAAATTCAAATCACTGGCTGTTGCCCTGTTAAGATTAAATTCTTACCAATTTAAAACATAACTAAAATCTTGGCCCAGCGTGGTGGCGCATGCCTTTAATCCCAGCACTCAGGAGGCAAAGGTAGGAGGATTGTCATGAGTTTGAAGCCACCCTGAGACTGCATAGTTAATTCCAGGTCAGCCTAAGCTAAAGTGAGAACCTACCTTCTAAAAATCAAAACAAACAGGGCTGGAAAGATGGCTTAGTGGTTAAGCGCCTGTGAAGCCTAAAGACCCCGGTTCAAGGCTTGATTCCTCAGGACCCACGTAAGCCAGATGCACAAGGGGGCACACATGTCTGGAGTTTGTTTGCAGTGGCTGGAGGTCCTGGCGCTCCCATTCTCCCTCTGTCTCTCTATCTGACTCTTTCTCTCTGTCTGTTGCTCTTAAATAAATAAATAAATAAATATTTAATATATATATTATATATATATTATATTTTATATCTTATTTATTTATTTGAGAGAGAAAGAGAGAGGGAGAAATAATGGGTGCACCAGGGCCTCCAGCCATTACAAACGAACTCCAGATGCGTGTGCCCCCTTGTGCATTTGGCTTTCGTGGGTCCTGGAGAATCGAACTGGGATCCTTTGGCTTTGCAGGCAAACACCTTAACTGCTAAGCCATCTCTCCAGCCCTCAAATAAATAAATAAAAATAAACAAAAAAATTATAAAAACAAACTAAAATCTTTTTTTTTAAATATTTTATTTATTTATTTATTTATTTATGAGAGAGAGAGAGTGAGAGAGAGAGAGAGAATGGGTGCGCCAGGGCCTCCAGCCACTGCAAATGAACTCCAGACTCATGCGCCCCCTTGTGCATCTGGCTAATGTGGGTCCTGAGGAATAGAATCTGGGTCCTTTGGCTTTGCAGGCAAACGCCTTGACCGCTAAGCCATCCCTCGAGCCCCAAACTAAAATCTTAAAAAGCTATGTCTCTCCATGTTCACATTGTCATGTCTTATGTTGGCCAAGCATGTCATGTCACATGTGTTCTGTTTCATGTAATATGTCTTTATGTATGACTAAATTCATGATCATTAATTGTTCCAATACTTATGGTCATTAGATGTTCTGATGCTTATATATCTTAAGATAATGTTAATTTTTTTTTTTTTTTTTGAGGTAGTGTCTTGCTCTAGCTCAGGCTGACCTGGAATTCACTATGTAGTCTCATGGTGGCCTCGAATTCACGGCAGTCCTCCTACCTCTGCCTCCTGAGTGCTGGGATTAAAGGCGTGCGCCACCACACCCGGCAAATGTTAAATTCTTAAAACCAGGTTTCTGTTATGTTTCTCACTTTAAATTCTTTTTTTTTTTTTTTTTTTTGGTTTTTCGAGGTATGGTCTCAGTCTATCTCAGGCTAACCTGGAATTCACTATATAGTCTTAGGATGTCCTCAAACTCACTGTGATCCTCCTACCTCTGCCTCTCAAGTGCTGGGATTAAAGGCGTGTGCCACCATGCCCAGCTTCTCACTTTAAATTCTTTTTTTGGGGGGGTGGGCTTTCAAGGTAGGGTCTCTCACTTTAAATTTTAAGGTTTTCTGCTAAAGATCTTTTTCTACAGATTTCCAACAATGAAATGATTAAGGGCTGGAGAAGATGGTTTAGTGGTTAAGGTATTTGCCTGCAAAGCCAAAGGACCCCAATTTGATTCTTCAGGACCCATGATGCACAAGGAAGCACATGCATCTGCAGTTCTTTTGCAGTAGTTGGAGGCCCTGGCGTACCCATTCTCTCTCTCTGGCCTCTTTCTCTCTCAAATAAACAAATAAAAATAAAAAAGACTGAAATGAAATAAAATAAAATGATTAACTTTGTGATACTAAACTACTTACTTCTCTGTCAATTGATAATAAGATAAATCAATTGGGTAAAGTTTCTTTTAATTGTCCTGTAAAAAATGATTCAAGTTTTGTAAAAGAGAGACAAGATGAGATTATTAAAAGATAATATAAAAAGAAACTTTCAATAATAAATACACAAAACATTATTTAAATAGTGTTTAAATGGCCGGGAGTGATGGCACACTCCTTTAATCCCAGCACTCGAGAGGCAGAGGCAGAGGCAGGAGGATCGCCACGAGTTTGAGGCCACCCTGAGACTACATAGTGAATTCCAGGTCAGCCTGAACTAGAGTGAAACCCTACCTTGAAAAACCAAAAAAAAAAAAAAAAAAAAAAAAAAGATGTTTAAATGGTCAATACAAGTACAAAAAGGTGTGAGGATGTAAACAGAAAGATTAAAAAACAAAAGATGATCTTCAGACATTAGACAGCCTACATATTCCTGATTACAACTTCTCTCCATAGTCTGATGGTTCACAAAAACTGTTAACTGACAGGGAGACAGATCAAGAAAAATATTCTATTAGAAAAACTGAGTCTTAGAGTAAAGGTTTACTTATTAGTGTTTAATTTCCCAAGATAAGGATCTCATACTAAAAACATTAAAATTTTTAAAATAACTCCTATTTTACTTTATTTATTTATTCATCAGTGTTTTCTCTTTAAAGCAGATTTGTGGGCTAGGCATGGTGGCGCACACCTTTAATCCCAGCATTTGTGAGGCAGAGGTAGGAGGATTGACGTGAGTTCAAGGCCAGCCTGAGACTGCATAGTGAATTCCAGGTCAGCTTGACAGCTTGACCCTACCTTGAAAAACCAAAAAAGAAAAAAGCAAAAAAACAAAACAAAACAAACAGATTTGTAAAAGGTTATATTAGAGCCTTTGTTGAACATATTCAACAAAGACCAAATTCTGCTCTTTTCTATATCATCAAAATGGTAAATAACTGTCTCATATCTGTATCTCAAGTTCATTGTTCATAACTAAATTAACTCTTAAGACATATTCTCTACCTCAGGGTACAGCCCTGTTTCCAACCTTCCCTGGGTAACTGGTACCCACAGAGGTATCTAAACTAATCAAAGATGTTACCAAATGCACATACCAAAACTTAATGCTGTCTTACTTGACATGTTCTGCCTGTATTTATAACCATTATTTAAAAAATAAGATGTGCCTACCTTCAAAAAGGGTGTTTCTCTATATTTCTCTTGCATTAATTGTTTATATAGTTCAAACAGTTCTCTATAATAAGGTAATACATTTATTTATAATGTCACACCTCATTATGATAAAAAAAATTTAAAGGCCTCTGACCCAGTTATGTCTTGTACTGTGATAAACTTTTGTGCTAATTATGTCCCACACTACATAATCTTTTGTACTGACACTGTAATTTTTGTACTATTTAAAGGCCATAGTTTAAATTACAACTTCTGGCCAGTACTAAAATTATCTTGTGTTTCTTCTTAACTCCATAACACAGCTAGAAATATCTCTCTACTAATTAACTATGTTTTCAGGCTTTAAAAGAGATTTCCCTGGACTCATGCTAATGTAAAAACAAAATGAGCTGGGTGTGGTGGCGCATGCCTTTAATCCCAGTAGTGGGAGGCAGAGGTAAGAGGATCGCTGTGAGTTCAAGGCCAGCCTGAGACTACAGAGTGGGACTCTACCTCGAAAAACCAAAAAATAAAAAATAAATAAAATAAAATGATTCTTGGGCTGGAGAGATGGCTTAGTGGTTAAGTGCTTGCCTATGAAGCCTAAGGACCCTGGTTCGAGGCTTGATTCCCCAGGACCCACAATGCACAAGGCGGCATATGCGTCTGGAGTTCGTTTGCAGTGGCTGGAAGCCCTGGTCTGCCCATTTCTTACTCATCCCCCCCCCCCCGTCACTCTCAAATAAATAAATAAAATAAACAACAACAACAAAAAAAGTTAAAAAAATGATTCTCCACTCCATCTCTGATACTGGTTCTGTAAACCTTAGTTTCCCATATCAATATCAGTGTTAACAAGGTCAAGATATTTTAAATAATTTTGTCTGTTTAAACTCTTAAGTATAACAATAGGTTTCTTAAATGTTATACTCTTACATGTTTTTCTATTGGGTAGACTTTTATTTATTTACTATAAACTTATTCTAATAAATAAAACTGTGCCTAATTATATAAAATATATTTATATTATATAACCAATATAATTATATAAAAATAATTTCATTATGTTTATAAAATAAACAACTGGTAATAACAAATTGTCAAGACTAATCAAACTTTCAGCCTTTCAGCCTAACATCCTTTCATTAGTTCTTCTAAAAATAAGTCTTTTTTTAATCTTTGGACCAAGTAAGTAAAAACTATAAACCTATAAAGACTTCTATCAAAAAAAAAAACCTTTAAACCTAAACTTCAAAATTAGTTAACCTCTTAATCTCTATCATATATTTCAAATATTACTTTAATACTAATCTTTTATACTTCCTACATTACCTAAACCAAATCTTTATATTTCCACAAATTCCAATTAACTTGCCATCTAAGTTAACAACTCCTTCTTCCTTATCTATCACCTATATTATTTTTTTTCAACCCTAAATATAATGTTCATGTCACCTGTAAATGTCATGTCACATACAAAAAAATTATACACGGATAATAACCAAATAATAATGTCTAATACATTTGACATGACCTCGGTGTTTCTTTCCCAGTGGCTCTGATGACTGTCATTGTCCTAAAGAGCTGCCTCCTTACCTGTTCATAAGATTGACTTGAGATAATAGCCTACTATGAACACAAACTACAAAATAAAGTTTGGCAAATAAACAACTAAAAGCTAAAACTCCCAAAAGCCACACCTGTGTAACTAAAACTTTAATGATGGACTATAATAATAGTAAAAAACTGAAGTTACCAATCCAGAGCCAATAATATTTTAGATTGTATTAGCCTTTTTAATGGCCAATAATATTATTTCTCTACATGTGACCTCGGACATCTCTGTGACCAGCTAAAATACTTATTGTTATAAATTTAAAAATTTTCACAGATCTACTCCCTTCAAGTTAAACCTATCCTGTCTCTGCCATGTACTTTATTCCCCTGATTATGATAATAGTCACCCTTTCTTTTAGTCCTTACATACTCAGATGCCTCACTCAATTCCTCCAAGACAAAATACAATCCTTCACTTCATAGCAAGTCACTAAATTCTTCATGATCAGTAAATATCAGCCCCTAGACATCCAACCTCCACAAGACTACACAGGACACCCCAAAAAATCTATTGCCCCCCAACAAAAAGTAGCCTGAGAGTTCATCACATACCCCCCCCCCATCTGGGCCACACAGTCCACCCCTACATGCCCCACTCATCCCCAGTTCTCCGCAATCTTTTTTACCGTTCCAGAATCTGGACTGAAGGGTTAATAGCTTTTCCTGAAGACCAGAGGTAACTAAAGAATTAATAACTATCCCTAAGACTTAGAAGGTCATAAAGAAGTGGCCTTGACAGGCCCGACAGCTCCCCTGATTGATAAACTTTCCTTAACTCAGAAAACCCTGAAAAAGCTTATTCTGAGCAAGGACACAAACAACTACAGTTCCTTTTCTACTTCCCTTGGGCTTACAGCTGGTACAGTCTGTTTTTCTTAGGATCCTCCTTATAAGCTTGAACCCCAGCCTAGCTCATCCTGTAGGAAGGCTGCTGCCCCTCGCTGTTTCTATCAATAAACAATCTGTCTGTGGAGATCAACTTCGGTGTTCTCTTTTGCTTTTCTCTTAATAATTTCTTTACAGTTTTGCACTGCTCAGGGGCCTCAATAGATTTGCCCCCAACGGGCTGGCTTAGTGGTTAAGGTGCTTGTTTGCAAAGCCACAGGACCCAGGTTGGATTCCCCAGGATCCACGTAAGCCAGATGCACAAGATGGTGCATGCATCTGGAGTTTGTTTGCAGCAGCTGAAGACTGGTGCGCTCATTCATATTCTCTCTCTCTCTCTCTCTTTGCCTCTTTCTCTCAAATAAATTAAAAAAAAAATCAAGTACAAGTATCTTTTAGGTTTGCCCACACTATCAAAGCTGTGCTTAACTTCTGTAACCACTGTATCCTAGCTGGCCTTGAACTTCTGCTCCTCCTGCTTCCACCTCCCAAGTGCTGGGATGACAGGCGTGTGTCACCACATTGGCTTTTTACCTGTTTTGATACAGATGTGAAGGTAAGAGATCAGTCCAGTGACAGAGGAGTTAAGGTAATCTTAGGTGCTTCTTGCAAGATACTAGAGGGAAAAGTTGGGATTTGTTTGGGCAAGGTGATTTTTTTTTTTTTCTCTTATCCACAATCAGGACTCTTAAGCGTGTCCCTGAAGCAAAGCCTGTACTTTGGAGCTGGGGATAAGAAAGGCTTGTCAGCAGTAGTTTTTAAAATCACTCTGTTGGACCAGCTGGAGCTTTAGAAGGCAGTGGATGGGACCGGACCTGTGTTTGAACACAGACCCTTCTACCAGGAGATTCCCGCCCCCACCCAGTCCTGGGCCCTCCCTCCCCTCAAGAGCCTGATGCGAAGGTCCCAAAGTTCATTCCCAGCAACGATTTTTTTTTCTTTGTGTGAAATTCAAATGTACACAGTTTACTCTGAAGTCACTGAACTTACAACTTAGCAAATTGTTTTCCCCCTTATAGCATAAAAAAATTAATTTTATTCATTTTTTTAAATTGCAAGCAGAGTGTGTATGGGTGTGCCAGGTCTCTTGCTGCTGCAACTAAACACCAGATGTATGTGCCACTTCATGCATCTTCCTTTATGTGGGTCCTGAGAAATCAAACCTGAGTTGACAGGCTTCTCAAGTAAGCCCTCGTGCCCCCCACCTTCTTATCATAATTTATTTAATAATCTAGGAAGTTGGCAGTCATCCTCAGTTCCAGTGCAGTTTCAGGTGCAATTGGGAATTCAGGAATCTTGGTGGAACTGTTAGTGTAGTGAACCTTGTAGGTAAAATACATGCATTCTTTTTTTTTTTTTTTTTTTTTTTTTTTTTTTGGTTTTTCAAGGTAGGGTCTCTCTCTAGCCCAGGCTGACCTGGAACTCATTATGGAGTCTCAGGGTGGCCTCAAACTCACAGTGATCCTCCTACCTCTGCCTCCTGAGTGCTGGGATTAAAGGTGTGCGCCACCACGCCCGGCTACCTGCATAATTTGGTAGCACACGTGAAGGGAACGGTCTAAAACTGACCTCACTGGATTCATTCTCAGCAAACTGACCTGGCCCGCTCAGCATGGCTTTTATTGTTTCCAGAGTTAGTGCACGTTCTCTTTTTACAATAAATTCGCAACCATCAGAAGATATTAATTTGACATCAGGGCCTTCACAGCCACCGTAGGTTTTCTTCTCTCCGTCCATTATGCTCTTAGGAAATTCTATTTGGTACTTTAGTAGTTTCTAGTCAGTCCCACAGCCACCACACTGCCACAACCCATATTCAGGGTCACTCCCTCACCCCCAGCTGCCTACCCCAGTGAGTTCTAGAGCACTGGAAGAGGGTCACAGCCTCTGACCCCCCCTTTCTTTCTTTTTTTAAAGAACATACTCTTTTTTTTCTTTCTTTCTTTCTTGTTTGGTTTTTCGAGGTAGGGTCTCACTCTAACCCAGGCTAACCTAGGATTCACTATGTAATCTCAGGGTGGCCTTGAACTCCTCCTACCTCTGCCTCCTGAGTGCTGGGATTAAAGGCCTGCGCCACCACATCCGGTCTTCTTTTCTCTCTCCCTCTCTCTCTCTCTCTCTCTGTTTTTTTTCTGAAGTAGGGTCTCACTCTAGCCCAGGCTTACCTGGAATTCACTATGTAGTCTCAGGCTGGCCTTGAACTCACTGCAGTCCTCCTACCTCTGCCTCTTGAGTGCGGGGATTAAAGGCTTATACCACCACGCCCGGCTCTCTTTTCTCCTTTTTTGAGACTGGCTTTGAACTTTCTGTGTAGCCACTGATAACCTTGAATTGCTGATACTTCTATCTCTACCTTCTACGTGCTGGGATTACAGATGTTTGTCACCGCGCTTGGCTTCTTGGCATTACTGATGGCCTCTTGAAGACAGGCCCAATTTTGTCTTAACCTCAGGCCCTTACGTGGCTTTATTTTATTATTGTTGTTGTTGTTATTATATTTATTTGCAAGAGAGAGGAAGAGTATGGGCATGCCAGGGCCTCTTACCACTGCAAATGAACTCCAAATGTGCTTTACGTGGATACTGGGGAATCAAATTCAGGCCAGCAGGCTTTGTGAGCAAGTGCTTTTAACCACTGACCCATCTCCTCATCCGCTCGCTTTATTCTTATTGGCTTTGAGGCTGTGGATGCCTGCCAGTCATTCTCAGATACACTGATTGCTTTATGCACATCCCTGAAATGTCTCACTAAGCCCATTTTGTTCTCCTGACTTCCTCTCCCTCACCTAGGGCTCATTGTCCATTCTCTGGAATCACACTGCTTCTCTGAGATAGCTGGCCCCTGGCCAAGTACCATGGATTAGATTGAGTTGGCTTGGCCAGAGCCAAGTGGGTGGTTGCTGACCCACAGAGAGTAGGGTATGGAGCTGCCTGACTCTAGGGAAACTGGTGATTTAGAAGAGCGGTTACTGTCCGATAGTCTCAAAGAATAGACAGACTTCCCTCACACTTGGCATGACATCACTTATGGTATTGGTCACCTAGCAGGACATTTTTATCTATCTATCATCTATTGATCGGTCAATTGATCTATCCATCCATCCATCTTCTATCATCCATCCATCCATCCATCCATCCATCTACCTACCTATCTAATCTAATCTAATCTGTCTGTCTGTCTAGAGACAGCATCTCATGTAGCAGGCTAGCCTTAAACTCAAGGTACTCCTGCCTCAGCCCCTGAAGTACTGGGATTATAGGTATTTGCTACCATGCCTGGCTTTACTTTAGGTTCTTTAAAAAAAAATACATACATATATATATATATATATATATATATATATATATATATATATATATATATTTGCAAGAAGAGACAAAGTGAGAGAGAATGGGCATGCCAGGGCTTCTTACCACTGCAGATGAACTCCAGATTCATGTGCTACATTGTGCAGTTGGCTTTATGTGGGTACCTGAGAATAGAACCCAGGCCATCTGGCTCTGCAAGCAACTGCCTTTAACCACTGAGCCATCTCCCAGTCCTATTTTAGGTTCTTAACAGTGCTTAACTGTTTTTTAGTTTTACATAGTTTATGTAACTTTATTTAATTTAATTTTTTTTTTTTTGAGGTAGGGTCTTACTCTGGTCCAGGCTGACCTGGAATTCACTATGTAGTCTCAGGGTGACCTCAAACTCATGGTGATCCTCCTACCTCTGCCTCCCGAGTGCTGGGATTAAAGGTGTGTGCCACCATGCCAGGCTATTTTATTTAATTTTTGATGTAAATTTCACTTTAGCTCAGGCTGACCCAGAACTCACTGTGTAGTCCCAGGCTGGCCTCAAACTCACAGCAATCCTCCTATCTCTGCCTCCCAAATGCTGAGACTGAAGGCATGCACCACTATGTCCAGCTGTAACTTTATATTTTACCTCTGTGCATTTGATATCCAAGTTTTTTAAATTAATTCATTTTTTTTTTTACAATATTTGTGTATTTATTTGAGAGGAAGAGTGAGAATGAATGGGCACACCAGGGCTTCTACCTGCTGGAAATGAACTCCTGACATGTGCACCACTTTGTGCAGTCGGCTTTATGTGGGTACTGTAGAATTAAACCCAAGCCATCAAACTTAGCAAGCAAGCACTTTAACTGCTGAGCCATCTCCCCAGCCTTTTTTTTTTTTTTTTTTTTGGTTTTTTCGAGGTAGGGTCTCACTCTAGCCCAGGCTGACCTGGAATTCACTATGAAGTTCAGGGTGGCCTTGAACTCACGGCGATCCTCCTACCTCTGCCTCCTGAGTGCTGGGATTAAAGGCGTGCGCCACCACGCCCGGCTTCCCCAGCCTTTAAAAAATATTTTGTTTATTTATTTATTTGAGAGAGAGAAAGAGGCAGGTAGATAGAAAGAGAATGGACATACCAGAGCCTCTAGCCACTGCAGAAGAACTCTATACGCATGTGCCACCTTGTGCATCTGGCTTACTTGGGTACTAGGGAATTGAACCGGGGTCCTTTAGGCTCTGCCGGCAAGCACCTTAACCATTAAGCCATCTCTCTAGCCCCGCTTTGCTTTGAGACAGGTTTGGATAAACAACTGTGATAACTTTAGCTCTTACTTTTAGTAAAGTAAGGAGCCATAGAAAGGTTTTGAGCCAGTGATGTGTCATGATCCTATTTCCAACATAAAGTGATAATTACAATCATCATGTTGGGAACTAATATAGGGACAGAGACTTTTTAGGCTGGTGGTACAATCTTGGCAAGAAACAGTGGTGACTTGAGCTACAGCAATAGCTATGGATGTGGTTTAAAAAAGAAAAGTCTGATTTTAGTTAGATTTTAATTTTTATTTATTTGCGAGTGAGAGTTACAGAGGCAGAAAGAGAGAGAGGGGGGAAGAGAATGGGTGTGCCAGGGCCTCCAGCCATTGCAAAGAACTCTAGATACATGTGCCCCCTTGTGCATCTGGTTTACGTGGGTCCTGGGGAATCAAACTGAGGTCCTTTGGCTTTGCAGGCAAACACCTCAACAGCTAAGCCATTTTTCCAGTCTCCCTTTGTTTTGAGACAGGTTTGAATAAGCAACTGTGATAACTTTAGCTCTTACTTTTAGTAAAACAAGGAGCCATAGAAAAGTTTTGAGCCAGTGATGTGTCCTGATCCTATCTCTAACATAAAGTCATAATGCCAGTCATCATGTTGGGAACTAATATAGGGTCAGAGACTTTTTAGGCTAGTGGTACAATTTGGCAAGAAATACTGGTGACGAGCTACAATAGCTATGGATGTGGTTAAAAAAAAAAAAAAAAAAAGGTCTGATTTTGGTTAGATTTTAAAGGTAGAACCAGTACAGTTTCCTAAAATGTTGTGTGTGGTGTGCAAGAAAGAGAGCCATCAGGATGATGAGTGAAGAAAGCTGGGTGTGGTGGCACATGCTTGTAATCTTAGCATCCGTGAGGCTGAGGTAGGGGGATCACTGCGAGTTCTGGGCCAGCATGGGACCTTGCATCTAAAAACAAAGAGAACAAAACAAAAGGAACTGGGGAGATTGGCCATTGGGTAAAGCACTTGCTAGATAAGCCTGAAGCCTTGAGTTTGTATCCTTAGAACCTCTGTAAAACCGGATGTGTAGTGACAGCATCTGTGATCTAAGTGCACCTATAATGAGCAGAGAGGCAGAAACAGGATAACCTGAAGCTCACAGGTGAACTGAACAGTGAACAAGAAACTATGCATTAAACAAGGTGGAAGGAGAAGACCCACACGTGAGGTTGTCCGCTGACTCCCCCACGTGCACACTATGGCAGTCACACCTGCCTTTACATACATGCATACACACACTTAAAAAAAAAAGAAAGACCAGGAATAGATGGTAAGACCCTATTGCTGAAGACTTCACATACTTGGGCTGCAAAACCACTGAGAAATCCTGCTGGAACTGAGCTGATAACCTCCTCCATGTAGACCAGCTGACAGAAAGCTGGAAGAAGCCATTCTGCATGCAGTTCAATGGAAGAAAGAGAAAACACCAGTGAAGATACTCAACAGTGGACACTGCAAGCCTTATATTTGGCCAGCCAGGCCAAAAGAGCCAACGGGTGCAATAGTGGCACGTCTGTCATGGTGGAAACCAACTGCCCTCTAATTGGACTGGAGGCCCGCACCATGGGAGGGAATACATCCCTGATACTGAAAACTTAAAACAGGGGTAGTCATGAGCCCTAGGGGTGTAACGTCTGCTGCTGTCTGGCTAAATGTATATACTATGCTTATCAAACTTCCCAGCAAGCACTTCTCTTAATGTTCATATTATATTAATGCTACTTTCACTTTTGGTAGAGAATCTTCTCTTTTCAGATGGCAGTGACCTTGGGATGACTCAGAAGGCATCATGGGCAGGAAAAGAAATGACAAGAGTGCTCAGCACTGCAATATCTCTATCACATCTTCCAAGGCTCAGGGTCTATTGAGGAAGAGGTGGCAGAAAGAATGTAAGAGCCAAAGGAAGGGTAGGACTCCTTACAACGTGCTCCCTCAGACACAAAATGGCCTGGATATCTATGACCTCACAGTGCCTGACACTACCTACACAAGACCATCATAATAGAAGGAAAAGATCATGACATCAAAATAAAAGAGAGACTGGTTGAGATGGGGAGAATGGAGTTTCAAAGGGGAAAGTTGGGGGAGGGAGGGTATTACCATGGGATATTTTTTATAATCATGGAAGTTGTTAATAAAAAAAATTGAAAAAGAACAAAAAAAGAAAGAAAGAGGGCTGGAGAAATGGCTTAGCGGTTAAGGCATTTGCCTGCAAAGCCAAAGGATCCTGGTTCGACTCTCCAGGACCCATGTAAGTCAGATGTACAAGGGGGCGTATGCGTCTGGAGTTTGTCTGCAGTGGCAGGAGGCCCTGGCACACCCATTCTCCCCTCCCCCCGCCTCTTTCTCTATCTCTCAAATAAATAAATAAAATATGTTAAAAAGAAAGAAAAGGATGAAAGCAGTTGCTCTCCAAGGGAAAGAAGGACAGCTGTAAGAAAGGAAGGTCCTGAGCTGGGCATGGTGGCTCACTCTTATAAACCCAGGACTCGGAGGTGTGTTAGTTACTTTGTGTTGCTGTGACCAAAAGTCGTTGACAGGAACAACTTCAGGAAGGAGAGGTTTATTTTAGCATATGGTTTCTGAGGGTTCAGTCCTCAGCTGCTTAGCCCCATGTGCCTGGGCAGAACGTTGCCATGGTGGTGGGAGTGTGACTGAGGATAGATGTTCACATCACAAGGGATCATGAAGCAGAGAGAGACCAGAAGTGCCCAGGCATTATGCCTCCAATGACCTGCTCTGTGTGGTCTCCTTCCTCTAGCTAGGCCTTACCTCCCAAAATAGTGCCACCAGCTTCCAAAATATGCACATGTGGGGCGCATTACACATTCAAACCATAAGTAGAAGCTGAGACAAGCGATTTCAAGCCAGGTTCATGGGATGGCAAGGTTTTGTTCATTTTCCCAGTTGACTCCAGGCCAGAATCTTGGATCACTTCCCTTTCTCATCCCGTCTTTTTTTTTTTTTTTTTTGTCATTCCCACTCTTTAGCAGTGACGCTCCTCTTCCCTGGGTGGTGAACCATGAGCACATGCTTATATGAGCTGCACTGATTTTTTTTTCTTCCTGCAGTGGGGTCTCATTCTAGCCAAGTCTAGCCCAGGCTGACCTGGAACTCACTCTGTAGTCCCAGGCTGGCCTTGAACTCACAACTGTCCTTCTACCTCTACCTCCCAACTGCTGGGATCAAAGCTGTGCACTACCACGCCTGGCTTGTACTGACTTTGATACAGATCAGAATTGAGGGGCTGGGAAGATGACTCAGTAGTTAAAGGTACTTGCCAGCCCCAATTCCTAAGCTACCCACATAAGCCAGTCACAAAAAGTGGCCCTGGCATTCATTTGGCAGAATTGAGTAACTAAGTATTGTTGAACCTTTTTTGTTTTTCCAAGGCAGGACCTGACTGTAGCCCAGGCTGACCTGGAACTCACTATGTAGTCTCAGGGTGGCCTCAAACTCATAGTGATCCTCCTACTTCTGCATCCAAAGTGCTGGGATTAAAGGTGTGAACCACCATGCCTTCTTTTCTGGATTTTTTTTTTTTTTTTTGAGGTAGGGTCTCACTCTAGCCCAGGCTGACCTGGGATTCACTGTGTAGTCTCAGGGTGGCCTTGAACTCACAGTGATCCTCCTACCTGTGCCTCCGGAGTGCTGGTATTACAGGCATGAGCCACCACGCCCAGCTCTTTTTTGGATTTTTTTGAGGTAAGGTCTCACTCAAGCCCAAACTGACCTGGAACTCACTCTGTAGTTCCAGGCATGCTTTGAATTCATAGTAATCCTCCTACCTCTGTCTTCCTGAGTGCTGGGATTAAAGGCGTGCACCACCACACCAAGCTATATATATATATAATTTATTTTTTAATTAATTAATTAATTTATTTATTTATTTGAGAGTGGCAGAGAGAGAGAGAGAGATGGCCGTGCCAGGGCCTTCATCCACTGCAAACAAACTCCAGACATGTGCACCTCCTTGTGCATCTGGCTAACATGGGTCCTAGGGAATCAGGCCTTGAACCAGGGTCCTTAGGCTTAAGGCAAATGCTTAACTGCTAAGCCATCTCTCCAGCCCAGATATTTTATTTTTTATTTATTTATGAGAGAGAGAGAGAATGGGTGCACCAAGGTCTCTAGCCACTGCAAATGAACTCAAGACGCATGCACCACCATGTGCATCTGGTTTACGTGGGTTCTGGGGAATTGAACCTAGGTCCTTAGGCTTCACAGGTAAGCTCCTTAACTGTTAAGCCATCTCTCCAGCCCCAAGCTGTATATTTAAATACATACATACATATATATATATATATATATATATATATATATATATATATATATTTAGTTAAGAGAGAGAATGAATATGGTCATGCCAGATCCTCCTTCTGCTGCAAATGAACCCCAGATGCATATGCCACTTTTTTTTGCACCTGGCTTTACATGGGTACTGGAGAATCGGACCCAGGCAATCAAGCTTTGCAAATAAGCCCTTTTAATTGCTGAGCCATCTCTCCCATCCTATCTCTCCCGCCACTTCTCTCTCTCTCTCTCTTTTTTTTTTTTTTTTTTGGTTTTTTGAGGTAGGGTCTCACTCTAGCCCAGGCTGACCTGGGATTCACTATGGAGTCTCAGGGTGGCCTTGAATTCACGGCAATCCTCCTACCTCTGCCTCCCCAGTGCTGGGATTAAAGGCGTGTGCCACCATGCCCAGCTTTTTTTTTTTTTTTTTTTTTTTGAGGTCAGGTCTCGCTCTAGCTCAGGCTGACCTGGAATTCACTATGTAGTCTTAGGTCAGCCTGAGCTAGAGCGAGACCCTACCTTAAATGCCCCCCCCCAAAAAAAGAAAGTTAATTTATTTATTTGAGGGAGAGAGAGAGAGAGAATGGATGCACCAGTGCCTCCAGCCACTACAAACTCCAGATATATGTGCCACCTTGTGCATCTGGCTTCACGTGGGTCCTGGGGAACAAACCTGGGTCCTTTGGCTTTGCAAGCAAGTGCCTTAACCATCTTTCCAGCCCCTATCTTATCTCTCTTTCTCTCTTTCTCTTTTGAGGTAGAGTCTCACTCTGTCCCAGGCTGACCTGGAATTCACTATGTCTCAGGGTGGCCTTGAACTCATGGTAGTCCTTCTACCTCTGCCTCCCAAGTGCTAGGATTAAAGGCATGTGCCACCACAACCAGCTATATCTCCTTTTTCTTTTTTTTTTTTTTTGGTTTTTCGAGGTAGGGTCTCACTCTAGTTCAGGCTGACCTGGAATTCAGTATGTAGTCTCAGGGTGGCCTCGAACTCATGGCAATCCTCTTACCTCTGCCTCCCAAGTGCTGGGATTAAAGGCGTGCGCCACCACGCCCGGCTTATATCTCCTTTTTCTAATCTTTGCGTATGTGTGTACAAATGTTCATGTGTGTGGGTGTGCTTATGCCATGGCCCATGTGAGGAGGTCAGAGGACAACTTCTGATGTCAGTACTCATTTTCCACCTGGTTTGAAGCAGCATCTTGTTGTCCTTCACTGTATGTGCCAGGCTAGGTAGGAATTCCCGAGGAATTCCCATGTCCCCGCCTCCCGGCTCCCTGTAGGAGTGTAGGGATTACCAATGCTGCTACAGTGTGGCTCTGGAGATCTGAACTGGGTTGTCACACTTGCACAACGACAAGCGACTTCACCCACCGAGTCATTTCCCTGCAACCCTATATTTTATATCTTTACATGCGTTTATCTTTTTCTCTTACAGGAGGAAAATTCTTCCAAGTATGGTCTCCCACTCAGAATTGAGGAAGCTCTTCTGTTCAGCAGACGCAGTCTGTTTTGATGTGGACAGCACGGTCATCAGAGAAGAAGGAATTGATGAGCTGGCCAAATTCTGTGGCGTTGAGGATGCTGTGTCAGAAATGTAGGAACCATCTTTATTCTCTTCATGGGATGATAAAGAATTTTAAAAAGCAGCAGTGGCTTTTTTTTTTTTTTTTAGATGAAATACTAGTCCAGAGGACTAGAGAGATGGCTCAGTGGTTAAAGGCATTTGCTTACAAAGCTTGATGACCCAGGTTCAATTCCCCAGTACTTACATAAAGCCAGATGCAAAAAAAGTGGCACATTGAATCTAGAGTCCATTTGCAGTGGCAAGAGGCCCCTGGCATGCCCATTCACACACACTCTCTTTTTTCTCATTCTCTCCCCCTTCTGCTTACAAATCAATAAATAAAAATTAAGCCGCCTTTAATCTCAGGCAGAAGTAGGAGGATCACTGTGATCTGAGGCTACCGTGAGACTACATAGTGAATTCCAGGTCAGCCTGGGCCAGAGCAAGACCCTATCTTAAAGCAGAGATAGGAGGATCACCATGAGTTTGAGGCTACCCTGAGACCACATGATGAATTCTGACAGCCTGTACTAGAGTGAGACCCTACTTGAAAAAAACAAAATAAATATATAAAAGAAAAATAATAAATAAAATAAAAGAGGTACTAGTCCAGGGCCATAATTCTTAGATCTGAGTTATGGCCTACTGCTAAGGAAAACACTAGATTTTACCTCCTATCATGTAGGACTGATTTTGGTAGAGTACCTTTTTTATTCACTATTTACATGAATAAGGTCAGTATTCTGTCCAAACACACTTATAAGTAAGTACACATGAGACATATTCTTAGATGGATATGGAGAATGAGGACAGTAAGTAAGCAAATAAGCTACCCGGGGCTTCCAAGGACAGTGGCTGTAGAGAGGAGGGATGCATTTCTCAAGGCCAATGGAGAGTCTGTTAGTGCCCATGGCCCCAAAGCATTACTCTCTCAAGCAAAGCTCCTGTAGCCACAGGCATGTGTGCTGGAGACTGGGTCTTCTCCTGGTGGTTACTCTGAAGACCTGGCATGTGGCCTTCGATGGCGGCTGCCACGGATAGCCTGATTGTTGGGTCTTCCTCCTAGGACACGGCGAGCCATGGGTGGGGCAGTGCCTTTCAAAGCTGCGCTCACCGAGCGCTTGGCACTGATCCAGCCCTCCAGGGAGCAGGTACAAAGGCTCCTAGCTGAGCACCCCCCGCACCTGACCCCCGGCATAAGGTAAGCACAGCCTTAGTCCTGGGGACACTGTGTTTGGGCACTCTTCACTCTCAACGGGATCTGTCACTGCTGGGCTCCCGTCGGTGTGATTCTCTTGGCACTTACATAGAGACTTGTTCGGCTGGTTGTCTGGTCTTGCCCATGTCTGCCCTCCTTTCTCCCCAGGGAGAACGTAGGCTTCTCTTGGGTTTATCTTGTCATTATGCATTCATTTCCTGAGGCAGAAAAGCCTCACCTATCAATATCTAAGTGCATCTAAAAGAATATATGTAAACCAGGTGTGGTGGGTCACGCCTTCAATCCCAGCACTCAGGAGGCAGAGATATTGTAGATCACTGTGAGTTCGAGGCCACCCTGAGACTACATAGTGAATTCCAAGTCAGCCTGGGCTAGAGCGAGACACTACCTCAAGGAAAGAAAGGAAGGAAGGAAGGAAGGAAGGAAGGAAGGAAGAAAAAGAAAGAAAGAAAACATGTAAGGTTCTGCATGGTGGTCACCTGTAATCCCAGTACTTGGGAGACTGAGGCAGGAAAATTGTGAGTTTGAAACCAACTGGACAACCCAGTGAGGAGAAAAAAAACCCTCCATTTTGGGTGTGATGGCACATGCCTGTAATCTCAACAATTGAAAGTGGTGACAGGAATATCAGGAGTTTAAGGTCATTCTTGGTTATAGGAGATCCTACCTCAAAAACTAACCAAAGGGCTGGATAGATGTGTTGGTGGTTAAGGCACTTGCCTGCAAAGCCTAAGGACCCAGGTTCGACTACCCAGAACCCACATAAACCAGATGCACATGGTGGCATATGTGTCTGGTGTTCCTTTGCAGTGGCTAGAGGTCCTGGTGCACCCATACTCTTTCTCTCTCTATTAAATAAATTAATTAATTAAAAGAAAAAAAAAAAAAGCCAAACACAACTAAGGCCAGTAGTTGTGGTTCATACATGAAATTTTAGCACTTGGGAGGCTGAGATAAGATAAGATAAGAATAAAGTGCTGCTTCAAGTTGCAGGCCATTCAGTAAAACAAAATAAGCAACAAAATTACTGACCCCCCAAAAATAAATAAGTCGTGGTTAGAGACAGGGATGAGTATGCACAAATGCTTGCCATGCCAACATGAGGTCCTTGTTCACCTGAGTTTGATTCCGTAGCACCCCAGTAAATAGCTGGTTATGGCCACACACGCACCTGTAACCCCAGTGCTGTGGGGAGGAGACCCACAGAATGGCAGTCTGACCACAAAATGGCAGCTCTGGGTTCAGTAATAGACTCCATGTCAAGGAAATAAAGTGGAAGAGTGACAGAGGCTACCCGATGTCCTCCTCTGGCCTGTGCACACACCACCCTACACATGCTACACACACACACACACACACACACACACACACACACACAGAACAAAAACAGCATATAATTCCCATAGCCAAAGCATTCAGAAGAAAACAAAGTAGTTTTTGGTGGTGGTGCTGATGGTGTTTGGTTTCCTTTGAGGCAGGGTCTCACTCTAGTCCTGGATGACCTGGAACTTACTCGGGATGATCTTACCTCAGCCTCAGTCACAAGTGCTGGGACTAAAGGCGTCTGCCACCATACCAGGCCAAAATAGTTTATTTTTTCCCCCTCTGTTGTATTAATGGATATTTATACATATCTATTTATTTATACATTTATACATATACATATATTTATATGGACTTTATTTTTTCAGGGAGCTGGTAAGTCGCCTCCAGGAACGCAATGTTCAGGTTTTCCTCATATCTGGTGGCTTCAGGAGTATCGTAGAACATGTCGCTTCAAAGCTCAACATTCCAGCCACCAACGTATTTGCCAACAGGCTGAAGTTCTACTTTAATGGTAAGATTTTTTTTTTTTTTTTCCCCTGAGGTAGGATCTCACTCTGGTCCAGGCTGACCTGGAATTAACTCTGTAGTCTCAGGGTGGCCTCGAACTCTTGGTGATCCTCCTACCTCTGCCTCCTGAGTGCTGAGATTAAAGGCGTGCGCCACCATGCCCAGCTAATGGTAAGATTTTAATGATGCAGTGTTCCCATCAGTTCTACTATTCAGAATGCCAGGCAGTGTTGGTTGGAATGCCCTGGCAACAGGATGTAGTACAGTCATGTGTGTGATGACTCATGTCCTTTTTTTTTAAAATTTTTTATGAGAGAGAGAGAATTGGCGTGCCAGAGCCTTAGCCCCTGCAAACGAACTCCAGACGTATGCACCACCTTGTACATGTGGCTTATGTGGGTTCTGGGAGTTGAACCTGGGTCCTTTGACTTTGCACTAACAACTAAGCCATCTCTCCAGCTGCCACCATTCTCTCTCTTTCTATCTGCCTCTTTCTCTCTCAAATAAATAATAATTCTTAAAAAGAGAGAGAGACAGGCTTCCCCGGGATCCACATAAGCCAGATGTACAAGGTGGCGCATGCGTCTAGAGTTCCTCTCCAGCTGCTGGAGGCCCTGGTGTACACACTCTCTCTCTCTTCCTCTTTCAAATAAATAAAAATAAAATATATTTCATAAAAGAAAGAATGGGCACTCCAGGGCCTCTAGCCATTGCAAACAAACTCCACATGCATGCACCATCATGTGCATCTGGCTTGTGTGGCTTCTGGGGAGTAGAACCTGGGCCCTTAGGCTTCACAGGCAAGTGCCTCAACCACTAAGCCATCTCTCCAGCCTGACTGATGTCATTAGTTCTTTGGCATTCTTTGCTTTGCAAAAAACATCTGTCCTGAGTTTTTGTTTTGTTTTGTTTCCTTTTTTTATTTTGTAAAAATATTTTTTGTTTATTTATTTAAGAGAGATAAAGAGAATGGGCATGCCAGGGCCTCCTGCCACTGCAAATGAACTCCAATGCATGTGCCTCTTTGTGCCTCTAGCTTTACTTTGGGTACTGGAAATAAAACTCTGGCCAACAGGTTTTGCAAGCATCTGGCTTTACATGAGTATTGGGGAATTGAACCTGGGTCCTTAGGCTTTGCAGGCAAGTGCCTCAACCGTCAAGCCATCTCTTCAGCCATCTTTTTTTTGTTGTTGTTGTTGTTTTAGTTTTTCTCAGTAGGGTCTTGCTCTAGCCCAGGCTGACCTGGAATTCACTCTGTAGTCTCAGGGTGGCCTCAAACTTATGGATATCCTCCTACCTCTGCCTCCCAAATGCTGGGATTAAAGGCATGCACTGCCACCCCTGGCTCTCCTCTTGATTTATTTTTATTTGTTTGAGAGAGAATAGATGTACCTGGGCCTCCAGCCACTGCAAACAAACTCCAGACACATGTGCCACCTTGTGCATCTGACTTATGTGAGTCCCGAGGAATTGAACCTCGGTCCTTTGGCTTTGCAGGCAAGCACCTTAACCACTAAGCCATTCTCCAGCACTTCTTTTGATTTTTTTTTTCTTTTGGTTTTACGAGGTAAGGTTTCACTCTAGCCCAGGTTGACCTGGAATTCACTATGTAGTCTCAGGGTGGCCTCGAACTCTTGGTGATCCTCTTACCTCTGCCTCCTGAGGGCTAGGATTAAAGGCATGCACCACCATGCCCGGCCCTCTTTTGATTTTCGAGGCAGGGTCTCACTTGAGCCCAGGCTGAGTTGGAACTCAGTGTGTAGTCCAAGTGGCCTCAAACTGACCACACTTGCAGGGAGTAGTGGCACACACCTTTAATTCCTGTACTTGGGAGGCAGAGGTGGGAGAATCCCCATGAGTTCAGAGCCAGCCTGTACTATAGAATGAGTTCCAGATCAACCTGGGCTAGAGTGAGACCCTCCTTCGAAAAAAAAAAAAAAGAAAAAAAAAGTAAAAGTAAAAATAAAAATAAACAAAACCTTACCTCAGTTCTCCTACTTTAGTGCCATCAGGTCCAGCTCTGTCCTGGCTTTCATATGCATATTATCACCTCTCTGTATAGAAATGTCTGCATTTACTAAAATGTCAGTTCCTAGGTAGCCTGCATGACTTTTCTGATATGTTATATTTCAGGTTTTTTCTTGTGCATTTAAAGCAATTTAGACCAAAGACAGTTTTGCTAATAAAGTGCTGTATTACAGCTGCCCCTGGGGATGCCTCCTGGTCCCTCTCTGGGTCATCTTAGATGCACACCTATATCTTATATTGTCTTGAGAGCTCCAGTTATGCCAGGCATGGTGGCATAAGCCTGAAATCCCAGCAACTGGAAGGCAGAGGTGGGAGGATTGCTGTGAGTTCTAGGCCAGCTTAGGACTACATAGTGACTTCCAGGTCATCCTGGGCTAGAGTGAGACCCTACCTCAAAAACAAACAAACAAAAAAAGAAATAGAAATTATTGAGAATAAGTTGGTATTTCCTCTTAGGTGAATGATATATCACCATGGTGAATTTAATATATTACTGTTTATTGTTGGTCTGGCATCTCAACACGGTTTAAAATTACTGCACCGGAAGCTTCCAGGATATAGTTATTTCACCTCAAGGATAAGGGTGAGAGTCGCAGACTGTGTGTCAGACATTTAGCCTGATCAGTGACATTTAACTAAGGGTCTCATGTGTGGAGAAAGCTGGTCCTAGTCATATTCTTCGGTGAACCTCTAACACTGACTCCCTGTTCTTTCCAGGTGAATATGCAGGCTTTGATGAGACACAGCCAACAGCTGAGTCTGGTGGGAAAGGAAAAGTAATTAAATTTTTAAAGGAAAAGTTTCACTTTAAGAAAATAGTCATGATTGGAGATGGAGCTACAGACATGGAAGCCTGTCCACCTGCCGTACGTATTCAGGGGGTTTTCTTTCTTTCAGGTTGTAATTTTGTTTTATATTTCTGGAATTTATATTTCTTAGAATTACACAAGGTTTGGTGCATGAGTTAAATAAGACAGCTAACTTATCACTATAAAATAATGGTTTGGTGAGTAAGAGCATTTGCTGTTCAGTCAGAAGGACATGAGTTCAATCTCCAGCACCCATGTAAAAAAACAGGGCATAGGATTGGAGAGATGGCTTAGCGGTTAAGGCCCTTGCCTGCAAAGCCTAAGGACCCAGGTTCGATTCCTAGTACCCATGTAAGCCAGATTCACAAGGTGGCCCATGCATTTGGAGTTCCTTTACAGTGGCTAGAGGCCCTGGTGTGCTCGTCGTCTCTCTCTCAAATAAGTAAATTATATATATATATATATATATATATATATATATATATATATAACCTGGGTATGACCACGCATGCTTGTAACACCAGCATTGAGGAGGGTGGAGAATGGAGGATCACTGAAGTTCCCTGGTCAGCTAGTCTTAACTAAAACTTGGGACACTCCTGGTTCTGTGAGAGCCTCTGTCACAGGGAAAAGAATGATAGGGGAGGACACCTAACGGTTTCTGGCCTCTGCATGGGGTGTGTGCATACACATACAATAACAACAACGATTAAAATCCATTCATCCTTATTTTTTAAAATGCTTTTTTTCTGATTTATTTTTTATTTATTTATTAGAGAGAAAAAAGGACACAGAGAGAGAGAGAATGGGCACGCCAGGGCCTCTAGCCACTGCAAACAAACTCTAAATGCATGTGCTACCATGTGCATCTGGTGGAGAACCGAACCTGGGTCCTTAAGCTTCGCAGGCAAGGGCTTTAACCACTAAGCCATCTCTCCAGCCCCCATTCACCCTTACTATGTCAACTCACTTTTTAGAAACCTGAGAATAGTTATGAATAAGGGAATAAAACCTTTCAAAACTTTTCTGTTCCTGGGCGTGGTGGCACACACCTTTAGTCCCAGCTCTGGAGAGGCAGAGGTAAGAGGATTGATGTGAGTTCAAGGCCACCCTGAGGCTACATAGTGAATTCCAGGTCAGCCTGAACTAGAGCGAGACCCTACCTCAGAAAAACAAACAAGAAAAGCACTTTTCTGTTGCCAGATGTAATCGCTCAAGCAATTAAATTAAAAAACTAGGTATGGTAGTGCACACCTTTAATCCCAGCACTCAGGAGGCAGTGGTAGGAGGATCACTGTGAGCTTGAGACCAGCCTGGGAAGTATTTGTCTAAATATATATCTTATACTTATGTAAATATATTGCCCTGGGCTACTACTGTGTCATTTTTAAAAAGTTCCCTCCCTCCCTTTTCCATTCCTAGGATGTTTTCATTGGATTTGGAGGAAACGTGATCAGGCAACAAGTAAAGGACAACGCCAAATGGTATATCACTGATTTTGTTGAGCTTTTGGGAGAACTGGAAGAATAATAGCAGTTTTAATGTAGCTCCTAACAATTGGAGATTAATTTCTCAAAGGTTAAACACATTGATACTATTTGCGTATGATTGTCTGAGACAACCTGATGTATACAGTTGGTACTGGTTATAATTATATGATCAAGTGAATAGGTTCCTAGGAGAGTCTAGGAAATTGCTATTTTTTTTTCTACTGTAGTTCCAGATTTATTATTACCTGGAGATTTTTATAGTCTGAATTCTTTATGTATATTCCTAGCTATATTTTACCTGAAGCCTTTTAAAGGTCCATAGTAAATTAAACACTTCTACTCTTGGCAATGATTCAGCAGCCTTAGGTGAATATTGGGTTTCCCTTTGATATATAAATAAAATTTTATCTATCTATCAGAACAGATTTGTGGAACCTTCAGTTTTTCCTCTAATGTATTTCACTGACCAGTGCTTCAGGAACTATGTTTCAGAAGCACACCTCATCAAGGAGGAGGGTTGAGCTTTCTCTGTACACATCACTGGGATATGGGGTAGAAATCCTTTTTTCTTCTTACTTTTTTAGGTCTTTCAAGATAGGGTCTCGCTCTAGCCCAGGCTGACCTGGAATTCACCATGTAGTCTCAGGATGGCCTTAAACTCATGGTGATCCTCCTACCTCTGCCTCCCAAGTTCTGGAATTAAAGGCATGTGCCACCACACCTGGCCCTTTTTTCATTTTTTTTATTTCTTTTTTTAAATTTTTTATTATTTATTTGAGAGAGAGAGGCAGAGAAAGAGAGAGAGAGACAGAGAGAGAGAGACAGAAGGAGAATGGGTGCGCCAGGGGCTACAACCACTGGAAACAAACTTCAGATGCATGCGTCACCTTGTGCATCTGGCTTATGTGGGTCCTGGGAATCGAACCGAGGTCCTTTAGCTTTGCAGGCAAGCACTTTAGCCACTAAGCCATCTCTCTAGCCCTCATTTTTTTAAAAAAAGAAATATTATTTATTATTTGCAAGCAAAGAAAGACAGAGAATGAGCGTGCCAGGGCCTCAAGCTACTGCAAACTCCAGATGCATGCACCACTTTGTGCATCTGGCTTTACATGGGTACTGGAGAATTGAACCCAAGTTCTTAGGCTTCACAGGCAAGCACTTTAACTGATGAGTCATCTCTCTGGCCCAAATTTTTATTTGGGGGCACATGCATCTGGAGTTCATTTGCAATGGTTGGAGGCCCTGGTGCACCCATTCATTCTCTCTCTCTCTCTCTCTCGCTCTTTCTGTTTGCAAATAAATAAATAAAATTTTGGCTGGGTATGGTGGCACATGCCTTTAATTCTAGCACTTGGAAGGCTTAGGTAGGAGGATTTTCATAAGTTTGAGGTCAGCCTGGGCTATAGTAAAACCCTACCTCAGGAAAAAAAAAAAAAAAAAAAAAAAAAGAGCAAGAAGAGAGAGAGAAAAGAGTCAGAAAGAAAAATGGGCACGCTAGAGCCTCTAGCCACAACAAACAAACTCAGATGCATGCACCACTTTTGTGCATCTGGTGCTTGCCTGCAAAAGCCAAAGGATCCAGGTTTGATTCCCAGGACCCATATAAGCGAGATGCACAAGGTGGTGCATGCATCTGAGTTTGTTTGCAGTGGCTGGAGGCCCTTGTGTGCCCATTTCTCTCTCTCTGTCTCTTGCAAATAAATAAAGAGAAGCCAGGCATGGTGGCACACGCCTTTAATCCCAGCACTTGGGAGGCAGAGGTAGGAGGATTGCCATGAATTTGAGGCCACTCTGAAACTACCTATTGAATTCTAGGTCAGCCTGGGCTAGAGTGAAATCTACCTCAAAAAAAAAAAAAAAAAAAAAAAAGTGCTGGGCGTTGTGGAGCACACCTTTAATCCCAGCACTTGGGAGGCAGAGGTAGGAGGATCACCGTGAGTTCGAGGCCACCCTGAGACTACCAAGTGAATTCCAGGTCAGTCTGGGCTAGAGCGAGACCCTACCTTGAAAAAACAAAATAAATAAATAAAATAAAATAAAATAAAATAAAAATAAATAAATAATAACAAATAAATAAATAGATGAGCTGGAGAAATGGCTCAGCAGTTAAGGCAATTGCCTACAAAGCCTAATGACCTGAGTTGGCTTCCCCAGTTCCCATGTAAAGCTAGATGCACAAAGTGGTCCATGCATCTGGAGTTTGTTTGCAGCAGCTAGAGGCCCTGGTGCACCCATTCTTCCCCCACCCCCTTTCTCTCTCTCTCTGCTTGCAATTAAAAGGAAAAAAAATTAAGAGAGAAATTTCAGTTGTTGCTTTGTGTTTTTCATGGTAGGGTCTAGCCCAGAATGACCTGGAACTTACTTTGTAAGCTGGTCTAGCCTCAAACTCATAGCAATCTTCCTACGTCTTTAGTGCTGGGACTAAAGGCATATACCACCATGCCTGTTCTAAGATTTCAGTTTTGAAAGTGTGAGATTATATGCCATCCCTGCTGGAAAAGTAGGAGGGAAAGAAAAATATATGAAGAGCCATGCAGTGGATACTGTTGGGTGATTAAGTAGAAAAGACCAAAGGTTTTTGTTGTTGTTGTTTGGGGTTGGGATGGAACCTAGGGCCTTATACATGTAAGCAAGTGCTCTGTCTACCCATATACTACATCCACAGCCTCAATATTTTGTTGTGCTTTGGTTTGATCTTTTAAAAAATTATTCATGTATGTATGTATATATAAGAGAGTGTATGAATGGGCACATGAGTGCCTGTTGCCATTGCAAACAAACTCGACACATGCACCATGTGGGTATTGGGGAATCTAACCCAAGCCAGCAGACTTTGTGAGCAAATGCCTTGAACCCCTGAGCCATCTCTCCATCCCTGTTTGACCTTTTGAGAACCTCTGTACCCTTATCATCATTCCCTCCCACCACCCTCTTGTCTTCCCATCCATACCCCCCTCCATTGAACCCCTTCCCAGCCTCAATGTTTTATTAGTGTAAATTGAAAATTTTATAACATAGCCAAATAAATCTGATGTGCCAGTTTGCCTTCAAAATCAGTTTTGGGTTGCTTGGCACAGTCGCACATGCCTGTAACCCCAGTACTCGGCAAGGTGAGGTAGGAGGATGACTTGAGTTCGTGGCCAGCCTGACCTACAGAGTGAGTTCCAGGTCATCTTGGGCTAGAATGAGACCCTGCTTCTAGGGGGAAAAAAAAAAAGCCAAGTGTGGTGGCACACACCTTTAGGCAGAGGTAGGAGAAATAGCATGAGTTCAAGCTACCTTGGGACTACATAGTGAATTCCTAGTGAGCCTGGGCTAGAGTGAGATGCTACCTCAATCTTCACCGCCCCCCCCCCAAAAAAAAGGTATTCTATGCTAGCCTGAGTTACATAGTAAGATCCTGTCTCAAAAATCAAACAAACAAACAAACCAGGTTTTGTGGGAGACATGGAATGGGCTTGGCGAGAAGCACACGAAATGACAAACAACGAGGCTGTTGTTCCTCAGCTGTAAATGCCTCCTGGCAACACTCCCAGACGCTGCTGCTCTGTGGACTTACGCTTGCAGACTCGTAAACTGGATAGGACCAGGCATGCCGGGCCTCTGAAGAGTGAGTGCTACAAAGGACCTTCGCCGCCCCCAGCGTTGGGGAGGGGGCTGTTGACGGTGGTGGGAGCTGGGACCCAGGAGATGGTCCCCCAGAAGTCCACCTGTTTGTTTATAAGAGGCTACCTTCCACAGGACAATGGCTTGAAGAGGAGGTACACACTGAATTTGCCTCAGGCGAGTCAGATGTGCTGAGTGAGATCCACATGGTGATGTCCACATGGAATCCCTACACAATTCTACATCCGTCCAGTGGCCCACAGGCTGCCCAGCTCTGTGTAACGGCCCAAAGCAGCACACACAATCCCTTCTTTGTTGTGTCCCAGGGGTGAGTTGACTTGAGACAAGAACTGCTCTAAGCTCATCTCATGCTTTCATAAGTCTGGGCTTGCTGGAAGCACAGGAGATTTCTCCAGGAGTTACACCACGGACACATGAGGGTGGAGTCACGGAGTGGTGACTGTGTGATATGCCACCATATTTCTCCAGGAGTTACACCATGGACACAGGGTGGAGTCACAGAGCCGTGGCTGTGTGATGTGCCACCTGTTCTTGCAATACCGTTTTTTTCATTCTGGCTATGAAATCTGTTTACATAAACAGAAAAATATAAGGAATTAAAATTCGTCCTGCTGTTAAGTTGAAGCAATAAAAGCCCTTCTAGCTGGGCTAGGATAACACTGTAATCCTAGTACCCCAGGGGCTGAGAAAGAGAGGTCTTACATTCTAGGCCAGTTAGCAGAGTTACAAAAAAAGAAGACACAGAGGCTGGAGAGATGCCTTAGCAGTTAAGGTGCTTGCCTGTGAAGACTAAGGACCCAGATTCATTTCTCCAGGTCCCATGTAAGCCAGATGCACATGGTGGCGCACGCATCTGGAGTTCGTTTGCAGTGGCTGAGGCCCTTGCGTACCCATTATCTCTCTCTCTCTCTCTCCCCCCTTCTCTCAGTCTCAAATAAATAAAAATAATAAATCTTAAAAAAAAAAAGACACGGGATGGGTGTGGTGGGTGCACACCTTTAATCCCAGCACTTGGGAGGCAGAGGTAGGAGGATTGCTATGAGTTCAAGGCCACCCTTGAATTCCAGGTCAGCCTGAGCTAGAGTGAGACCCTACATTGAACCCCCCCCTCAAAAAAATTAGTTATTTGCAAGCAGAAAAGAGACAGAGTAGGACCACCAGGGCCTCCAACTGCTGCAAACAAACTCCAGATAGATGTACTACTTTATGCATCTGGTTTTACATGGGCACTGAGGAATCAAACCCAGGTCATTAGGCTTTGTTGGCAAGCACCTTGACCACTTAGCTATCTCTCCAGCTTTTGTGTATTTAAGAAAAAAGATGAATCCCAGCATTGAGATCCAGGCCTGTAATCCCAGCAGGTGGAGATAAAAGGATTAGGAATTCAGGCCAGCCTCAGAATAGCCGGGCGTGGTGGCATAAGCCTTTAATCCCAGCATTCAGGAGGCAGAGGTAGGAGGATTGCTGTGAGTTCGAGGCCACCCTGAGACTATATAGTGAAATCCAGGTCAGCCTGAGCTAGGGTGAGACCCTACCTTGAAAAAACAAAAACAAAAAAACAAAAGACAGAAAGACACAGGATGACTCCTACCCCCATTCTTCTCTGGAATTAATTGCTACTTTAAGGAATCATTTCTATTTTCTCCTTCCCAGGCCAGTGTTTCTCCATGACAGGCTGCCGTCCTCCAAGGTGTTTTCACATCTTTGCTCATGTGATTCTTACAACCCTGGGGTCAGCAGTATGGAAACTGCTTTCTGCTTTTCAGAGGTTAGAAATGCATTCACCAGTTAGTGACAGCTACCAGATAACATTCAGAGCAGGAATGATTTCCTCAGCTTTCCTCATTGTGGATCACCGGAGTTAACCATTTACTGGAGGAGCCAGGAGATCCACCCCAATGTAATACTAATTAACACTGTGTTAACATTTGTTTTTTTTTGTGTGTGTGTTTGTGTTTACTTATTAGTGCAACAGATGAGTTGAGGGTACAGTACTATCAAGCAGTGCTTGCTTAGCATGCAGAAGGCCCTGGGTTCAATCCCCAGTATGCCCCCCCAAAAAAAACGCTAAACATGGTGGCACAGGCTTTTAATCCCAGCACTCTGGAGGTAGAAGTAGATCACTGATGCCAACCTGGGACTACACAGTGAGTTCCAGGTCAGTCTGGGCTGGTGTGAGACCCTGCCTGGGAAAAAAGAAAAAATAGATGAACTACTCCCTAGAATTGAAGGCCTATTTTGCAAAAAAAGAAAAAAGTAAAGTATATTTAGTATTTTTCTTTCTTTCTTTTTTTTGAGGTAGGGTTTCACTCTAGCCAAGGCTGACCTGGAATTCACTATGTAGTCTTAGGGTGATCTTAAATTCATAGCAATCCTCTTATCTCCACCTCTCCAGTGCTGGGAATAAAGGTGTGCACCACCACACCCAATTTAGGTAAGTGTATTTCTTTCTTTCCTTTTTTTTCTCCTTCCAATCCTTTTCTTGATTTTGTGTGTGTGTGTATGTGTGTGTGTGCGTGTGGTTTTCCAAGGTAGGGTCTCGCTCTAGCTCAGGCTGACCTGGAATTCACTATGTAGTCTCAGGGTGGCCTCAAACTCATGGCAGTCCTCCTACCTCTGCCTCCCGAGTTCTGGGATTAAAGGCATGCACCACCACACCCTGCCTTTATTTTATTTATTTATTTTGTTTTTTTTGAGATAAGGTTTCACTCTAATCCAGGCTGATCTGGAATTCACTATGTAGTTTCAGGGTGGCCTCAAACTCATGGTGATTCTCCTACCTCTGCCTCCTGAGTGCTGGGATTAAAGGCATGTGCCACCATACCTGGTCTTTTCTTGATTTTTGAAAATATTATTTATTTGAGAGAGAGAGAGAGAGAATGGGTGCACCAGGACTTCCAGCCACTGCAAATGATCTCCAGATGCATGCACCACCATGTGCATCTGGCTTACATGGATTCTGGGGAGTCGAACTTGATTCCTTAGGCTTCACAAGCAAGTGCCTTAACCACTAAGCCATCTCTCTAGCCCTTTCTAAAATATTTTTGAGTCAGGGTCTTACTCTGGCCTAGGCTGACCTGGACCACTTTGTAGCCCAGGCTGTTATCAAACTCATGACAATCCTCCTACCACAGTGTCTGAGTGCTGGGATTAAAGGTATGTACCACCAAACCCAGCTATTTCCATTTTTAAAAATTTTTGTTTATTTTATTTGAGCGAGCGAGAGAGAGGCAGATAGAGAGGATGGGCACACCAGGGTCTCTAGCTACTGCAAACGAACTCCAGACATATGTGCCACCTTGTGCTTCTGGCTTTACGTGGATACTGGAGAATAGAACCTGGGTCCTTAAGCTTTGCTGTCAAGTGCCTTAACTGCCAAGCCATCTTTCTAGCCATCCTTTTATGAGGTACAGTCTCACTGTAGCCCAGGCTCACCTGGAATTCACTATGTAGTCTCAGACTGGCCGCAACTCACAGCCATCCTCCTACCTCAGCCTCCCAAGTGCTGGCATTAAAGGCATGTGCCACCATGCCTGGCTCTTTCCTTGTTTTAGAGACAGTGTCTTATGTATTCCAGGTTGGCCTTTAACAATGTAGCCAAGGATGAACTTGAACTTCTGATCCTCTTGTCTCTACCACCTGAATGATAGGGTTACAATTGCAGGCATGTGCCATCATGCCTGATTTATGAGGTGCTAGGGATGAAGCCCAGACCACTGTGAATGCTAGGAAAATGCTCTACCAACTGAGCTGCATCTCCAGGTGTGGTTGAGTTTAAGGCCAGTCTGGGCTATAGTGTGAGACCCCATCTCAAAACAAACCCCAAACCAAACAACCAAAAAAAAGTTACCAAAGTACAAGAGCAAAAGCTCACTATATATATATATATATATATATATATATATATATATATATATATATGTATATATATATATGTATATATACATATATATATATTATGTATATATACATATGCATTATTTCTTATTTTTATTTATTTGAGAGAGAGAAAGAGGCAGATAGATAGAAAAAATGGGTATACCAGGGCCTTCAGCCACTACAAATGAACTCCAGAAGGATGCCCCACCTTGTGCATCTTATGTAGGTCCTGGAGAATTGAACCTGGGTCCTTTGGCTTTGCAGGCAAGTGTCTTAACCACTACGTCATCTCCCCAGCCCTATATTTTTAAAGATATTTACTTCTGGGTAATATGCTGGTGTAGTAGCCATGCCAAAGCAGCCTAGGGAGGGAAATAAGCAGAAAAGAGCAAAATACACCAAAAAGTGAAGGTGTAGAAGGAATTATCAACTACAGCAGAGAAGCAGGAGAGACCCAGAGCTTCCAGCAAACAAGAAACCAGCCAGTATCCTGCTGAGGCGCCAGTGGCCCCAATCTGTGTGCCTGCCTGGCAGGTGCAGAGCTGCAGGAGCAGAAACGAGGTGAAGGGATTTTCCACTCATACCAGCCTTCTTGCAAAGTAAAGGAACCAGAAGGGGAAGACAGCAGGGACCAGCTGAGCAGCTTAGGAACAACTCCAGGCATCCTGCACAGCCTCCCATCCCCCCAGCCCGTCAGTGCTGTGCACTGCCAGAGAACTCATCCATTCCCCTACCCAACTCCCCGGTTGCATGACATCTGGCACAGCTGATCAGAACACAAGGTCCAGTAACCCAAGCAGCCTAACTGAGTCCACAGTGCAACAGAGAGGGATCAAGGTGGGCACTCAGCACTGGTGAGATTGGAAGGCATCCCGAAAGGTAACGGGGCCTACTTACACAAAGCTAGTTATGTAAGCCTGCACTGGAAGTGCTAATCTCACTTTCCATGTCAGGGCAAGGTTATGCATTAGATTTGATTGATGTATTCTTGGTCGGCTTTATCATTCTCAAGCTGTATTTTGGTGTTGATTATTGTTGCCTTTGACATTTTCTGATGTTTAGTGCCTTTATCTTCTTCTGTCATTCTTGGGGTCAGGGTCTTACTCAGCCCCAGGCTGACCTGGAACCCATTTCAGACCAGAAATCTCAGTCACCCATTTGATAGGGTTAATGCTAAGGACCCAGGTTTGATTCCCCAATACCCATGTAAGCCAGTTGCACAAGATGGTGTATATGTCTGGAGATAATTTGCAGTGGCTGGAGGCTCTTGTGCACCCATTCTTTCTCTGTATCTGCCTTCTTTCTCTCTCTCTCTCTCTAATAAATAAAAAAATAAGCAGGGTGTGGTGTGGTGGCGCATGCCTTTAATCCCAGCATTCAGAAGGTAGAGGCTGGAGAATCACTAAGAGTTCGAGGCCACCTTGAGACTACATAGTGAATTCCAGGTCAGCCTGGGCTAGAGTGAGACCCTACCTCAAAAAAAAAAACAAAATAAAACAAAACCAGAGAGGCCAGGCAAGGTAGTGCAATCTTTTTTTTAAGAACATTTTATTTATTTATTTATTTATTTTTAATTTTTTTGTTTATTCTTATTTATTTATTTGAGAGTGACAGGCAGAGAGAGAAAGGCAGAGACAGAGAGAGAGAGAGAGAGAGAGAGAGAGAGAGAGAATGGGTGCACCAGGGCCTCCAGCCACTGCAAATGAACTCCAGATGCGTGCGCCCCCTTGTGCATCTGGCTAACGTGGGTCCTGGGGAGTCATGCCTTGAACCAGGGTCCTTAGGCTTCACAGGCAAGCACTTAACTGCTGAGCCATCTCTCCAGCCCTATTTTATTTAGTTGAGAAAGAGAAGAGGCAGATTGAAAGAGAGAATGAGCACATCAGGGGCATCAGCCACTGTAAATGAACTCCAGATGATGCGCCACCTTGTGCATCTGGCTTTACATTGGTTACTGGGGAATCAAACCCCAGGTCCTTAGGCTTTGCAGGGAAAGTTAAAAAATTTTTTTTTAAATTGATTTATTTGAGAGAGAGATACAGAAATAGGAAAGTGTATATATGTGTGAGTATGTTTGTGTGTGTATATATATATATATATATATATGAGAGAGGGGGGGGATGCGCTAGGGCCTCCAGCCAGTGCAAAGGAACTCCAGATATGTGTGCCCCCTTGTGCATCTGGTTTCCGTGGATCCTGGGGAGTCGAACCTGGGTCCTTTGGCTTTGTAGGCAAGTGCTTTAACCACTAAGCAATCTCTCCAGCCCTGCAGGCAAAGTTTTAACTGCTGTGCTACCCCTCCAGCCCTGGTTCACTCTTCTAATGCCAGCACTTGGGAGGCCATGGCAGGGTCACTGGTTAGGAGCCAGTGTGGGCTATAGATGTTTAGAGACCCTGTGGAGAGAGATGGAGGCCGTGAAAAAGATCCAGAGGCAAACAAATGATCCCTAAGTCTAAATAATCTTGCATGTGCTGTGTGACACCTAGAGGGCAGAGTCCACCGTGCTCAGTGGCCAAGGGTGGGGGGACAGGTAGATGAGGCACTTTGAGGAATTGCTGGATGTTTCTAGTTTCTGTAGGACTTATTTTACTTACAAACTCTTACAGATTGTTTATTTATTGGTTTTTCGAGGTAGGGTTTCACTCAAGTCCAGGTTGACCTGAAATTCACTATGTAATTTCAGGTTGGCCTCGAACTCATGGCGATCCTTCTACGTCTGCCTCCTGACTGCTGGGATGAAAGGCATGTGCCACCATACCCAGCTCTCAATTCAGCTTATTTTTAATTCCTTTTTTATTTTTTTTTCTTGAGGTATGGTTTTGCTCTAGTCTAGGCTGACCTGGAATTCACTATATAGTTTTAGGTTGGCCTTGAATTTACAGTGATCCTCCTATCTAAGCCTCCTGAGTGCTGGGATTAAAGGCATATGCTACCATGCCCAGATTTTTTTTTTATTAACAACATCCATGATTGTAAACAATATCCCATGGTAATGCCCTCCCTCCCCACAGTTTCCTCTTTGAAACTCCATTCTCCATCATATCCCCTCCTCCTCTCAATCAGTCTCTCTTTTATTTTGATGTCATCATCTTTTCCTCCTATTATGATGGTCTTGTGTAGGTAGTGTCAGGCACTGTGGGGTCATGGATATCCAGGCCATTTTGTGTCTGGGGGAGCACGTTGTAAGGAGTCCTACCCTTCCTTTGGTTCTTATGTTCTTTCTGCCACATCTTCTGCAATGGACTGTGAGCCTTGGAAGGTGTGATAGAGATATTGCAGTGCTGAGCACTCCTGTCACTTCTTTCCAGCATCATGATGCCTTCTGAGTCATCCCAAGATCACTTCCATCTGAAAAGAGAAGGTTTTCTACCAAAAGTGAGAGTAGCATTAATATATAGGTATGAACATTAAGAGAAGTGCTTACTGGGCAGTTTGATGAGCATAGTATATACATTTAGCCAGACAGCAGCAGACGTTACACCCCTAGGGCTCATGACTACCCCTGTTTTAGGTTTTCAGTATCAGGGATGTATTCCCTCCCATGGGGCGGGTCTCCAGTCCAATTAGAGGGCAGTTGGTTTCCACCATGACACATGTGCCACTATTGCACCCGTTGGCTCATTTGGCAAAATATAAGGCTTGCAGTGTCCACTGTTGAGTATCTTCACTGGTGATTTCTCCTCTCATTGAACTGCATGCAGAATGGCTTCTTCCAGCTTTCTGTCAGCTGGTCTACATGGAGGAGATTATCAGCTCAGTTCCAGCAGGATTTCTCATTGGCCTTGCAGCCCAAGTATGGGGAGTCTTCAGCAATAGGGTCTTACCATCTATTCCTGGTGGGAAGCCAAGGGCCCTGGCAATGGCCTATAATGTTTTGGGGGCATCAGGGACCTCCCTGGCCAATAACTCACTGGAAGGTATCCCATCCCTGGCACTGAACATTTTCTAGTAACAATCTATGGCTCCTGAGTGTTCCATTGTCCAAAAAAGTAGGTTTCCCTATGATTTATTTATATCCTCTTAGATTTTGGTTAGCTCCCCCTCCACCGTTCCTTTACTCAATCTCTTCCCCTAATCTCACTTGGGCCTTTTCACCCCCATTAATCTATTCTTCTACTTACATATATACAATACCATCCTATTAAGTACCCCCTCCCTTCCTTTCTCTTCCCTTTATATCTCTTTTCTAGCTTACTGGCCTTTGCTACTGAGTTTTCTTCCTACTCCAGTCATCTGTAGGTAGAATCCACATATGAGAGAGAACATGCGACGCTTGGCTTTCTGGGCCTGGGTTACCTCACTTAGTATAATCCTTTCCAGATCCATCCATTTTCCTGCAAATTTCATAACTTCATTTTCCTTTACTGCTGAATAGAACTTCATTGTATAAATGTGCCATATCTTCATTATCCACTCATCAGTTGAGGGACATCTAGGCTGGTTCCATTCCCCAGCTATGGTGAATTGAGTGGCAATAAACATGGTTGAGCAAATATCTCTAAGGTAATGAGACGAGTCCTTAGGATATATGCCTAGGAGTGCTATAGCTGGGTCATATGGTAGATCTATTTTTAGCTGTCTCAGGAACCTCCACACTGATTTCCACAATGGCTGGACCAGATTGCAAACCCACCAACTGTGTAGAAGGGTTCCTCTTTTTCTACATCCTCACCAGCATTTATGGTCATTTGTTTTCACGATGGTAGCCAATCTGACAGGAGTGAGATGGAATCTCAACGTAGTTTTAATCTGCATTTCCCTTATGACTGGGGATGTAGAACATTTTTCTAGATGCTTATATGACATCCGTATTTCTTCTTTTGAGAACTCTCTATTTAGTTCTATAGCCCATTTTTTAATTGGGTTGTTTGATTTCTTTGTATATCCTGGATATTAATCCTCTATCAGATATATAGCTGACAAAGATTTTTTTCCCTTTCTGTAGTTGCCTCTTTGCTTTATTCACAGTGTCCCTTGCCATACAAAATCTTTGTAATTTCATGAGGTCCCAGCGATTAATCTGTAGTTTTATTGCCTGAGCAATTGAGGTTATATTCAGACAGTCTTTGCCAAGACCAATATGTTGAAGGGTTTCTCCTACTTTTTCCTCTAGCAGTTTCAGAATTTCAGGTCTGATGTTAAGGTCTTTAATCCATCTGAACTTAATTCTTGTGCATGGAGAGAGACAAGAATCTATTTTCATCCTTCTACAGATACATATCCAGTTTTCCCAGCACCATTTGCTGAAGAGGCTGTCTTTTCTCCAATGAGTATTTTTGGCATTTTTTGTCAAATATCAGGTGGCTATAGCCACCCAGATTTACATCTGGGTCCTCTATTCTGTTCCATTGATCTCCATGCCTGCTTTTGTGCCAGTACCATGCTGTTTTTGTTACTATTGCTCTGCAATATAGGTTAAAATCAGGTATGGTTATACCACCAGCCTTATTTTTGTTGCTCAATATTATTTTAGATATTCGAGGTTTTTTGTGATTCCAAATGAATTTTTGGATTGTTTTTTATATTTCTGTGAAGAATGCCATTGGAATTTTTTTGTTTGTTTATTTATTTATTTATTTATTTGAGAGCAACAGACAGAGCGAGAAAGAGGCAGAGAGAGAGACACAGAGAGAATGGGTGCGCCAGGGCCTTCAGACACTGCAAACGAACTCCAGACGCGTGCGCCCTCTTGTGCATCTGGCTAACTTGGGTCCTGGGGAGTTAAGCCTCGAACCGAGTTCCTTAGGCTTCACAGGCAAGCACTTAACCGCTAAGCCATCTCTCCAGCCCGCCATTGGAATTTTGATGGGGATTGCATTAAATGTGTAGATTGCTTTTGGTAAGATTGCCATTTTCACAATATTGATTCTTCCAATCCAGGAACAAGGGATGTATTTCCATTTCCTATTGTTTTATGCAATTTCTTGCATGAGTGTTTTAAAGTTTCATTGTAGAGATCCTTCACTTCCTTGGTTAGGATTATTCCAAGGTACTTTATTATTATTATTTTTTTTGATGCAATTGTGAATGGGAGTGATTCTCAGATTTCATCCTCTGGGTTCGATGTTAGCATAGAGGAAGGCTACTGATTTCCGTGTGTTTATTTTGTATCCTGCTACATGGCTATAAGTGTTTATCAGCTTTAACAGTTTGCTGGCAGAGTCTTTAGGGTCCTTTATGTATAGAATCATGTCGTCTGCAAATAATGGTAACTTGATCTCTTCCTTTCCAATTTGTATCCCTTTTATGTGTGTCTCTTGCCTCATTGCTATGGCTAAGATTTCCAGTACTATATTAAGTAAAAGTGGGGACAGTGGACACCCTTGTCTTGTTCCTGATTTTAGTGGAAAAGCTTCCAGTTTTTCCCCATTTAGTAATATGTTGGCTGTAGGCTTGTCATAAATAGGCTTTATTATGTTGAAATATGTTCCTTCTATTCCCAGTCTCTGTAGGACTTTTATCATGAAGGGATGTTGGATTTTGTCAAATGCTTTTCTCTGCATCTAATGAGATGATCATGTGATTTTTGTCCTTTAGTTCATTTATATAATGTATTACAGTTATCAATTTGGGTGTGTTGAACCATCCCTGCATCTCTGGGAAAAAGCCTACTTGGTCGGGGTGAATGATCTTTCTGATATATCCTTGTATTCTGTTTGTCAATATTTTGTTGAGAATTTTTGCATCTATGTTCGTGAGAGAGATTGGTCTGTAATTTTCTTTTTTTGTTGTATCTTTGCCTGGTTTTGGTATCAGGGTGATGCTGGCTTCGTAGAAGGAGTTTGGTAGGATTCCTTCTTTTTTATATTATGGAAAAGATTAAGAAGCAATGGTGTTAGTTCTTCCTGAAGTTCTGGTAAAATTCAGCAGTGAATTCATCTGGGCCTGGGCTTTTTTTACTTGGGAGATTTTTGATAACTGCTTGGATCTCCATACTTGCTATAGGTCTATTTAAGTGATTATCTCATCTTGATTTAATTTAGGTAGGTCATATAAATCAAGGAAATCATGCATTTCTTTCAGATTTTCTTACTTGGTGGAGTATATGTTTTTATAGTATGTCCCTATGATTTTTTTAGTTTCTTTGGAATCTGTTGTGATGCTGCCTTTTTCATCTCTAGTTTTATTAATTTGTGTCTCTTCTCTCTCTTTTTTGGTCAGTTTTGCTAGGGCTTATCAATCTTGTTTATCCTTTCAAAGAACCAACTCATTGTTTCATTGATTCTTTGGATTTTTTTTGGTTTCGATTTCATGAATTTCTGCCCTAATCTTTATTATTTCTTCCCATCTACTGATTTTTGGTTTGCCTTGTTCTTCTTTTTGCAAGGTTTTAAGGTGAAGCATTAAGTTGTTTACTTGAGACCTTTCCAATTTCTTAATATAGGCACTTAAAGCTACAAATTTCCCTCTTAGGACTGCTTTCATTGTGTCCCAAAGGTTTTGATATGTTGTGTTCTCATTATCATTTGACTTTATGAATTTTTTAAATTTCCTTCTTGATTTCTTCATTGATCCATTCATCATTTAGTAGTGTATTGTTTAGTTTCCATGATTTTGTGTATGCTCTATAGCTTGTTTTGCTATTGATTTGTAGTTTGATTCCATTGTGGTCAGGTAGAATGCAAGGAATTATTTCAATTTTCCTGTATTTGTTAAGATTTGCTTTGTGTCCTAATATATGGTGTATTTTAGAGAATGTTCCATGTGTTGCTAAAAAGAATGTGTAGCATTGGGATGAAATGTCCTGTATATATCTGTGAGGTCCATTTGTTCTATGACCTCATTTAATCCAGATACCTTTCTGTTTATTTTGTGCCAGGATGACCTGTCAATTGATGAGAGTGGGATGTTAAGATATTAGGATAGCAATCCCTGTTTGTTTTCTAGGCCCATTTGCTTGAAAGACCAAGTTCCAACCTTTCACCCTAAGACAGTGTTCATCCTTTGTAGAAAGGTGAGTTTCTTGGAGGCAACAAATTGAAGGATCCTGCTTTTTAACCCAGTCTGCAAACCTATGTCTTTTGGTTGGGGCATTAAAGTCGTTGATATTAAGTGATATTATTGAGAGGTGTTATTTTTGCCATTTTTTTGTAGTTCTTCCGGTTTTACCTTTGTTCTCTTGTATTAACTATTATTTGAGTATGGTTTGTTTTTTCCAGGTTCCTTATATGTGTATTTTTCTTTCTCTTCAGCATGAAGGATTCTTTCAAGTATTTTCTTAGAGCTGGTTTTGTTTTCAAATATTCCTTTAGCCTGCTTTTGTTGTGGAATGTCCTTATTTCTCCATCTATTTGAATGGATAGCTTTGCAGGATAAAGTAACCTTGGTTGACCGTTGTTATCTTTCAGAACTTGGAATACATCACTTCAGGCCCTTCTGGCTTTTAAAGTTTGTGTTGAGTAATCTGCTGTGATCCTGATGGGCTTGCCTTTGTAGGTAACTTGATTTTTCTCTCTAACTGCTTTTAATATGTTTTCTTTGGTTTCTGTTTTTGGTAGTTTAATTATAGTATGGTGAGGAAAGGTTCTTTCCAGGTTTTGTCTCTTCGGTGTTCTAAAGGCTTCCTGTATCTGCATTGGCATCTCTTTCCCAATTTGGGGGAAGTTTTCTTCTAAGATTTTGTTGAAAATGCCTACTATGCCTTTGGAGTGAAATTCTCCTTCTACTATAAGCTGAATTTGATCTTTTCATAGCATCCTGAATATCTTGATATTCCCATTCATATTTTCCTATTAGTTTGTCTTTCTCTTTGTTGGACTGTATTAGATCTGCCACCTGGTCTTCTAGCTTAGATATTCTGTCCTCTCCTACATCCATTCTACTGGTGAGATTTTCTAGAGGTTTTTATTTTTTTATTTTTTTTATTTCATTGACTGTGTTCTTCATTGCTAGTAATTCTGACTGGTTTCTCTTTATTATTTCTATTTCCTTATTTATGTCTTGTATTGACCTCTTTATTTCATTAAATTGGTTTCCTGTGTCTTCTTGATTCCTCTGATTTCCTCTTTTATTCCTTTGATTTCCTCTTTGACTTCTTTGAGCATATTTGTAATCATTCTTTTGAAATCTTTCTCAGGCATTTCCTCTAACTCATTCTCACTGAAGGTCATTTCTGATGCATTAATACTTTTTGGTGGACTTATATTGTCTTGATTTTTGGTGTTTCTTGTGTTATAATGTACATATTTTTGCATCTGGAGCCATTCCTCCGGCTCCCTCAAGTTATTTTTTTGTGAGTGTATGTGTGTTCACATGTCTGAGTATGGTCAAGCATGTGCCACAGCATTTGTGTGAAAGCCAGAGGATGATCTTGGGTGTTGGACTTTGTCTTCCATATTTATAAACAAAATCCCATGTTAATTTCCTCCCTCCCCCCACTTTCCCTTTTGAAGCTCCACTCTCCATCATATCCCCTCCCCATCTCAATCAGTCTCTTTTATTTTGATGTCATCATCTTTTCCTCCTATTATGATGGTCTGGTGTAGGTAGTGTCAGGCACTGTGAGGTCATGGCTATCTAGACCATTTTGTGTCTGGAGGAGCACCTTGTAAGGAGTCCTACCATTCTTTTGCCTCTTATATTCTTTCTGCTACCTCTTCTGCAAGGGACCCTGAGCCTTGGAAGGTATGATAAGAGATATTTTAAGCTGGGCATGGTGGTGCACGCCTTTAGTTCCAGCACTTGGGAGGCAGAGGTAGCAGGATCACCATGATTTTGAGGCCACCCTGAGATTACATAGTGAATTCCAGGTCAGCCTCAGATAGAGTGAGACCCTACCTCAAAATAAATAAATAAATAAATAAATAATAAGAGATATTTTAGTGCTGAACACTCCTCTGTCACTTCTTCTCAGCACCATGGTGCCTTCTGAGTCATCCCAAGGTCACTGCCATCTGAAAAGAGAAGGTTCTCTAATCAAAAGTGAGAGTAGCATTAATATATGGGTATGAACATGAAGAGAAATGAAGCAGGGTCTCTTTGTGCCCGGTTAGCTGCCCCACAAGCTTCAGGGAACTGTCCTGTATCTGCCTTTCCCTCCCTTCTCACTGTAGGTACACTAGGATTGCAGACACCCACACAGCACCCAGTTTTTATATGGGTTCTGGGGATATGAACTCAGGTATTCATTCTTGTGCAGCAAGTGCTTTCTATCCACTGAGCCATCTCTCCAGTCTTGAACTTCGTGTTTTCAAGGCAGGGTCTCACTTTAGCCTAGACTTACTTGGAACTCACTCTGTAGTCCTAAGCTGGCCTCAAACTCACAGTAATTCTCCTACCTCAGCCTCCTGAGTTCTGGGTTTATAGGCTAATGCCACTCTGCCTGGCATAGTCAACATAATTTTCTAAATGAAAATTCTCTGCATCTACCCAAACATTTCTTTAACATTCTATTTACTTACTAGAGAGAGAGAAAGAGGCAGATAGACAAATGGGCATGCCAGGGCCTCTAGCCACTGCAAACGAACTTCAGATGCATGCATCCCTTTGTGCATCTGGCTTATGTGGTGTTGCGGTCAGGTTCACATTGCTAGTAGAAATCACCCAACCAAGAGCAGCTTTTTTTTTTTTTTTTTTTTTTTAAATATTTTTTGTTTACTTTTATTTATTTATTTGAGAGCAACAGAGAGAGAGAGAGAGAGAGAGAGAGAGAATGGGCGCGCCAGGGCCTCCAGCCACTGCAAACGAACTCCAGACGCATGCGCCCCCTTGTGCGTCTGGCTAACGTGGGTCCTGGGGAATTGAGCCTTGAACCGGGGTCCTTAGGCTTCACAGGCAAGCACTTAACGGCTAAGCCATCTCTCCAGCCCCCAAGAGCAGCTTTTGGGAAAAAAGAGTTTATTTTGGCTTATAGACTCCAGGGGAAAACGATGGCATGAGCAGCTAACATAAGGTAGATAACAGGAACGGGAGAGTGTGCTATTCACTGGCAAGAGGACACTGGCTATAATACCCATAAGCCCACCTTCAACAATACACTGCCTCCAAGAGGTGTTAATTCCCAAATCTCCATCAGCTGGGAACCTAGGATTCTGAACATCTAAGTTTATGGGAAACATCTAAATCAAACCACCACATGTAGGTTCTGGGGAATTGAACCTGGGTCCTTAGATTTGTAGGCAAGCACCTTAACCACTAAGCCATCTCTCTAGCCCGGTATCTAACCATTCTTTTCCAGTTCTGAACAACTAGCTTTGCACTTTTATTTTATTTTTAATATTTTTATTTTTATTTATTTGAGAGCGACAGAGAAAGAGGCAGATAGAGAATGGGTGCGACAGGGCCTCCAGCCACTGCAAACGAACTCTAGATGCATGCGCCACATCTGGCACATCTGACTTACGTGGGTCCTGGGGAGTTGAGCCTCGAACTGGGGTCCTTAGGCTTCACAGGTAAGCGCTTAACTGCTAAACCATCTCTCCAGCCCATAGCATTGCCCTTTTGTTGTTGTTTGAGGTAGATTCTCACTAGCCTGACCTGGAATGCACTCGGCAGTCCCAGGCTGGCCTCGAACTCACGGTGATCCTCCTACCTTTTTGCCTCCTGAGTGCTAGAATTAAAGGTGTGTGCCACCACACCCAGCTTAAAATACTTATTTTTTTAAATCACATCATAATTTTCAAAAAAACTCCAAAGATTTTTCTTTCTTTTTTTTTTTTTTTTTTTGTTTTTTGAGGTACGGTCTTGCTCTAGCCCAGGCTGACCTGGAATTCACTATTTAGTCTCAGGGTGGCCTCGAACTCTCAGAGATCCTCCTACCTCTGCCTCCCGAGTGCTGGGATTAAAGGCGTGCACCAGCACTGCCTGGCTAGGAAGATAGATTTTTACCTCCCTTATTTTGAAGCTCAAGAGGGAGTTACAGAATCTAACCACTGTTTATTGGCAGATCAGAATTGCTGGGCAAAAATGTAGGTTTTTAAGGGTATAGTGGTTCATACCTATAATCATAGCATTCTGGAGGATGATGTAGGTTCGCTGTGATTTTTGAGGCCAGCCTGGGTTACAGAGTGAGGGCCAGTGAGACCCTACCTCAAAAACAAAACAAAACAAAACAAACAAACAAACAAACAAACAACAACAACAACAAAAAAACCCCACAGACACACAAACCAAAGTTGGGTGTGATGGCTCACACACACTTTTAATCCCAGAAGTCTGAGGTATGGGAATCACCAAGAGTTTTAGGCCAACCTGGACTACAAAGTGAGTTTCAGGTTAGCCTGGGCTAGAGTGAGACCCTGCCTCAATAAAACGAAACAAAAGACCAAACCAAATGGACAATTTTGCCTCCTGTCTCCATAGCACTAGGACAAGTCCTTTACAACACAAATTCATAAAAGATCTCAAGAGCTGTGTGTGGTTGTGTACACTTGGAATCTTAGCATTTGGGAGGTGGAGGCAGGAGGATAGGAGTTAAGAGTTAGGCCCTGTGCCACCCTGAGACTACATAGTGATTTCAGGTCAGCCTGGGCTAGAGTGAGACCCTACCTCAGAAACCAAAACAACGAAGAAACAAACAAAAAGATCTCAAAAAAAAAAAAAAAAAAGAAATAATAAAAAAAAAACCCAAACCAATCAACAGAAGAAAAAAGATCCCAAACATGCATTATGTGAAAATTAAGAGGATTTTATTTACTTTTATATGCTCTTGGAGAAAACCATTCACATGTAAAACTTTGACATTTGATAAGAGATTTGTTCACACTTTATTTTATATATAAGTTCCTCCATTGGTGGAACAGAATTTGATAGGACATAATTTTTTAGTTCAATGGGACTTTCACATGATCACAGTCACAAAATTGGCACACTATACTAATAAAATCAAACAACTAGACAATGTATGTATCTTTATGTCAAATCTCAGCATGCACTATCCTTCACACATGATCTTGGAAGTATCTGCTGTGAGCTTACTAAAATATTAACCAGAGAAGGTCTGCGGTCACAAATGACTGTTTACAAAATAAAACCTCTTTTCCAATAGCTACTTGTTTTATAGAAAAATATTACAAATAAAATTAGTGCTATTCAAAGTGTTCATTTTGAAATCACATGATACACAGGTTCAAACCATTATTTTCCTCTCACATAGAGACACACACACTGTGAAGACTGAATTGCTGATGAAATGTGCCTTACCCGACACTGCCCATTTAGTGATGTCATGTTGCACACTCTGTGGGCACAGTCAGAGTGAGTGGATTAAAACATCTCTAGTTATTGGGCACACTTATAATTTGTTCGTAGTTTAAGACTCAAAAAAAGTGTTTGAGAAACAGGACAAAATGTGTATTTTTGTTTTCCTCCTGAAATTTGTCAAAACTTGTAAGTTTAAAATAGATTCCTCCCCCTACCCTTTTTGGTAGAAAGAAATAGTTAATTGCTTTTCATAGATGGAATCTTATTCATATGTATTCAATTCTTTTTTCTTTTTTCAAGGTAGGGCCTCACTCTAGCCCAGGCTGACCTAACAGTCACTCTGTAGTCAGGCTGGCCTTGAACTCACAGTGATCCTCCTACCTGTTCCAAGTGCTGGGTTTAAAGATGTATGCCATCATACCTGGCTATCTATCTATCTATTTTTTAGACAGGCTCTCATTCTATACCCCAAACTGGCCTGAAATTCACTATGTAGCTTAGACTGGCCTAGAACTTGTTGCAATTCTGCTTCAGTCTCCAGAGTGCTGGCCTGAGCCACCATGTCTTGCTTCAAGTTTTCATTTTTTTCTGGAGGGTGGGAGGCTAACACTGGACAAACAGATGTTTCCAAGAGTACAGCTACAGTCAAACTGCCTTGGTTTCTCCTTTCACATGATTATATAAATTTTAAAGAAAAGAAGCCTCACAAGCTATGTACAGCAGCTTACACTCAGTGTTTCTCTTCCACTTGATGTACAGTTAAAATTAATTCATGGCAAATGCTCGTCACATCATCTGTGTAGGCACGTCAAAGCTCTGGAGCTTCACTGCAGGGGTGAGGTCTTCAGCGGGATCATGATTCTGGACTCCATCTCCTGAATAAGTGGGACTGAAAACAGGGGCGAGGTTACTGTGCTTGTACTTTCCCAACACACGGTGGCAAATACACATCAAGTGGCTGGGAATGTTCAGAAAACATGCTGCTCTAAGACAGGACACCAGAAAACATACAACTATCATAGGGTCAGAAATATGCAAGCGATATTGGACCAGCTAGTCTCCTATATCCCAGGATGGTACTAAGGTTGAAAGCAAACTTAACTAGAGATCTGTTTCCTTTGTGGGAAATTAGAAAAGTCCATGTTGTGAAAAAAGATTATTTCTAAAAAGTTTATTTTGAACTAAAGTTTACAAAAAAGCAAGTAATACTACATTTGAACACATTCTATAGAGATGAAAAGATATAGTGTACTTGTAAAATTCTGCTGAGTAAACATGCTCTGGAAACTGACAAATTTAAGAATAAATTAATTGCAGTTTATATTGGTGCTTGGGATGAAACCCAGGGCTTTGTGCATGCTAGGCAAGCACTAACAAATGAGCTATATCCCTAGCTGCAATTACATATATACTTAAAATATTATTTACAAGTAGAGAGAGAGAGAAAGAAACAGAAACAGAGGGGACACATCATGGCCTCCAGCCATTGCAAATGAACTCCAGATGCACGTGCCATTTTGTGCATCCGGATTTATGTGGGTACTGAGGAATGAAACCCAAGTTGTTAGGTTTTACAGGCAAGCGCCTTAAACACTAAGCCATCTTTCCAGCTCCCAAGTATATTTTTTATTTGCATATACGTACATGTATGGGCACATCAGGGTCTCTTGGCACTGCAAATGAACACCAAACACTTGTGCCATATTTTGTGTCTAGGTTTTACATGGGTGCTGTCTAACTGACCCAGGCAGGCAGGAAGGCTTTGCCAGCAATAAAAGATGAGCCAGGTGTGTTGGCGCACGCCTTTAATCCTAGCACTCAAAAGGCAGAGGTAGTTGGATTGCTGTGAGTTTGAGGCCAACCTGAGACTACACAGTGAATTCCAGGTCAGCCTTGGTTACAGTAAGACCCTATCTTAAAAAAAAAAAAAAAAAGAAGATGACCCAGTACTATTTCCTACTTTAATCTTTCACTTTCTTGGTAAGTACATGGATGAAATATGCTTGATTCGCATCGTGGCTGCTATTTATTGTCTCTACCATTACCAGTGGGTTGTACTGACCAACTATTTTCTTACACAGGTCAAACGATGAGGCTCACCATACATATTTATACATGTATACATACATTTACGAAAATGGACACATACTATGCATATGGGAAGTCTAATGTATCAAATTTAATTTCAAAATTAATCTTGATTTTTGGTAGACCCAGGGCTAAGCCAAGGCCTCAGTCCCTATTTTTATTTATTTATTTGAGACACACAGAGAGAATGAAAGAGAAAGAGGCAGATAGAGACAGAATGGGTGTGCCAGGGTCTCTAGCCAATACAGATGAACTCCAGACGCATGCGCCACCTTGTGCATCTGGCTTATGTGGGTGACTGGGGAATGGAACCTGGGTCCTTAGGCTTTTCAGGCAATCACCTTAACTGCTAAGCCATCTCTCCAGCCCAGTTTTCTTAATTTTGTAAAAGTCAAGGGACTGGAGATGCAGCTGTTTGTAGCATAAATATTTGTCTAGCACAAATAAAGTCCTGGGATTGATCCCAGGTACTACATAAACTGGGTGTGGTAGTGCACACCCATAATCCGGCACTCAGGAGGTAGAGGCAGGAGAATCCTAAATTCACCTGGGCTACATAGAAGTCCTAAGCTAGCCTGGGCTATGTGACACCCTATCTCAAAAGAAAAAAAAAAAAGAGTCAAGTTAGCATTTGAAAACTGGGCCTGCCTCATGTCTTCTCAACCTTATACTTTACCACCATATTTTATTTTATTTTTTTATTTTTATTTATTTATTTATTCTCATTTTTTGTTAATATTTTCCATGATTATAAAAAATATCCCATGGTAGTACCCTCCCCCCCACTTTCCCCTCTGAAATTCCATTCTCCATCATATCCCCTCCCCATCTCAATCTTTCTACTTATATATATACAATACAACCTAATAAATGCCCTCCTCCCTTCCTTTCTCTTCCCTTTCTATCTCCTTTTAAAATTTTTTTTTTTTTTTTTTTGGTTTTTCGAGGTGGGGTCTCACTCTAGCCCAGGCTGACCTGGAATTCACTATGGAGTCTCAGGGTGGCCTCGAACTCAAGGCAATCCTCCTACCTCTGCCTCCCGAGTGCTGGGATTAAAGGCGTGCGCCACCACGCCCGGCTCTATCTCCTTTTTAACTTACTGGCCTCTGCTACTGAGTTTTTTCCTTCTCGCACAGAAGCCCAATCATCTGTAGCTAAGATCCACATATGAGGGAGAACATGTGGCGCTTGGCTTTCTGGGCTTGGGTTACCTCACTTAGTATAATCCTTTCCAGATCCATCCACTTTTCTGCAAATTTCATAACTTCATTTTTCTTTACCGCTGAGTAGAACTCCATTGTATAAATGTGCCATATCTTCATTATCCACTCATCAGTTGAGGGACATCTAGGCTGGTTCCATTTCCCAGCTATTATAAATTGAGCAGCAATAAACATGGTTGAACACGTACTTCTAAGGAAATGAAATGAGTCCTTAGGATATATGCCTAGGAGTGCTATAGCTGGGTCATATGGTAGATCAATCTTTAGCTGTTTTAGGAACCTCCACACTGATTTCCACAATGGCTGGACCAGATTGCCACCAACTGTGTAGAAGGGTTCCTCTTTTTCCACATCCCCGCCAACATTTATGATCATTTGTTTTCATTATGGTAGCCAATCTGACAGGAGTGAGATGGAATCTCAATGTAGTTTTAATCTGCATTTCCCTGATGACTAGTGACGTAGAACATTTTTTTAGATGCTTATATGCCATTCGTATTTCTTCCTTTGAGAATTCTCTATTTAGTTCCATAGCCCATTTTTTGATTGGCTTGTTTGATTCCTTATTATTTAACTTCTTGAGTTCTTTGTATATCCTAGATATTAATCCTCTATCAGATATATAGCTGGCGAAGATTTTTTCCCATTCTGTAGGTTGCCTCTTTGCTTTATTCACCATACCACAATATTTTAAAAGATATACATACTAGCTTTAGGTGTAAAACATAACTGAAAAAGTAAGAAGAAAAGAACCAACTCTCATAGGCCTGTTAAGGGCTTACCTGTGTAGTATACCAATTCTTCCCAGCCGTGTTTGTGCCATGCTGCATTCCGTATGTCTTCCCTGGTCTGCAGATCTTTGTAAGCTTAAACATAACCACATGGAAGCAAGACCCAAGTCAGACACAGTGCCCACATTCCACCCACATACCCATTCCACTGGCTATATCTTTTGTTTGTTTTTTCTTTTCTTTTTTCCCCCGAGGTAAGGTTTCACTCTAGCTCAAGCTGACCTGGAATTCACTATGTAGTCTCAGGGTGGCCTCAAACTCACAGTGATCCTCTACCTCTGCCTCCTGAGTGCTGGGATTAAAGGTGTGCACCACCACTCCCAGTTTAGAACACATTTTTTGTTTTTGAGGTAGGGTTTCACTGTAGCCCAGGCTACCCAGAATTACTATGTAGTCTCAGGGTGGCTAAGAACTCACAGTGATCCTCCTACCTCTGCCGCCCAAGTGCTGGGATTAAAGGTGCGTGCCACCATGCCCGGCTAGAACACATTTTTTAAACATTTGTTTCTAAACCTATTACATTTGAAAACTCTTTGATACTTGTGCAGCCAAATCTCAGCCAGCTACACCACGTACTGTCAGGGTGTTCTGTGAAGCTAAGCGGAGGGGTTACTGATGGCGTCCATCTCTCAGTACAGGATTTCAGGAGTCTCTTAACATCCGGACAGTGGACAGAACTGAGATGGTGACCAAGGAGCCTGGCTGAAGCAGGGGCTTCTGGGAGTCAACACTGGCTATTTTCCTCATTTTTTATTTTTTCCCTGAGGTAGGGTCTCACTCTAGCCCAGGCTGACCTGGAATTAACTCTGTAGTCTCAGAGTGGCCTTGAACTTACAGCAATCATTCTACCTCTGCCTCCCAAGTACTGGGATTAAAGGCATACACCACCACACCTGGCCTCTTCCCTCATATTTTGAATGGGAAGACTTAGGTTTCTGTCAATTAAACTACCATGGGGCCAGTCTGCACTACTTGAGTTTGTCTGTTTTTCTTTTGCCTGATGATGAGAATTGTACATGTCAGGCAAGTGCCCTACCACTGAGTCATACACCAGCCATAGGATTTTGGAGACTGGGTTTTGCTTTGTAGCTCAGATTGGCCTTGAACTTCTGATTTTCCTGCCCATCTCCTGAATGCTGGGATCACAGGGACATGTCACTATGCCTGACCATTCCATCCACTCTTATTATCAATTTATAAGCCATAGATCCATGGGCTTTTTTTTTTTTTTTTTTTTTTAAGGTAGGGTCTCTATAGCCCAAGCTGACCTGAAATTCACTCTGTAGCCCAGGCTTCAGACTCGAAGGGCTCCTTCTACCTTAGCATCCCTGGTACTGGGATTAGGACCCATGGACCTCCTGCAGTAGGCCTCTTTTTTTTCTGGATAGCCCAGCACTTTTATGCACCTGTGATCTTTGAGATTACTGACTCCAGATTTGCTCCATTGTCTATGACAACATAATTAGTAATGGACTCTTAAATCCTAGTAACTTGACAGAGGAGTGCTCAGCACTGAAATATCTCAATCACACCTGGCAAGGCTCACGGTCCATTGTGAAAGAGGTGGCAGAAAGAATGTAAGAGCCAAAGGAAGAACTCCTTACAACGTGCTCCTCCAGACACAAAATGGCCTGAATAGCGATGACCTCACAGTGCCTGACACTACCTACACAAGACCATCATAATAGGAAGAATAGATGATGACATCAAAATAAAAGAGACTGATTGAGAGGGGGAGGAGATATGATGGAGAGTGGAGTTTCAAAGGGGAAAGGGGAGGGGGGAGGGAATTACCATGGAATATTGTTTACAATTATGGAAGTTATCAATAAAAAAAAATATATTATAAAAAAAACCTAGTAACTCACAGAACCATACCTACCCCAAAGATGGTGCACCATGTATAGCTGCCCAATCTGAGAGAAGAACCCCCCCACGGCCTCATTCCCGTCCTGCCTATAGCGGATTGCACGAGCCCTGTCAGAGAAAAACAATGTAATCAGTAGATGGACAGTATGATGTATACCTGTAATCCCAGAACTCAGGATTCTATCAGAGGATGAAAGGTCTAGGCCAGCCCTGGCTACATGGTGATTCCAGGCCAGCCTTGACTTTTTTTTTTTTTTCTCTCTCTCTCTCTCTTTTTTTTTTGGTTTTTCGAGGTAGGGTCTCACTCTAGCCCAGGCTGACCTGGAATTCACTATGTAGTCTCAGGATGGCCTCGAACTCTCGGCGATCCTACTCCTCCCTCCCCAGTGCTGGGATTAAAGGCGTGCACCACTATGCCGGGCTCAGCCATGGCTATTTTGAGACCCTGTCTCAACAAAAGAAAACAAAACAAATCAGACTACATTTCTTCCACTTAGAGCAAGACGTTTAGATTAAGTACTATTTTCTTTCTTCCTTTCATTTCCTTTCTTTCTCTCCTTCCTTCTGTTCTTTCTTTTCTTTTGCTTGGTGTCATGCAGCTAAAGTGGGCCTCAAATTTACTATGTCACTGAAGATGACCTTGAACTCCTGATCCTCCCACCTCCACTTCCCAAATGCTGGATTATAGACAAGTACCTTCAGGTCCACCAAAATGAACCTGGAAAAAAGTACTAAAAAGCACCCATATTGTACTACGCCTGGAGAGAAGTGCACACATCTACACTCGCACATAAATGTGATTGAGGCCAGGCGTGGTGGTGCATACTTTTCATCCCAGCACTTGGGAGGCAGAGGTAGGAAGATCACTGTGAGTTCGAGGCCAGCCTGAGACTACATAGTGAATTACAGGTCAGCCGGGTTAGAGTGAGACCCTACCAAAAACAAAACAAAAACAAAAACAAGTGATTGAAATGGTTAAAAATGGGCACCTGTCTTAAACTTTCCCTTTTTTAAAAATTAAAACTTTCTTTTTTACACTGGGCATGGTACTTATAATTCCCGATGGAATGTTCAGGTCAGCCTAGGTTACAAAGTAAGACCTTGTCTCAAAACAAAACAAAAATATACAAACGGGCTCAGTGGGGCACATCACAGAAGGCTGAGACAGGAGGATCGTTATGAATTCAAGGCCAGCCTGGGCTACAGAATAAGTTCTGTTAGGTGGACTTGAGACCCTGCTTCAAAAATACCAAACAGCAAAAACCCTTTTCTTTTACACTACCAATAAGTATAAGCCTTTTAACTTAAACACTGTCTTTCATACATTAGGTACTTCATTTTCACATTTAGTTGTTAATCTGGATTCTTAAATAGGTTTAAAAATGTATTTTTCTGGGCCTGGAGAGATGGCTCAGTGATTAAAGGCACTTGCTCGCAAAGCCTGACCTTCTGGGTTTGACTCCCTAGCACCCATGTAAAGCCAGATGCACAAGGTGGTGCATGCATCTGGAGTTCCTTTGCAGTGGCAAGAGGCCCTGTCCCCAACAGGCTCATGTGTTTGAACACTTGGTCCTCAGCTGGTGGCAGTGTTTGGGCAGACTGTAGAACCTGTAGGAGGTGGAGTCTTGTTGGAGGAAGTTAGGAGAGGGGTGGGACTTGGATTTTTATAACCTTACTCCACTCCTTGTTCCTCTTGGCTTCGTGACTGGATACAATGTGACCACGCGGCTGCCTTCTCCTGCTACCATGCTGTGGTGGTTTGATTCAGGTGTCCCTGTAAACTTAGGTGTTCTGGATGCCAGTTTTCCCAGCTGATGACAATTGGAAATTAATGCCTCCTGGAGGTGGTGTATTGTTGGGGGCGGGCTTATGGGTGTTATAGCCGGTTTTTCCATGCCAGTGTTTGGCACACTCTCCTGTTCCTGTTGTCCACCTGATGTGGGTCAGGGGGTGATGTCCACCCTCTGCTCATGCCACCATTCCCCCTGCTATTATGGAGCTTCTCCTCAAGCCTATAAGCCAAAACAAACCTCTTTTTTCCCACAAGCTGCTCTTGGTTGGGTGATTTCTACCAGCAATGCGAACCTGACTGCAACACATGCCTTCTCTGCCATAATGGAATATATCTCCTCAAACTGTAAACCAGAATCAACCCTGTCCTTCCTCAAGCAACAACAAAGTAACTAATACTCTTGTGTGAGAGAAGCTGGCTGCTTAAGATCACTCTGCACACCTCTGCTCTCAATAGAATGGACTCAGCACCCAATGTAACCTGACCTACTTCACTTTACTCTGTGGAGAAGATCCCAGGGGTTGTCCATGTATGATATTAAATTCTTTAACCTTCATATTTGTAATGAAGTAGTCAGTATCTTCACAAAAATTGCAAATCCAATTGATGAATTATTTGAAATTAAGGAAATCAATTTAACATGCATTGTAATCCTGCTCAGAGGGAAAAAAAAACCCCTGTTTTTCATTGATAGTGATAAATATTCCAGATTATTCATTTCATTCTGAATTTTTCTAATTCAGTCATGAAAGGCAAAGAAAATATACTTGCCTTAGCCTGGTAATAGTCAGAAGCATGTTCTGCAGAGATCACCATCCTACTAGTTACCTATGTGCCAAAATACAAATTCAATGCTGAACTGGCTTTATGAAAACAATTTAAAGATAACCAAATAAGCCGGGCATGGTGGCAAATGCCTTTAATCCCAGTACCTGGGAGGCAGAGGTAGGAGGATCACTGTGAATTCAAGACCAGCCTAAGAGTACAGAGTAAACTATATTCCAGGTTAGCCAGGGCTAGAGTGAGACCCTACCTTGAAAAACAAAGAGTCCAGTGTCAAGTTGTGGCATTTGGACTTTTCTTTTTCTAGTTTTCCTTTTGTTTTGTTTTTTAATTTTTTCCCCTAAGAATTAATATAAGACAAGTGTGGTGGTCTACACTTGTAATCCCAGCACTTAGGAGGTATAAGTAGGAGGATCAGGAGTTAAAGGTCATTTTTGGCTAGAAGCAAGTTAAGAGGTTAATCTGGGCTATCTCTCTCTCACTCTCTCTCTCACACACACATACACACACACAGAATTAAAAGTATGGTTTAAAATAACATTATCTTTTTTGAGGTAGGGTCTCACTCTAGCCCAGGCTGACCTTGAATTCACTATGTAGTCTTAGGGTGGCCTCAAACTCAGCAATTTTCCTACTTCTGCCTCCTGAGTGTTGGAATTAAAGGAGGGTGCCGCTATGACCAGCTTAAAATAATTTATTAATAAGATTTATAAACTAACCATGTGTGATGGCATACATCTTTGATCTCAGTACCTGGGAAGCTGTTGTGAGTCTCAAGGCCAGCCTGGGGCTACAGAGTAAGTGCCAGGTCAGCCTGGGCTATAGTGAGACCCCTACCTTGAAACCAACCAACCAACCAACAAACAAAAAAACCCTGGGGTGGAGAGAAAGCTCAGTGGTTGGGGTGCTTGCCTGCCAATTCCAATGACCTGGGTTTGATTCCCCAGTACCTATACAAAGCCAGATACACAAAGTGGCACATGAATCTGGAGTACATTTTCAGTGGCTAGAGGTCCTGGTGCACTCATTCTCCCTCTCTCTCTCTCTCTTTCTTCTCTCTGTCTCTCTCTGTGTGCAAATAAGTAAATAAAACCAACCAAACAAACAAACAAACAAAAAACCCTTACAAACTGAACACCAGTAATATACTCACCAGTAATTTCCCCATTCAATCATGGTTCCTGGCTGAAAAAAGATTGAGATTTTGGTTAGCTTTTCTGAGAAAAAATGTAGAATAAGAGCAGAAGTATGACTATTCACTATTCATATTCTATCACAGGAGGAATAATGCACTACTTCATGTGAGAAGACAACAACACATGAAGTAAGGGTAAGTCATCAGAACCACGGTGATGTCCACCCTGCAGATGCACTAAGGACCTCTCTATTCTTTCCAGTGCAAAGATGATGTCTGCTGAGATGTGTTCCTTCCAACGCTGCCGTTACTGGAGACTGGGAAGGGGAGGGTGATATATGGAGGACAGTTAATGGATACAATTAACCATTTTCTCTATTGTATATACAATTACAGTGATTGTATTAATAAAAAACGCTGCTACCTGGATCTTTCTTTTTAGGAAAAGTAGGGAAACATACAGAAAGTATTACATCATCTGATTACCTTTTTACTTTTACAGTGTTGTCTAATTTGTTCATAAGGTTTACTAGTTGCTCTTGTTCAAATATATTACATGTTATATAATGTAGCTAGTCCTGCATGTGAGGTCTTCCTCTTAAAAAAAAAAAGTAGGGTTGGAGAGATGGTTTTAGCTGTTAAGGTGCTTGCCTGCAAAGCCAAAGGAACCAGGTTTGCTTCCCCAGGACCCAAGTAAGCCAGACTCACAAGGTATGCCCATTCTCTCTCTCTATCTGCCTCTTTCTCTCAAATAAAATAAATAATTTAAAAAGAAACTTTAGAAACACATAAAAAAAAAAGTTTAGGGCTAGAGAGATGGCTTAGTGGTTAAGGCACTTGCCTGCAAAGGCTAGGACCCACGTTTGATTCCCCAGTACCCATGTCAGCCAGATACACAAGGTAGTACACGTGTATGGAGTTCATCTGCAATGGCTAGAGGCTGTAGCACACCCATTTTCTCAATCTGCCTCCCTCTCTCTCTCAATTTTTTTTTTTTTTTTTTTTTTTTTTTTTGGTTTTTCGAGGTAGGGTCTCACTCTAGCACAGGCTGACCTGGAATGCACTATGTAGTCTCAGGGTGGCCTCGAACTCATGGCAATCCTCCTACCTTTGCCTCCTGAGTGCTGGGATTAAAGGCCAAAAAAAAAAAAAAAAAAAAAGAATGTTTTGGGAGGGGGGTTCTGAGAAGATGGCTTAGTAGTTAAAGGCACTTTCTTGTAAAACCTAATGACTGGTGCCAGGCGTAGTGGCGCATGCCTTTAATCCCAGCACTCGGGAAGCAGAGGTAGGAGGATTGTCATGAGTTCGAGGCCACCCTGAGACTCCATAGTGAATTCCAGGTCAGCCTGGGCTAGAGTGAGACCCTACCTCGAAAAACCAAAAGAAAAAAATTAAGAGAGAGAGGGAGGCAGATAGAGAAAACGGGTGTGCTACAGGCTCTAGCCATTGCAGATGAACTCCATACATGTGTACTACCTTGTGTAACTGGATGACATGGGTACTGTGGAGTTCAATTCCCCTGTACCCACATGAAGACAGATGTACAAAGTGGCAATGTATCATCTGCAGTGGTAAGAGAGGCCCTGGTGTGCCCATTCTCTGTCTCTCTTGCAATTAAATAAAAAAATATAATTAAAAAGAAAAATCTATGGGTTGGGGAGATGGCTCCACAGCTTCAATTTCCTAGTACCCATATGAAACATAAAGCCAGAAGGGGAAAGTGATTCATTTCTGCATTCGTTTGTAGCAGCAAGAGTCTCTGGCGTGCCCATACATACACACATAAATAAATAAGTAATAAATGTTATCTAGAAAAACATCAAGTAAACATTATACATTATACATAAGACCATAAAAACAAGAGCTTATTGGGCTGGGTGTGGTAGCGTACACCTTTAATTCGAGCACTCAGAGATAGGAAGATCACTGTGAGTTCAAAGCCAGCCTGGAACCACAAAGTGAGTTCTAGATCAGCCTGGGCTAGAGTGAGACCCTACCTCAAAAAAAAAAAAAAAGCAAAAAGCCCCCCTCCCAAAACAAACAAACAAACAACAACAACAACAAAAACAAAGAGCTTATTAGGAGAAGGAATGAGGCGGAACACAAGAATAACAGGACTGGATAAGAAGAAAACAAATCAGAATACAAACTGCATGTGATGACACATCCCTGTAATCCCAGCATTTGGGAGACTAAGTCAGAAGGATGGGGAGCTGCAGCACAGCCTGGGCTACATGAGACTCCACCTCACCAAAAAGCCAAAACAAAAAGAAGTTCACTCAAGTTTTATTGTCAGCATCAGGAAGTAATGAAAGGACACTTAGCTCATCTTCGGTACTTACTCGGAGTTGGTAAGACCTGAGTTCATATATATTGGGTCCTGACCGAGGCACAGGCTCATTCCAGAAACTGAATTCCAGTAGCAGTTGATTCTTCCTAGAGAGAAGCATGTCGCTTCTTGCCTTACGGAAATTCACAAATTCCTTTGGGTGAAGAAAATGCTCTCATGAAATCCTCTGGCACTTTTGTATAAATGTGCTTTAGTAACAACTCTGCTCCCATAGAGTACTGCCATAAGCAGGGTAAGCACAGGTCCCACCTGGACTGACACATTCCCAGTTCACATCTGTTGAACTGGCATAATGACTAACAGCATTTTCTCCCTCTTTAGAGCCCAGGTTTACTTATTTGTGATGCTGGAAATGGAACTCAGGGTCCTGCACATACTAGGCAAGTGCTTTACCACTGGCCAACCGCAGCCCTATGCCCCAGTTTACATAACAAACTACACGGTCTCCTAATTATTTAAAATATTTAAATTTTAATTTATTTGTTTGGCAGAGAGAGAATGAATGGGTGTACCAGGGCCTCCAGCCACTGCAAATGAACTCCAGATGCATGCACCATCTTGTGCATCTGGCTAACGTGAGTCCTGAAGAATCAAACCTGAGTCCTTTGGCTCTGTAGGCAAATGCCTGAACTGCTAAGCCATCCCTTCAGCACTCCTAATTATTTAAAGAACAATATAGGGCTGGAGAGATGACTCAGAGGCTAAGGCACTTGCCTGCAAAGCCTAACTACCTGAGTTCAATTCCCCAGGACCCTCATAAAACCACATGCACAGTGGCACATGTATCTGGAGTTCGTTTGCAGGAGCTGGAGATCCTGGTGTGCCCATTCTCTATCTCTCTCTCCTCTTTCTTTCTCTGTTTGCAAATAAATATACCAACTTTTTTTTTAAAAAAAGAACAATATAAACAGCTTATGTCCATCACATTTGATGTCTAAACAGAATGATAGTATACAGAGACCACAAGAGGATTATAAACAGCAGAGAATTCAAAGGTATCTTCATTCATCTGGAACTTATATTAGACTTTCTTTCCTAACGATGTGGGGCTGTTAAAGTTCCCTCTAATGGCTTAGGATGTAGTTCAGGGGTAGAGCACTTGCCTAGCAGGTGTGAAGTCCTGAGTTCCATTCCCAACACTGGAAATAAAAAACCTCTACTAACACAGAGCTATTAGGGAAGAGATAAATGTAGGATAGTACTTGTCTTATGATAAAGAATGTGCATGTGTGGGGCTAGGGATGCAGGTCAGTGGGTAGAATGCTTGCCTAGTATACACCAAGCTCTGGGTTCCAATCCCAGCATCACACAAACTGGGCATGGTGTGCATGCCTGTAATCCAAGCACTTGGGAGGTAGAGGCAGAAGGATCAGAAGTTCAAGGTCATCCTTGGTTTCATAGTGAGTTTAAGGCCAGCCTGGACTACATGAGACCCTGACTCAAAATCAAAAAAGGAGAGAGAAAAGAAAGAAAAAACAATTATATATATGGCTGATAGTTCTTCATATTAATCCTGGGCTAACTGTGTTTATCAAACAGCCTGGCCAGTATATAAGTGCTGGCTTGTCAGTTTCAAAGTACAATTGACTGTTAAGAGAAGAACAGGGCTGGAGAGATGGCTTAGCAGTTAAATTAAATTGTCTTAGCAAAGGCAAAGGATCCCGGTTTGATTCTCCAGGACCCATGTAAGCCAGATGCACAAGGGGGCACATGCATCTGGAGTTCGTTTGCAGTGGCTAGAGGCCCTGGTGTGCCCATTCTCTCTCTCCCCCCTCCTCTTTCTCTCTCTCAAATAAATAAACAAAATATATTTTTAAAAAAGAGTTTAAAAAACAGAGAGAGAAGAATGGCTATTTTACTAATATTAGAACTGGTTAATTTCATGCCTGAATAGAACAGTTCAAATGATAAAAATTTCTACTATAAAAAACAAACGATTTACTAACAAAAACTGAAAACAATAATGTCATTTAATTCTGTACTATCATTAAACTGCATAAGTGCATTTTTTTTTCAAAACCATTACCTGATTTTCTCTGAGTTTATTCATGACCTCTGTGAGGGCTGGATAGCCTCCTTCGTACCTCCAGAGGTGGACTGAAATGCATTTTAAAAGACATTTAGAGTTTAAAGACACTCTTAACTTGAAAAGATAGATCCATGAAATGTGAACACAGTACAAAACTGTAGTGTGCCATGTACTGGCCTGTGAGTTAGAGTTTCCATAACGGACTCAAACATTAAAGATAATAAAAAAGTAATCTTTATAGTGAAGAAACTAGTTTTTATACTGAAGAAACTACTTGAGCCATAAAACAGACTGAGACTTGAAAAGCTCTGAGTATAAAACAAGTATTAAATTAGAACATAATTAAAGGAATTACAAAAGGCTTCAGGAGAAGGTATTTATTCCAAAGACTTCTGCTTCCTACCAGCTTGATCCTGCTCGCCATACCACGTGTTCCAAGTCCCCACCAAGGTACAAGGGTAATGTTTGTCTTCATGAATCTTAGGTAACACCTCTTGACTTGAAGAGAAGAAACAGCACACTGATTAAACAGCCAAAGAGATTTACCAGTGGTCAGCACACGAGCAGTGAGAGGAATGGACCTACTCTGTATTCTGGCAACTGACCTGAGAACTTATTTATAACCTTTTCAGCTTAATTCTGTTGTGCACCAGCGCTCCACTAATCAGATGATTTGGTTTCAACCAAACTATCTAGAGGAGTTATAAGTAAGACAAGCATAGCGATAAAAATGATAAGAGAGCCAAAGGTCCTAAGATTTCAGGAGCTATGGGTCTCCACTTGCCATTTCAGGAGAAAGAAGAAAAGACCTACTCAGGAATGTGTTTACACAAGCTAAGTTCTGTTGGTTCCAAAGAAGAACGAGAGACATGGCAATAGTAAAAAAGAGCACAGCAGAAATTGGAAAGGAAAGAAAGCAATGTTCACAACAGAGGCAGGAATGAGAAGCAGCTTAGCAGGCTGAGGCAGTAGGCTCAGAGAACAAGCAGGCCTTAACAGAAAGAGACAACAGCCAGACACAGCAGTGTGACGCAATCTCAACTGCCAGAAATCCCAAAACTATCAGTGGACCTAATAGTGTGGAAGAATCAGAACTGAAGACATTCCGGAAACAGACTAGTCTCTCTGCAGTTCAGCCAGTTGAGCGATTTCTGGGGTGTCACATAGTCTCACACTGAACATACCAACCAATTCATGACCACTGCTCACTAGGACCACGGGCTGAGCCACAACAGTCATGGCCGTTCATAACTGTTGGCCTACATTTCTCACCAATAAGCATCACATATTAGTTCATGGCTAATACTCTTTTTTTTTTTTTTTCTCTTTCTACCCCATTCTCAGGCTGGCCTCGAACTTAACAGTGATCCTCCTACCTCAGCCTCCCAAGTGCTGGGACTAAAGGTGTGTGCCATCACATCAATACTCTTCTCAGGGGTTTCCAAACCTGCTCTTGCAAGCCCTGGTTTAACTTGAAAGAGGCTGTAAGGCAGGCAGTGCTTGTACTCAGAATTATATGGCTGTGGCAGGATCTCCTAGCAGGGGCCTCTGAAAACCAGGCAGGTAAACTATGTCTTTATGCTCTAGAAACAGAGAACTGCTGAAAGTTTTGGAGGGAGAAAAGAAAAGTATGGTAAGGGAGAGAATTAGAACCCACCCAGATCAAGCTGACACATCCTGGGATAATGGACTATACGGTGCGGCAGAGAGGCAGGACAGCCCAGGAGGGCAGTCAGAAAGCAGGTTAGCTTGGGGACAGGGCTTGGGGGGAGGGAGTTGCGGTGAGGGAAACTAGCAGAAAGCCAAACACAAGGCAGATGGAGAAAGCATGGTCCTTGGTGACTGACTGACCATCAAGAACTAAGGAAAGGGTAATGCACAACACGGCACACACAGGGAAGTTTCGGGAGCAAGGTGACTGAGTCGAAGCCAAGCGAGCCAGCCACATGCAAATATGAACACACAGCCAGAGATTTGAGGCAGGCGGTGAGTATGAGCAGGGAAGCATAAGATAGAGAAAACTGTTCACTTTATGAGAAAAAAAAAAACTAAAAGATAAACTTCCTGTTTTATTATTATTATTAATTTTTTTTTGAGACAGGGTTTCACTGTAGCCAAGTCTGGCCTCAAATTCATGATCCTCCCACCTCAGCCTCCTTAGTGCTAGGATTGCAGGTGTGTATCAACATGACTGGCTGTTTTAAAAACTTTTTAAAAAGGCAGGTTCTTATGTGGCCCAGAAGGGTCTGGAACTTGCTATGTGGCTAAGGATGACCTTGAACTCCTAATTCTCCTGCCCACACCTCACAAGCTCAGCTTTAGGTCATTTTTAAATAAACAGAAATGTGCTAAGGTGAGCAAGAAATCACATGCTGATGCTACATCTGACAAAACTTCCCAACCACAAAGTAAGACTTGCTTCTGAAGCTTTTTTGAAATTTTTGCTGACTCTATAGACAAAACCCCTTGTTTCTCATGAAAGCAGCAGATAGCAAAGATTAAAACATACTTTTCCATTATATTTGCTCACTACTCATCATGAATATATGATCTCTGTTAGTTAAGAACTGGTAAGGTAAATTTTCCCTGAAGGTTTACAAACTTTGTCAGAGGGTGTGGAACTCACATCATGACAATCTTCTCAGGGGACCTGGATTCTAGAAAAGGGAAGTCTTGGGAAGAAATGGCAGTTATATTCAAATATACAGGGCTTTCTTTCTACCTGAGACAGGGACTTCCTATATAGTCTTGGCTGGTCTCAAACTCACAATCCTCCTGTTTTGGCTTCCTTAGGGATGGGATTATAGGCATGCGCCAGGCCCCCAAACAGGGGCAACTTTACTTAGGAAGAACTCAGAAACAATAAAAGTTCTAATTGCTAACACACAAAGCCACCCAGAGATGGAAGTTCTTTAAGCATGGGCAACCAGGAGGATCTGACACCACTACTGGATGAGCAGATGGATTACAGTGCTCTGAAAGGTCCTTTCAAGCTAAAGAATTCAGTAATATGCTAAATTCTAAGACCATGTGTGTGTTTACAACCAGTGCCACTGGCAATCCCGCAGGGAGCTCATGTTGAGAACCTCTGACGTTAGGTTAGAGAGATGGCTTAGCAGTTAAGGTGCTTGCCTGAGAAGCCTAGGAACCCAGGCTGATTCCCGCAGTACCCATGTAAGCCATATGCACAAGGTGGCGCAAGCGTCTGGAGTTTGTTTGCAGTGGCTGGTGGCCCTGGCATGCCCATTCTCTTTTTATCTGCCTCTTTCTTTCTTTCCAATAAATACAAAATTTAAATATTATATATTTTATTTATTTTTTAAAAAAATATTTTTTAAAAAGCTGACCAGGCAGCTTTAAGGAAATAAAAGGTCCCAGCCTCTGTTATCAAGTGTTAGCTAGGCCAATAAATATTGCAACCATTATTTTTCCCCAAGAAACAGATAGTTTCATATACACACCAAATTTTGTTGTATGCTTCTAGGCAATCCGGCTTAACATTGTGAACTGAAACAAGAGAAAATTAATTGATAATCTTATGAACAAACAAACAAAGTCAATTACAAAGACAACAGACCTATTACTCACACTGTAATTTGTACAGACTACTTGTTTCCTTTTTGGCTAGGAGATTAGAGTGAGCATCTTTTCTTGGATCAACTTTCCTGACAAATAAGGATTTTAACCAGCTGTCTTCCCGAGGCCTCTTACTGGAAGTCATCAGTCTCCTAGGAATAACAGATAGGACAATGTGAGTCTAATCAGAAGTGAAAAGACCTTAGTGTCTGTAGATATTGTCTCACAGTATTCTGCTTTCATAAATGCCTCAACTTAGTGGAGAGTGAGGGAACAAATATGAGCCAGGTATAATGATGCCAATATAAAACCTATTATTAGAAGAAAGAAGGAAGAAGAAGCAAATGAGAGAAAAGCTGAAGCCCAGGGCTGGTGAGATGGCTCAGCGGGTTAAAGGTGCTTGCTTGTAAAACCTGATGGTCTGGGTTCAGTTCCCCAATACCCACATATAGCCAGATACACAAAATGGGGCATGCATCTGGAGTTTGTAGTGTGGCAAGAGGCCTTGGCACACCTATTCTCTCCCTCTCTCTCACCTTGCAAATAAATAATAATAATAAAAAAAAAGCTAGGCGTGGGGCACACGCCTTTAATTCCAGCACTTGGGAGGCAGAAGTAGGAGAATTGCCATGAGTTCAAGGCCACGCTGAGACTACATAGTGAACTCCAGGTCAGCCTGGGCTACAGCAAGACCTTACCTCAAAAAAAAAAAAAAAAAAAAAAAAAAAAAAAAAGGCAGGTGTGGTGAGCGCACCAGGGCCTCTAGCCACGGCAAACAAACTCCAGATGCATGAGCCACTTTGTGCATCTTGCTTTACATGGGTACTGTAAAACCCAAGTCATTAGTCTTTGCAGGCAAGCACCTTAACTGCTGAGCCATTTCTTCAGCCTCAGAATCCATACTTAAAAACAATATATTTTATTGGGCTGGAGGGATGGCTTAGTGGTTAAGGTGTTTGCCTGCAAAGCCAAAGGACCCAGGTTCAATTCCCCAGGACCCATGTTAGCCAGATGCACAAGGTGGCACATGTGTCTGGAGTTTGTTTGCAGTGGCTGGAGGCCCTGGTGCACCCATTCTCTCCCTCTTTTTCTGTCAAAAAAATAAATAAAAATATTTTAAAAAATATTTTATTATTTCAGAGAGAGAGAGAGAGAGAGAGAGAGAGAGAGAGAGAGTGTGTGTGTGTGTGTAAGTATGGGCACACCAGGGCCTCTTGCCACTGAAAACAGATCCATATGTCACTTTATGAATTTGGCTTTATATAGATAATGGTGAACTGAATCTGGACCATAAGGCTTTGAAAGCAAGTACCTTTAACTGCCGAACTGTCTCTCTGGCCCTGAATCCCTTATTTAAATTAATAAACAAATAAATAGGGTGGGGCGTGGCACATGCCTTTAATCCCAGCACTCATGAGGCTAAGGTAGGAAGATTGCCATGAATGAGACCAACCTGGGCTATAGTTCCAAGTCAGCATGAGCTACAGTGAGACCCTATCCAGCTCCCCTCACCCAAAAAAAGAGGAACAAATGTGAATAAATGCACATCCCTGCTATGGCCTGGACAATGAAATTTTCCTGTCATTTCATTAGGCCCTCAAAATGACTTAGTAATGTAGATAGTAATGCATATTAAAAGATTGAAGTTCAAAATGTTTTTACTAATTAGGGCTGTTTTCCAAATAGATATCTCCCAGTCTGAGCACTTGCATGTCAAACTTTGAAATCTTTTGAGTGTCAGGTGTTAGCTGAACAAGCTGATATGATATGTCCAGACACCTCAATGTCTCTTGGTCTCAGCCAAGTCATGGAAGAGGTAGAAGCAGTTATGCCAGTAAGCTGTCAGAGTGACAAGACCCAGGCAAAGCCTCGATTTTCTTTTCCTTTTTCCTTTTTTGGTTTTTCGAGGTAGGGTTTCACTCTAGTCCAGGCTGACCTGGAATTAGTCTCAGGGTGGCCTTGAACTCACAGTGATACTCCCACCTCTGCCTCCCAAGTGCTGGGATTAAAGGCGTGCATCACCACACCCAGCTCCTTTTTTTCTTTTCTTTTCAAGGTAAGGTCTTGATCTAGGCCAGGATGACCTGGAATTCACTATGTGGTCTCAGTGTGGCCTTGAAGTCATGGAGATTCTCCTACCTTTGCCTCCTGAGGGTTCTGATTAAAGGCATGTGCCAACCATGCCTGGCAAAGCCTGGGTTTTCTACTGCCAATGATAACCACCAAGGCCAGGAGTATACATGACATCATCTATACACACAGCCATGTCACACTTCATACAGCAGCACATTCCACGAAACATTAGCCTTTAGAGTAAGCAGCATGTGCTAGCAAGACAAACAGACTAGATGCGGAGTCTGTTTAGTCTCTTGGGAAACTGCCAGAATGCCCACAGATACTGTAGACGTGGACACACACCCCGCAGGGGCTCAAGCGAATGACTCACTGGCTTGGACTTGGAGGAGTGAAAGGGACTCTAGTGCAGACACTTCAGCTCTGTTTTGGAGGCCAAGAAAGACAGATGGACAAGGCAAGTGATAATTCCAATCAAGAGGAACAGCATGTACAAGGACAAAGAGTCATGAAAATGAATGGTGTGTTTCTTGAATAGCAAAGAATTTCGTGAAGGCAGGAGAAAAGGTGTGGGAGGATGGAGAGAGCTGTAACAGGAAGGCAAAGGGCACAGGGTGGCTAGGTGCATTACATTTATCAGCTGGATTTATTAGGAACATGGTGTGTTTCCAGCAAGTTTTCAAAATAGGGTAAAAAAAAAGCCAGGTGTGGTGGTGCACGCCTTTAATTCCAGCACTCAGGAGGCAGAGGTAGGAGGATCACCATGAATTTGAGGCCACCCTAAGACTATGTAGTGAATTCCAGGTCAGCCTGGACCAGAGTGAGACCCTACCTCGAAACAACAACTACGAAAAGCATGAAAGCAGCCTGGTGATACTGTGATGGCAATACGGGCAGGGACCACAGTTTCTGGGCTCTCTATGGGCTGCCATGCCCAGCAGCCATAGGCACAAAGGAGGCATTCAAAAAACACCCAGTGGATTGGACAAAGGACGGCCTAGTGTTCAGATGCCTGCAAGGAATAAGGGAACGGACATACTGAAGAGAGATTTCTGTGCTAAGGGTATAGCTCAGCGGCAGTGTTTGCCTAACATGTATGAGGCTCTGAGTTCCATCACAAGTACTGAAAAAAAAAAAAGATAATTGAGGCAAAAAGCTTAAGACGCAGGTTCTGATCAGGTGTGGAAGACAGTGCCAAGGTTGCTAAACTGAAGAAAGGAAATACATTTCACACTCAGACCACAGCATGAGACAACACTGTGGGTCTTATTCATTCAAACCTTAAATTTTTACTAACTGGCATCACGTGTCAGACCCTGGGCCAGTGTGGAGGACACAAAGATAAATAAACCCAACCCTGACTTCAAAGAGCTGAGTTGGCTGGTGGGAACAGGGAAACATGATCATAGCCAATGAGAGATAAGCTCTTGGATGGAGACAGGTGGTAGATGGGACAAAGATGAAGTCCCAGTCATGAGGCACAATTACCTGAAGAAATATTTGCTAAACTGAAGATACGAAAGATAAAGATCTTTGTCAAGTGGCTATCCATGGGACATTCTAAGAACTAGTATCTTCTAAAGCCAGGAGTGTGTGAATGACTGCAGAATGATGAAGCACAGGCCAGAGGGAGAGAAGGCTGGAGGATCTGTTCTAAGAAGTCTTGGGTTAAAGCAGTAGCTACTTGATTTCCCTCCCTTCCACTAACCCCTGCCAGCCCCAATAAAAGGGGGGGAGGTTGGTGGAGAGACAGCTTACTGGTTAAGGTGCTTGCCTGCAAAGCCAAAGAACCCAGGTTTAATTCCCCAGGACTCATGTAAACCACATAGATGCACAAGGTAGCACACACATTTGGAGTTCATTTACAGCAGCTAGAGGCCCTGTCGTGCCCATTTCTCTCTCTCTCACCTGCCTCTTTCTCTCAAATAAATAAATAAATAAAATTAAAACGATATCCAATAGGCAGAACTGAAATAGCTAACCAACTAGATGGGGTGTGGCAGTGGTAGTGCTTGGAGAAGACCTTTTGGTTTCTGGCCTAGGCCATTAAATGGAAGTTGTTCCATTACTAGGGGGAGAGAGAAGGCAGGAGCCAGCTTTATGGAAGGAATAAGTTACATCCTGGCACCCTAAATCCTTTCCAGCACTTCTGGGCCTTAAAATGTCCAGGAAGCAGCTGGAAACCCTGGGCTTAGTAGAGAGTTAAATAAGACGTGCAGGCAAATAAATACACAGATAAGGCTGAGACTCCCAAACTTCCTCATTAAAAAAAAAAAAAATCAGAACACTGATCTTGCAAGGTCACCCATACACCCCTATTGGCAAATTCAGTTTTCTTTGGTCATCCTATTTTAACCTTTTAGTCAGTATCAGCCCAGCTGATCACTCCCTTCTTGAAATACGACAGCTGTCAACAACAACGACCTTGCAGGCTGCTCTTTCCCAGTCTCCCTTGCTGCCTCTCTCTGTCCTCTACGCAGCCTGTAAGTATTAGCACATCCCGGGCCTTGCATCTCAGCCTCTTCACTAGCCACTCTCTCTCCTGGAGCTTTGTGGCTTTAAAAAACATAACGAATTTCAATAAAACCTAAAACAATGTAACAAAACCCATTTAATGTATCAACATAGTTGACAACTCCCACAAGTTGCTTGCAGCCCAGACATCTCCTTTGAGAAGGCCTGCCAGTTTGCTTTTTCCACCTGAATAGCATGCAATCACTTCAACCTTTACAAGATGCTAAATTGTCTGGGTTCCTCCTCCCTCCTCCTCTGAATTAGGAGAAGCTCCTGGATACAAGGAATTAGTGAGTTTACTGAGTCTAGATTGAGCCCTGGAGAATGCCAAATGTTAAGACCAGGGGAAAAACATGCAAAAGTACAGTAGGGGCTTGACGGTCATCAGAGAACCAACAGGACAGAGCATTTGGTTCCAGCAGGGAGTGGGGTATCTAAAAGACCCAGGCCCAAATCTTTAGCTTACTAGGTTCAGATATTGAGGTGTTTGGTGAACATTTTCAGCTTCCTGATTTCTTTTTTAATTAAAAAAATATTTATTTATTTGAGAGACAGAAGCACAGAGAGGGAGAGAGAGAATGGGTGTGCCAGGGCCTCCAGCCACTGCAAACGAATTCCAGATGCATGTGCCCCCTTATGCATCTGGCTTACGTGGGTCCTGGGAATCAAACTGGGGTCCTTTGGCTTTGCAGGCAAACACCTTAACCACTAAGCAATCTCTCCAGCCCAGCTTCCTGTGTTCTAAAGAACAAAATACAAATTTTAGGGGCTAACTATTGGGAGAGGAAGGAGACCACACAGATGCTCAACAATAGAAATGAAAGGAAGTTCGTTGTTTGGTTAATCAACTTGGAAAAATGTAAACATATTAAACATCAGGTATAAATAATTTGGACACAGAAACTGAGCATCAGTCAGTCCTAGGAAGGGCACTGAGCCTGGTAAGAGTTTAATACTTCTATGAGCTGGAGAGATGGCTTAGCAGTTAAGTCACTTGCCTGAGAAGCCAAAGGACCCAGGTTCGAGTCTCCAGGTCCCACATAAGCCAGATGCACATGGTGGTGCATGTGTCTGGAGTTTGTTTGCAGTGGCTAGCGGCTCTGGCGCACCCATTTTAGCTGGGCGTGGTGGCACACACATTTAATCCCAGCACTGGGGAGGCAGAAGTAGGAGGATCGCGGTGGGTTTCAGGCCACCTTGAGAGTATATAGTGAATTCCAGGTCAGCCGAGGCTAGAGCCAGACCCAGACCCTACCTCGAAGAAAAAACAAAAAAAGTTAATAGTGGGTTGTTCACTTCTCAGTAGGAAAAAGAAAAAAATAAGTAAGTCCTTTGCTCCTTCCTTTTTAAGTGTCCCCTGTATTTTCAAGATGTCTCCTTTCTCTTCCCTCCCCCACCACCAAAAAGGCACTATTTAAATGGTCCAAGGCTGGGTGTGGTGGTGCATACCTGTAATTCTCAACACTTGGGGGGCTGAGGCACAAGATCTGCTGTCCAAGGCTAGCTAGGGCTACACAGCTAGACTTTGTCTCAAACAAGAAGTTTAAAAGAAACCAGGCGTGGTGGCGCACGCCTTTAATCTCTGCACTGGGGAGGCAGAGGCAGGAGGATGACTGCGAGTTCGAGACCACCCTGAGACTACATAATGAATTCCAGGTCAGCCTGGGCAAGTTTAAGAGAGATGTAGAAAATGGCATATGGAAATGTCAAGGTGACAGATTCGGAATCCGGTGAGGTTGGGAGGAGGGAAAAAGTTTAAACGGGAACTAGACGTGTGGGAGAGCCGGTAAGTCCCGTTTGCGGCAGGGGCGGCGTTCTCCGCAGGCGCGGACCTCGGCCCCGGCGCCCTCCGCGCGGCCCCGCCGGCCGGCCGTGACCTTGGGCCCTGCGGGCCCGCCACAGGCCTCGGCCCGCCCCACCGTGCCCGCTCTCCCCGCCTCCGGAGCCCGCCCCGGGGGCACCCTGCACCTTCACCCCGCGGCGGCCCCTCCCCAGGCCGCTCCCGGAAAGGGCGGCGCTGCTCACCGGAGCCCGGGCAGGAGGCTGCCGACTGTGGCCCGCCGTCCCAGGCCTCCGAGCGAGGCCGCTCCTCGGGCGCGCAGCACTCGCGCCGCCATCTTGCTCCGAGCTCCCACCGCCCGGGCGCCGCTGACGCCGCCGCCGCCGCCGCCGCGACCCCTCCCCCGGCCGGGCCCGACAAGGCCGGGACGGGGCGGGGCGGAGCGCGCGCCGCTGCAATGCGAGGAGCTGCCGCCAGGGGGCAGCGCCGCCCTCGGCTGCAGCCGCTCGGGGCTCAGAACTAACCTGGCACAAGGAAGGTTGTCAGCCAGTGATGGGAGAGCCAAATGGCCTTCCAGTTTATCTCCTGGACTGAGACAAGGTTACTCTCTAGCCGAGGCTGACCTGAAACTCACTCCGTAGCCCCACGCTGGCCTCGGAACTCTTCGCGATCTTCCAACCAGAGCCTCCTGAGTGCTGGCATTAAAGGCGTGCGCCACCATACCCATTTCCATCAACCTCTCCCACTCTAAACCCCTTCTTCCCCACCACCTTTCCCATGTCTATGTTTGTGTGTGTGAAAGACCGACCCACTGAGTTAAATTAGGGTTGCTGGCATAAGCATAGGTTGGGGGCTATTTTATTGGAGCATATGCAATTTACCAGTGGTTACATCACTTAAAAAAAAATGTTGGGGCTGGAGAAATGGCTTAGCAGTTAAGGTGCTTGCCTGTGAAACCTAAGGACCCAGGTTCCATTCTCCAGGTCCTACGTAAGCCAGATGCGCAAGGTGGCGCATGTGTCCTGAGTTCGTTTGCAATGGCTAGAGGCCCTGGCGTGCCCATTCTCTCTCTCTCCCTCCTTCTGTCTCTAAAATAAATAAATAAATAAATAAATAAATAAATAAATAAATAAAGCTAGCCATTGCTGGATGAGGTTCAGTCCCAAGGCAGGGAGTTGATCAAGGAAGCAGAGAGAAGATCCTTGGCAATTAAAGCAAAGACTTGGGTCTAGGTGGGCACAGTATAGGGGGAAATGTACTGTTAGGAAGACAAGCTACAAATATAATCATGAAATACTACAACCAACACAAAGTGGGCAGAAACAGAGCTAGAGGACCAGAGGGCATCATGAGCCCAGTCATGATCATCGGTGTTTCAAGGAGGCCAAGGCCAGGCTGCAGAGGCAAGAGGAAGATAGATGCTCTCTATATAGGCAGCCTACAGGTCTCAAGGTAGGAGGGGTGGGCAGGAACTGAGACTGAAGGAAGTTCTATTCTGTAGCCAGTAATCTCGGGACCCAAGGAGTGCAGTTTTCTGACGAGGGCAGAATTTGAACATGTTAATATGGCAAGGAGCCATCAAGGACAAGGATATGGCAACAACACTTTGCCCCCGATTAGAGAGAGGCTCTTGTCCTTTAGAGCCTAGTGGGAAGATGCGAAGAGGCCTGAGGTTCAGAGGCTGAGCATCCCATAGCTCAACTGTAGACCCAAAAAAATAGGCAAACAGCTTTCACTTAAGACAAATGACTTGTCCCAGTCCTGAACAGTAGGCAGGGCGTCAAGAATGAGAGAACCCATTCATTTATCACATTTTCCTCAGCTTCTCAACTGTGTGCATGTGTGTGCACGTGCACCCACGTGCCCAAGGCGAGTCAACATTAGGTGATTTCCTCATTCTCACCTTTTTTTTTTTTTTTGAGGTAGGGTCTCACTCTGGTCCAGGCTGACCTGGAATTCACTATGTAGTCTCAGGGTGGTCTCGAACTCACGGCAATCCTCCTACCTCTGCCTCTCAAGTGCTGGGATTAAAGGCATGCAACACCACGCCCAGCTCAACATAACTTCTTTTGAGACAAGCTCTCTCACTGACTAGGTTAAAATACTAGCTAACAAGCCCTAGGGTTTCTCCTTTCCTCACTTCTCCAGTACTGGGATTTCAAGTGTTCTTTGCCACACCCAGCTTTTACATGTCTGCTGGGAATCCAAACTCAGGTTCTCATGCTCGCAGAGCTAGCACTTTCCAGACTGAGCCATCTTCCTAGCCCTATTTATTTTTTGGCCTACATCTGTTTCCAATCTATTCTCCTGACATGTAACCTTGATAGTAGACATTTCTTAGCTGTCTTTACTTTTATGTTATTCAGTACTGGGCCATTTATTTTGAGTTTTAAAAATCCTTTCACTGTAATTTTACTCTAGAGTTTCATTAACAAGCACTTTTTTCTTCCTTTATTTTGTGTATATGGCTTACACAGGTACTGGGAACCGAACCTGGGTTCTTGGGGCTGGAGAGATGGCTTAACAGTTAAGGTGCTTGCCTGTGAAGCCTAAGGACTGTTCTTGCCATACTTTCCCTGTCACCACAAAACTTGCTTTTGAGGCTGGGTGTAGTGGCACACACCTTTAATCCTGGCACTTGGGAGGCAGAGGTAGGAGGATCACTGTGAGTTTGAGGGCAGCCTGAGACGACAGAGTGAATTCCAGGTCAGCCTGGGCTAGAGGGAGACCCTACTTCAAAAAAAAAAAAAAAAAACCCACCAAATAAAACTTGTTTATTTCATATTGCCTAGGATATAAATGAGACAGAATCTTAAGACTTTATTGTATACACACCAACATTCTTGTAAATAAAATTAATTTGATAAAGTTTGATTATAATCAATGTCAATTATTTCTCTTGGGAGTTGGTGAAATCAAAAGGAAATAAAATTACACACTGAGCTGGGTGTGGTGACTCATGCCTTTAATCCTAGCACTTAGGAGGCAGAGGTAGTAGGATTGCCTTGAGTTTAAGCCAGCCTGAGACTACATAGTGAATTCCAAGTCAGCCTGGGCTAGAGTGAGACCCTACCTCAAAAAAGGAAAAAATATGTTTGTGTGTGCGTATTCTGAATACAAACCACCAAAAATGTTCAGAGTAAATAAAGAGGATATAAATAACTAATATGGAAACCTACATTTTTGGCCAATGGAACACTCAGGAGCCATAGATTGTTACTAGAAAATTTTCAGCACCAGGGATGGGATGCCTTCCAGTGAGTTGTTGGCCAGGGAGGTCCCTGATGCTCACCAAAACATCACAGGCCATTGCCGAGGCCCTTGGTTTCTCACGAGGAATAGATGCTAAGACCCTATTGCTGAAATCCTGCTGGAGCTGAACTGAAAATCTCCATGTAGACCAGTTGACAGAAAGCTGGAAGAAGCCATTCTACATGCAGTTCAATGGGAGAAACAGAAATCACCAGTGAAGATACTCAACAGTGAATGCTGCAAGCCTTGTATTTGGTCAACCAGGCCAAATGAGCCAATGGGTGCAATAGTGGCATGTCTGTTATGGGGGAAACCAACTGCCCTCTAATTTGACTGGAGGCCCTCTCCATGGGAGAGAATACATCCCTGATACTGAAAACCTACAACAGGGGTAGTCATGAACCCTAGGGGTGTAACATCTGCTGCTGTCTGGCTAAATGTATATACTATGCTCATCAAACTGCCCAGTAAGCACTCCTCTTAAAGTTCATACCCATATATTAATGCTCCTCTCACTTTTGGTTAGAGAACCTTCTCTTTTCAGATGGCAGTGACCTTGGGATGACTCAGACAGCACCATGGTGCTGAGAAGTGACAGAGGAGTGCTCAGCACTGCAGGATCTCTATCACACCTTCCAAGGCTCAGGGACCATTGTGGGAAAGGTGGCGGAAAGAATGTAAGAGCCAAAGGAAGGATAGGACGGGCTCCTTACAACATGCTCCCCCGAGACACAAAATGGCCTGGATATCCATGACCTCACAGTGCCTGACACTACCTACACAAGACCATCATAATAGGAGGAAAAGATCATGACATCAAAATAAAAGAGAGACTGATTGAGAGGGGGACAGGATATGATGGAGAGTGGAGTTTCAAAGGGGAAAGTGGGAGGAGGGATGGAATTACTATGGGCTATTGTTTACAATCATGGAAGTTGCTAATAAAAAAAATGTTCAGAGTAAAGCCTTATCTATTCAAAAGGCTTTTCTTTTTTTTTCAAGGTAGGGTCTCACTCTAGCTCAGGCTAGCCTGGAATTCACTATGTAGTCTCAGGGTAGCCTCAAACTCACAGTGATCCTCCTATCTCTGCCTCCCAAATGCTGGGATTAAAGGCATGGGCCACTATGACCGGCCTCAAAAGGCTTTCTTCTCCTAAAGTAAGAGTTCTAAGGGATGTTCAAACTTTCTTTAAATACAAAAAATAACTGGGTGTTGGCACACCTTTAATCCCAGCTTCAGGCGGCAGAGGAAGGAGCATTGCTGTGAGTTCAAGGCCAACCTGGAACTACAGAATGAGTGCCAAGTCAGCCTGGGCTAGAGGGAGACCCTACCTTGAAAAAAAAACCAAAAACAAAAAAATTTTTAAAAGCCAGGCATGGTGGTGCATGCCTTCAATCCCAGTACTCGAGAGGCAGAGGTAGGAGGATGGCTGTGAGTTCGAGGCCACCCTGAGACTACATAGTGAATTCCAAGTCAGTCTGGGCTAGACCAAGATCCTACTTAAAAAAAAAAAGTAAAATAATAATAATAATAAAACAGTACCTCCCTTCTCAAATAGTGAGCTTACAAAATAATGCAGCACAGTGCTAGGCACAGTGTAATCTGGAAGTATATTCACTGCAAAGAAACTGACACATGACCATAAACCTCATAGAAAATTACAACCCTTTTACCTCATTCACTTCTTGCTTTTGTAAGTCCCCCAAGAGAAACTGACAGTCCGTAATGAGTTATAAAGCAAACACATGAGTATTTCCCTTTGGCTTCTAGATGCTTCACTGCATTGAAGTGACATTCGGTTCTTCCAAACTTGTGGTTACATTAGCAGGTTCCGAACTGAGTGGACTCTCCAGGTAGGCAGTTCCTGCACAGGGTTTTCCTGTCACTGGATCTATGACTCTGCCAACTTTGAAAATGATCTCCGCCAATTCATGCTTCACATGCTTTGTTCGTGCGACGGGCAAAGCTTTGAGGAGCACAATATCCCCAACGGTGCACTGCTCAAGGGCATCGTGAGCAAAGTAAGTTTTTCGCTTATTAAAATACTGTTGAGAGAAGGAGAGGGACAAGTCAGTGGTCCCATCTGTAACTTGGCAGTGCAGTGATAATAAGAAGTAATAGGGGCTGGAGAGATGGCTTAGTGGCTAAGGCACTTGTCTGCGAAGCCTAAGGACCCAGGTCCAACTCCCCAGAACCCACGTAAACCATACACAAGGTGATGCATGTGCACAAGATGGCACATGTGTATGGAGTTTGACTGCAGTGGCTAGAGGCCCTGGTGTGTCAATTTTCTGTCTCTTATTAAAAATAAAATAAAATAAAAAAGGGCATGGTGGTGTACACCTTTAATCCCAGCATTTCGGAGGCAGAAATCACTGTGGATCACTGTGAGTTCAAGGCCACCCTGAGACTACAGTGAATTCCAGGTCAGCCTGGGCTAGAGAGTGAGACCCTAACCCAAAAACAGAAACAACAACAATAACAACAACAACAAAAAAAACCCTAACAGGTTGGGTGTGCTAATGCACACTTAAAAAAAAAAAAAAATATATATATATATACACACACACACATATATACATATGTATGTATATATATATAATTTATTTATTTGACAGAGAAAGAGAGAATGGGCATGCCAGGGCCTCCAGCCACTAGAAATGAACTCCAGATGTATGTGCCATCTTGTGCATCTGCCTTTCGTGGGTACTGAAGAGTTGAACTGGGATCCTTTGGCTGGTCAAGCAAACACCTTAACTGCTAAGCCATCTCTCTAGCCTGGTGCACATGTTTAATCCCAGCACTCAGAGGTAGAGGAAGGAGGATTGCTGTAAATTCGAGGCTCCCTGTGGGTCTGAGGCTACCGTTGAGACTACATAGTAAATTCCAGGTCAGCCTGGGCTAGAGCAAGACTCAACCTCAAAAAAACAAAACAAGTGCTGGAAAGATGGCTCAGCAGTTAAGGCACTTTCCTGCAAAGCCTAATGATCTGGGTTCAATACCCCCAGTACCCACGTAAAGCCAGATGCACAAAGTGGTACTTGCATCTGCAGTGGCTAGAGGCCCTGGCATGTGTTCTCTTTCTCTCTCTCTCTCTGCTTACAAAAATATATAAATAGGAGCTGGAGAGATGGTTTAGTGGTTAAGGTGCTTGCCTGTGAAGCCTAAGGAACCAGCATCAATTTCCCCAGGATCCCCTCCCAAACAGATGCACAAAGTGGAGCATGTGTTTGGAGTTTGTTTGCAGTGGTTAGAGGCCCTGGCACGCCTCTTCTCTCTATATATCTGCCTCTTTCTTTCTGTCTCTCTCAAATAAATAAATAAAAACAAAATATTTTAAAAATATATATTTAAAAAATTAAAAAAAACAAAACATGGAAGTGCTGAGTCTGATTGTTCAAGCCTATCATCCCAGCTATGAGGGAGGCTGAAACAGGAGGATTACAAGTTTAAGATGGCCTGAAACAGAATGGAGCAGTTTCAAATAGAAGCACTAGGAATATAGCTGCAAGGTAGAGTAGTTGGGTAGCATGTTCAAAGTTTTAGGTTCAAAATCCAGTTCCAAAAAATCTCCAGGAATGGGTTCAGTGGCAGGGAGCTTGGCTAGTATACACACGACCCTGACTTCAGTCCCCAGCAGAGCAAAAAAAAAAAAAAAGAAAAAGAAAAACAGGAGTAAGCCAAAGAAGGTGTAGCCTTAGAAGACCTGGTCTGTTATCAACTATGTGTGTGAACCTAACCCCTTCTCATCTGTAGAATGGAAAGATGCCTGGTGTAGCGAGGGAGTTAAAAGCAACAGGTGGTTCTTGTACGCAGCTTCTTTTCCATTCTTGGAGCCCAGTGTAGAGCTAAGTGCTTCATACACTTGATAACATCAGCTCTCTTGATAAATTAGAACCTCGTGTTATGGTGGGAACAAAACAAGAATGGTTAAGTGACTTAGCAATGGAGAGAGCTGAGTGTCAATAGGCATGAGAAAAGGCTCCAGTGGGAAGGGTTTACTATAGGGCGAGATGATCATTGATACAGAGATTATTGAGATGATCATTGATACAGAGATTATTAAAGGGGGTGGCCTATAAATCTCAGGGACAAGATCAACTCTGGAAAAAAATCATTGCCACTTTCTAAAACTTAACCAGCTAATTGTTGTACTGCAAGTTTCCTAAAGTAGTTGATCTCTTCCCAAGTCCTGGCTTGTTTTTGTGTATTACTTCCTCCCTTCTTCCCTCCCCCCACAGGGTCTCTCTCTCTCTATAGCCCAGGCTGACCTGGAATTCACTATGTATTCTCAGGCTGGCCTCGAACTCACAGAAATCCTCCTACTTCTGCCTCCCGAGTGTTGGGATTAAAGGCGTGCACCACCACACCCAGCTCTCTTTATTTATTTATTATTGGTTATTTTCGAGGTAGGGTCTTGCTCTAGCCCAGGCTGACCTGGAATTCACTATGTAGTCTCAGGGTGGCCTCAAACTCACGGCAATCCACCTACCTCTGCCTCCCGAGTGCTGGGATTAAAGGCATGCGCCACCATGCACCGCTGGCTCTCTTTATTTTTTATTTTACAGAGAGACAGAAAGAGAATGAATGTAAATTGCCTCAGCCACTGCAATCAAACGCCAGTCACTTGTGCCATCTAGTGGGCATGTATGAGCTTGTGCTTGCCTCACATTTGTGTCTGGTTTACGTGGAATCTGGAGAGTCAAACATGGGTCCTTAGGCTTCGCAGGCAACCACTAAGCCATCTCTCCAGCTCCAAATATCTCTTTATTGAATATATTTTCCTATTATAATCTGGGAAGAAGGAATGCTGCTGCAAATGAACTGTAGATATATGGGCCATTTTGTACTGGGGAACTGAACCAGGGCCTGTGAGGCTTAGCAAGCAGGTGCCTTTAACCACTGATTCATCTCTCCAGCCCCAAAATTGGGTATCTTGGCCTCTGTTCCCACAGTGCTTTGGATACAAAGCTACAGCAATTCATCAGAATGACCTGGTATGTGTGTGTGAATGAGGTTATACCTTCAGACCAGCAGTGTCTGCTTCACTTCAGATACTCAGCACACCTTTTGCCAACAGGGGAGATTTTTCAGCTAAAAACCTAGGACAGGATAGTAACTTACCAAGTCACTTTGAAACTGGTGGTATTGGGCTGGAGAGATGGCTCAGCAGTTAAGGTGCTTGTCTGCAAAGCCAAAGGACCTTGGTTCAATTCCCCAGGACCCATGTAAGTCAGATGCACAAGGTGAGGCATGTGTCTGGAGTTCATTTGCAGTGGCTGGAAGCCCTGGTGTGCCCAATCTTTCTATCTGCCCCCTCCCTCCAGTAAATAAATAAATAAGCTGGGCATGGTGGTGCATGCCTTTAATCCAAGAGGTCGCTGTGGGTTTGAAGTCAGCCTGAGACTGCATAGTAAATTCCAGGATTCCAGGTCAGCCTGGTCTAGAGCAAGACCCTACCTGGAAAACAGAAACAAACCAAAAAAGTGGTGATATTTCTCACCTTTAATAAGTAGGGATCCAGAACAAGCCTGGTCACTCTCACTTTAGCCGTTTTCTGCATTGCTGTCCCAATCACTTTCCCCACAACCCATTTGGCATGGACGGATGAACGAACTATTGACATTATGTGGCTTTGGACACCTGAGAAACAAATTTCAAAGTTTAATACTCTTTTGTTGTTGTCTTAAGACTTCTATGCAGCCCAAGCTAGCTTTCGGCCACAGCTTCGCAAGTGCTGGCAGTGTATGTTCGTATCACAATGTCTGTCTCAAAGTTTTAACATGTTAATAACTTATCACACACAGTGTCCATGTTCAGAAACAGCATCGCTAAGTCAGAGACGGTTACACACCACACCTTTCCCTTCTTTAAGCAACCACCTGTCATTACAGTTTGCAAAGCAGCAATCTAATCTAAGCCCCGTTTTACCCACTCTGCAAGGTGGGAATAAACAAGGACTGCTCACAAGGATGGTTTGAAGACTTAATCTACTGGTGTGCAATCCAGCAAATAACCCCTGGTCAAAAGCGTCCTTCACCTCCCGCTACCTCATTCTCTCCAATCTCACAGCCCACGACCTTGGCCAGGAGCCTGAGGTCCCTCTGCAGGGACGCGGAGACCCAGACCTGGGGCTCCTTCTAGGACCGGTTAGTACGAAAACCATCACTCAGGATCTGCAAAGACTGACAGACGAGTCCTCCAGCTCGAGCGGTTCTTACACCGAGTTCTTACTCGGGCGCCTCTGACCTACCAAAACCCACACGTCGGGGCCACGCTCACCTCCAAATCCTACTCCGGGACTAGGGCGCCCGAAGCCGCCGTCGCCGCGTGATGACGTCACACCGCGCGCTGGGCCCGCCCCGAAACGCTTTTCTCATTGGCCGCCGGCCCTGTCGGCTCTGGCTGAAGGCAGAACTTCCCCGCGTCCTTGGGAAAAAGGACCTCGGGCGGAAGTCGCTGCGGTTTATGCTTTCCCCACAAGCACTGGGGTACGAGTGCAGGAGGTCCCGACCTTCTGTCCCATCTGGTTTTCTCTTCTGTCCGTGATTTCCCAAGCGTTGAATGGACAGTGCCTTGCAAATCAAAGGAACAGTTTTATACATTAAACACTGAAACTTGGGCGGGCCGTGGTGGCGCCCAGTACTTGGGAGGCAGAGATTGGAGGAGGATCACCGTGAGTTCGAGGCCACCCTGAGACTACATAGTGACTCTACCTGGGGAATTTAAAAAAAAAAAAAAAAAAGGAAGCTTGGGTGGTTAAAGGTGCTTTCTTGCAAACCCTGCCGGCCTGGGTTCCATTCCTCAGTACCCAAGTAAAGCCAGATGCTCCCTCGCGCTCCCTCTCTCTTTCTCTCTCTCTTTCTCTCCGCTCCTCTGGGCTAGAGTGAGACCCCACCTCGAAAAACAAACAAACAAATAAATGTTGAGCTGGAGAGATGGCTTAGCAGTTAAGGTGCTTACCTGCACAGCCAAAGGACCCAAGTTTGATTCCCCAAGACCCACATAAGCTTGATGCCCAACGTGGTGCATGCACCTAGAGTTCGTTTGCAGTGGCTGCATGCCCTGGTGCACCCATTTTTTCTTTCCACCCCCATGTCTCTTTCTCTTTCTCTCTCAAATAAATAAATGAAAATAAAATACTTTTAAACAAATAACTAAAGGTCTAGTATCATACAGGTTTTGTCAAAGTCTGGG
>CM070771.1:6565000-6650753 GCA_036346955.1 Dipus sagitta
CTCTGACCGAGTTCTTTTCTGTCGCAAGGTACCATCCGGGCCTAGCCCCCCGCCCTCTGAATCGCTTTCGTTTTTGTTCAGGCGGCGGGCAGGCCAACTCAGTCTTTTTGTTTTCTGTGTTTTTCTGTTCATTTTGTTCTACTTTTCCTATCCTCCTCCCAATATGGGACAGACTGTTTCTACCCCTCTGGACTTGACTCTAACACATTGGACTGACGTTAAGACGAGAGCTCATAACTTATCAGTAGAAGTTAAGAAGGGAAAATGGCAAACTTTATGCCAAGGAGAATGGAATTTGCTGAATGTGGGATGGCCTCAGGAGGGAACTTTTGACCTAGAGGTTATCCAAGCTGTCAAGAAAGTTATTCTACAGGAGCCCGGAGGCCACCCTGACCAGCTACCCTACATTTTTACCTGGCAGGATTTAGTGCAGGACCCTCCCTCTTGGCTAAAACCCTGGATTTCCCCCAAATCTGCTAACAAGGACTCCTTGCAGTCCGCCACAGTTCTTGTTGCAGGTTCAGGACAAAGGAAGAAGATCTATCCGGACACACAGACAGACTTACTCCTGTTAGACACCCCACCGCCATACCCGCCATCTCATGCTCCCACTGCTCCGCCTAACCCCTCAGCCGAAGGAGCACGTGGGGGGCCGGCAGCGGGGACCAGGAGCAGACGGGCCCAGACTCCAGATGCCGCTATCACCCTGCCCCTTAGGGCTATAGGTCCTCCTCCTCCCCTAGGACCAGGAGATGACCCAGATCAAAGACCCCTGCCACCACTTCAATACTGGCCTTTCTCTTCTGCGGACTTATATAATTGGAAGGCTAATCACCCCCCTTTCTCAGAGGATCCCTCTAAACTAACTGCTCTCATGGAATCTCTAGTTTTCTCTCACCAGCCCACTTGGGATGATTGTCAACAGTTACTCCAAACCCTCTTCACAACAGAGGAGAGGGAACGCATCCTGTTGGAAGCCAGGAAAAACGTTCCTGGGGATGATGGACGTCCCACACAGCTCCAGAACGTGATAGACGACGGTTTTCCCTTAACCCGCCCCAACTGGGACTTCAACAACCCTGAAGGTAGGGAGCATCTCCGCGTCTACCGCCAGGCTCTAGTGGCTGGTCTCCGGGGAGCCGCGAGGCGCCCCACGAATTTGGCCAAGGTAAGAGAGATTATTCAGGGACCTGATGAACTACCCTCTGTTTTCCTGGAGCGCCTCATGGAGGCCTACCGTAGATATACACCATTTGATCCAACTGCAGAGGAACAAAGGGTATCAGTTCTGATGAGTTTTGTCGACCAGTCAGCACCAGATATCAGGAAGAAGTTACAGAGATTAGATGGCTTAAGTAGGTATACGCTGTCGGACTTAGTTAAGGAAGCTGAGAAAGTTTACAATAAGAGAGAAACTGAGGAAGAAAGGGAACAGAGAAGAGTAAAAGAGCAGGAGGAAAGGGACAATAGACGAGATAAGAGACATGAGAGAAATATGACTAAAATTCTGGCCGCCGTAATTCAGGATAGAAAGAACCTAGACAGAGAAAAGCATAGAAATCCTAGACAGAGACAAAACCAGGGCAACAGACGGCAGTTGGAAAAGGACCAATGTGCCTATTGCAAAGAAAAAGGACATTGGATAAAAGACTGCCCCAAAAAGAAACCAAGAGAAATCTTGACATTGGAGGAAGACGATGAATAGGGGGGACGGGGCTCGGAACCCCTCCCCGAGCCCAGGGTAACCCTTAAAGTGGAGGGGGAACCCATTAGATTCCTCGTGGATACGGGCGCTCAACATTCTGTTCTGTTAAAACCAGGAGGACCATTATCAGGCAAAAAATCGTGGGTTCTCGGAGCCACCGGGAACCAACAATTTTCATGGACTACCCGAAGAACGGTGGACCTAGGCGTGGGCCGGGTATCCCACTCGTTCCTTGTGATTCCTGGTTGCCCAGCCCCCTTACTAGGACGGGACTTATTGACAAAAATAGGGGCCCAAATCACTTTTACTAAAGAAGGCCCCCATGTAACTGATAAGACAGGAAAACTTATTCAAGTCTTAACTATGAAGTTGGAGGATGAACACAGGCTATTTGAGACACCTCAGACTAACTTAGAAGTTGATAAATGGCTCACTGAAATCCCTGGAGCCTGGGCTGAAACGGCTGGCATGGGGCTGGCCTCCCACCAACCACCCATAATTATTAATCTGAAGGCTTCTGCGGTGCCCATATCAGTGAGACAGTATCCTATGAGCCAGGAGGCCAAGGAAGGGATAAGACCCCACATATTGAGACTTTTGAAACTAGGAGTGTTGAGAAGATGCCAGTCACCTTGGAACACCCCCCTACTGCCAGTGCGTAAGCCCAACTCTAATGATTTCCGCCCAGTGCAGGACCTAAGAGAAGTTAACAGAAGGGTGGAGGACCTACACCCAACAGTCCCCAACCCTTACAACCTATTGAGCTCACTCCCACCTGAAAGGGATTGGTACACCGTCCTGGATTTAAAAGATGCTTTCTTCTGCCTACCTCTACATGAAAAAAGCCAGCTCGTCTTTGCCTTCGAATGGAAAGATCCGGACATGGGACTCTCCGGACAATTGACTTGGACGAGATTGCCGCAGGGCTTCAAGAATTCACCCACCATCTTCGACGAAGCCCTCCACCGAGACCTAGCGCCCTTCCGAGCCTCCAACCCTCAGGTAACACTCCTCCAGTATGTTGACGATCTTCTCCTTGCAGCTAACAGTCAGGCTGAATGCGAAAAGGGAACAACAGCGCTGTTGGAGGAGCTGGCCCGTTTGGGATACCGAGCCTCAGCCAAGAAAGCTCAGATCTGCAAAAGGCAAGTCACATATCTGGGATACTCTTTGAAAGGAGGACGGAGGTGGCTGACGGAGGCCCGTAAACAGGCCGTGGAGCAGATTCCAGTCCCAACAAATGCCAGACAAGTACGGGAATTTCTGGGGTCCGCTGGGTTTTGCAGACTTTGGATACCCGGATTTGCCTCCCTGGCTGCTCCGCTTTATCCTCTGACTAAGACAAATACAGTTTTTAAATGGGAAAAAGAACACCAGCAGGCTTTTGACAGCATTAAGCTTGCCCTGCTAACAGCACCTGCGCTCTCACTCCCGGATATCACCAAGCCCTTTTACCTGTACGTGCATGAACAGAAGGGCATTGCTAAGGGAGTGCTTACCCAAAGAACGGGACCTTGGAGGAAACCAGTAGCCTACTTGTCTAAGAAATTAGACCCTGTAGCCGCGGGATGGCCCCCTTGCCTAAAGATCATTGCAGCCGTAGCGCTACTTCTAAAGGATGCAGACAAATTGACTTTGGGACAGACTGTTACTATCATTGCTTCACATGCTCTGGAGAGCGTTATCCGCCAGCCTCCAGACCGCTGGCTCTCCAATGCCAGGGTCACTCACTACCAGAGTCTCCTCCTTAATTCAGACCGGGTCAGATTTGCTCCCCCCACCCAGTTGAACCCCGCTACCCTCTGGCCGGACACGGATCCCACCGTACTACATAACTGTGGGGAAGTCCTGGCCGAAGCCACCGGAGTCAGACCCGACCTTATGGACCAGCCCCTACCAGATGCTCAGGTGACCTGGTTTACGGACGGCAGCAGCTACCTCCTTGAAGGTAAGAGGATGGCGGGAGCAGCTATTGTAGATGGGAGCAGAGTGATCTGGACTAACAAATTGCCAGAGGGAACATCTGCCCAAAAAGCTGAACTTATTGCCTTAACCCAAGCTTTAAATATGGCAGAAGGAAAAAAGGCTACAATATATACAGATAGCCGGTATGCCTTTGCCACCGCGCACATACATGGCGCCATCTACCGGCAGAGAGGATTACTGACCTCTGCAGGCAAAGAAATCAAAAATAAACAAGAGATTTTAGATTTGCTTGATGCTCTGCACCGACCGGCCAAGCTGGCTATAGTCCACTGCCCAGGGCACCAGAAGGGAGATTCCTTTGTAGCTCGGGGAAACAGGATGGCAGATGAGGAAGCCAAAAAGGCAGCTCAGGGAGCTTCCCTGTTCCCTTTGATTGAAAAGGAAACTGTCCTCGCTGAGCCACTGCCCTCAGAATATACAGAGCAGGACCTTAAAGATATGGCGAGAATACAGAAGCATTTTAACACCAAATCACAGAAATGGGAAACTGAAACCGGGAAACAGATCCTACCCAGACAGCAAGCAAAGAACCTCCTGTTACACATACATAAGTTGACTCATTTTGGACCTAAAAAAATAATAGAGACTCTTAAAAAGACTGATTACCACATAATTGGACTTAAGGATATGGCTGAAGAACTCGTAAAACAGTGTGTACCCTGCCAAAAGGTAAATGCACAAACGGTCCCAACAGACTTAGGAAAGCGATTTAGAGGGGACCGTCCTGGCTTGTTCTGGGAAACAGATTTCACTGAACTAAAACCAGCCAGATATGGAAATAAATATCTTTTAGTTTTTATAGATACTTTTTCAGGATGGGTAGAGGCCTATCCCACTAAGAAAGAGACTGCGGCTATGGTGACCAAGAAACTCCTAGAAGAAATTGTTCCCAGGTATGGAATGCCACAGGTAATAGGTTCTGACAACGGTCCAGCCTTTGTTGCCCAGGTAAGTCAGGAGGTGGCCAGAATACTGGGGATTAATTGGAAATTACATTGTGCATACAGACCCCAAAGCTCAGGACAGGTAGAAAGAATGAATAGAACATTAAAAGAGACCATTACTAAATTGTCCATGGAGACTGGCTGTACAGACTGGACGATGCTCCTTCCCTGGGCCCTTTTCAGGGTCCGCAATACCCCCTATAGATTTAACCTCACCCCCTTTGAGATACTTTTCGGAGTCCCAACTCCACTCAGCACATTGCTGACCCAGAGAGGGCCAGATACAATTTCTAACTCTGATTTGAACTGCAGGCTGCAAGCGCTACACCTCCTTCAGAGTGACTTGTGGCCTAAATTGAAGGAAGCCTATTTGCCTGCTAAGGACCCAGTTCCACACCCGTATCAGCCTGGAGACTCGGTCTACGTGAGACGACATCGACCCACAAACCTCGAACCTCGCTGGAAGGGACCCTTCACTGTGCTCCTGACAACACCAACGGCCGTGAAGGTGGACGGAATCGCCGCCTGGATCCACGCCTCTCACGTTAAACCGGCTCCCTCACCTGACTCTCACTGGCAGCTGACAAAGACTGACAACCCCCTCAAGTTGCGTCTCCGCCGTGTTCCCACTACTGTCCCGAGTCATAATGATTCATCTTAAGGTTTGGTTACAGTTACTACTAATGTTCTTGTTGCTACCATTCCCGCTAGCCGCTGCTCCCTACCAACTCTATAACTATACATGGCAGATCATTAATCAAGCGGGTGACGTTGCTAATACCACCTCTCAGCTATCTATAACCATTCCATGGCCCACCCTTGAAGTAGACCTTTGTAGGCTAGCATTAGGGGCCGATTCGGCTTGGGGGACCCCTGACCATTTCCTCCCCCAGGCAACTCCTGTTAACACCCTGAAGGACAACCTTAAGGGAATATTTGCCCCAGGATGGGAAGAAAAACCAATGGGCATCCCAGGCTGTGCTAGTCCGGCTCGACGCAGCCATTTAAGAAAGACACCTATATATGTCTGCCCGGGAACTCATAGAGACCGTTCTCTGGGCTCAAAATGTGGACATGCTACAGATTATTTCTGTGCTTCTTGGGGATGTGAGACTACGGGTGACACTTATTGGAACCCCTCTTCCACATGGGACTATATTAAAGTAAGCAGGAAAAATCCTCTACCCCCCTCAGATGACCTCTCACTAAAACAGCTCTCCGAATGTAAAAACTGGTGCAACCCCTTGTCTATCTCTTTCACTGACTACGCTAAGACTCAAAATTGGGAATTCCGGGGATTCGAATGGGGCCTTCGCTTGTATGCCTCTGGAAAGGACCCAGGACTAACTTTCAGAATTAAGCTTAGTAAGGCATTTCCGGACTTTCAGAAGATTAGCATGGGACCTAACCCCTTACTTCATAATCAACCTCTTCCTCTTCCCCCATCACCCAAGCCTGCCTCCCTCACTTTGATCCCCGTGGCTCCAACTCTTTTTCAACCCACTCTGCCTCCTAACCCCCCTTCTTCAGCGGATCTAATTTTGACTGTGGTAAATTCCTCTGTCCAGTTCTTTAATATGATTAACCACACTTTAGAGGATTGCTGGATATGCTATTCCTCCAGCCCTCCTTTCTATGAGGGACTGGCCACTACAGGAAATTTAAATTTTGCCAACAGTACTGCCAATTTGCGTTGGAGACCCCCTCCAGGCTCTCAAGGGTTGACTATGAGCTTTGTTTCTGGTGCCGGACTATGCCTACTAGGACCTAACATGCTTCCCCCCCGCTCCCTCTCTGAGATCTGTAATCAAACTATCACTATTAACTCCCGCCTCTCCTCCCAATATATCTCTGCACCACTAGATACCTATCTCGCTTGCTCTACAGGACTCACGACTTATGTAGAAAAAGAGACCTTCCTAGCAGAAAAAGACTACTGTATACTAATAAGCCTATTGCCCAGACTTACTATCAGAGACGCAGATGATTTCCAGAAGATATGGAATACTGATTCTACTTCACCTCGATTCAAGAGAGAGCCTATCACTACTTTAACCTTAGCATTAGTAGTAGGTCTGGGGGCAGCGGGGGCAGGAACAGGAATAGCTTCTTTAGTCACCTCTAACCAGCATTATGCTACCCTCAGTGCCGCAATAGATAAAGACTTGCAAGAATTACAATCAGGCATGCAGAATCTAAAAGACTCAGTCTCCTCTTTGTCAGAGGTTGTTTTACAAAATAGAAGGGGGCTAGACTTATTGTTTCTACAGCAAGGGGGGTTATGTGCAGCCTTAAAGGAAGAATGCTGCTTTTATGCAGATAAGACGGGCTTAGTTGAGGATAGTTTGAAGCGGGTGCGAGAAAGCTTAGAACAACGTAAGAGAGAGAGACAGCAACAACAGTCATGGTATGAGTCTTGGTTTTCCAGTTCTCCTTGGGTGACCACCCTGATCTCTACCCTACTCGGACCTCTCTTAATATTACTTTTGCTTCTCACTTTCGGCCCTTGTATTTTAAACAGACTACTCACTTTTATTAGAGAAAGAATTAGTGCTGTGCAGATAATGGTGCTTAGACAACAATACCAGCAGTTGGCCCAGGCAGATAATGAATCCACAATTCCATGATTGGAATTATGACAAAGAAAAGGGGGAAATGAAAGATTACCAATAAATACAACTAACCTGCTTCTTTGGCTTCTGTACAATTGCTTGCTTTACCTAGACATAAGGACAACCATTTTATGAAGGAAAAGCATGTTGTACGTGACTTTCTGCAGTACGTGACTTTCTGCAGTACGTGACTTTCTGCAGTACGTGACTTTCTGCAACTAGCCGCCTGGGCCCAGATAAGGAACTAGTTAACTGAAATGCTGACCTTTGCCCTAGAAATCTGGGCCCTAGCTCCCTGCCTGAGGTCACGATCCCTGAGCCGAGGCGACACCCTGACGACATCTGAAGAATCCCTGAGCTGTAACATGTTTGAGATATATCCGCATGTTTTATGATTTTTTTTTCCTTTAAAACCCCTACCTCCCGGCTGCTCGAGGCTCTTCACCCCTCCTGCGTGAGGACTTCGTGTCGAGCCCCGGTGCACCGGCTTCAATAAACCTCTTGCGTCTTGCATTGAGAGCCCTCCGTGTGAGTGTCTTCGGGTCTGGTAGACAATCCCGCTTGGGGACCCTCCGGGGGCTCCCCACAGTTTCAGGAACATTCTGAGACCTGTGAGGTCCTGAGCCTTGTTTATTTTCTGAGCCTCAATGAGCTTCAAAAGTTCCTGAGTCTTTTTTCTTCCCTGTGTTGTGTGTACATGTGTGTGTATGTGCACACATATGTGGTGGCCAGAGAACTTTGGGTGTTCTTCTCTATTGCTCAATCACAGACTTCCTGAAATGGTGTATCTCCCTCAACCCAGAGCTTCCTGGTGATTCTCCAGTGTCCACCCCTTTTATAACCCATGAGCTGAGGCTGGAGAGGTGGGATCAATGATTAAGGGTGCTTGCAAAGTCAGCTGGCCTGGGTTTGATTCCCCAGTCCCTATATAAAGCCAGATTCAAAAAGTGGCACATGCATCTGGAATTCATTTATAATGGCAAGAGGTCCCGGTGTGCGCTCTCTCTCCCTCACTTTCTCTCTCCTTGCAAATAATGAATAAAAAATTTTTATTTATTTATCTGTTTTTGAGAGAGAGAAAGAGAGAGAGAATAGGCACTTCAGGGCCTCCAGCCACTATAAATTAATTCTAGATGCATTTGCCATTTTTTGCATCTGGTTTTACGTGGGTACTGGGGAATCAAACCTGGGTCCTTACGTCGCAGGTAAGCACTTTAACTGATAAGCTACCTCTCCTCTCCCAAGAATAAAAAATAAGAAAATAGGGCTGGAGGGGTGTGGTGGCTCATGCCTTGAATCCTAGCATTTGGGAGGCAGAGATAAGAGGATGGCCATGAGTTTCAGGCTAGTCTGGGACTACATAGTGAATTCCAAGTCAGTTTGGACTAGTAAGAAACCCTACCCTGAAAAACAAAACAAAACAAAACAACGATATATATAGATGGCTTAGCAGTTAAGGTGCTTGCCTGTGAAGCCTAAGGACCCAGGTTTGATTCCCCAGAACCCACTTAAGCCAGTTGCACCAGGTGGTGCATGCATCTGGAGTTCGTTTGCAGTGGCTAAAGGCCCTGGCATATTCCATTCTCTCCGTCTCTCTCTCTCTTCCTCTTTCTCTCTCTCAAATAAATAGTAAAATATTTTATTTTATATTTATTTTTTATTTTAGAGAGACTTGGTACGCCAGGGTCTCAGCCAATGCAATCAAACGCCAGACGCTTGCGCCACCTAGTGGGCATTTGCGACCTTGTGTTTGTCTTACCCTTGCGCATCTGGCTTATGTGGACTGAGTCAAACATGGGTCCTTAGGCTCTGCAGGCAAGTGCCTTAACCGCTAAGCCATCTCTCCAGCCCAAATAATAAAATATACATATTTTTAAAAAAACCTGCCGGTCGTGGTGGTGCACGCCTTTAATCCCAGCACTCAGGAGGCAAAGGTAGGAGAATCACTGTGAGTTTGAGGCCACCCTGAGACTACATAGTGAATCCAGGTCAGCTGCTAGAGTGAGACCCTACCTCGAAAACAACAACAACAACAACAAAAACAAAACAACCAAACAAACAGAAAACCCATGAGCCTCTGGGGGACATTTCATTCAAACTACCAACACCGTCTCAAACAAACAAACAAAAAAAAATAGTCATGGAAGCCAGGCTGTGGTGGCACACCAACTTGACAAGACTATTGTTAGATAATTTTGGGAAAACTGAAGCCTCAAAAACTAAATGAAAAAAAAAAAAAAGTTAAACGAGGCTGGGGAGAAGGCTCAGTGAGCCCTCACTGTTCAAGTGGGATGGAGTACCTGAGATCAATCCCTAGACCCCACATACAAAGCAAGAAGCCAGCACTCTGAAGCTGATGGCAAGATAGGTAGAGACAGAAAGGAGAATCTCCCAGAAACTCACGGTGAGGGCAGCAAAGAAGCACGAACAACAGCAGGGAAGAATTCAGAGTGAGAAAGCCTGCCTCCAACGAGGTGACAAGGCCAAGGACTGACTTGAAACTTGTCCTCTGACCTTCACATGCACTTGGTGCACACATGCACTTTCACAAATTACACATGCACATGAACACATACACACACAAAATAAAGTTTTTTTAAAAAAATTATTTATTTTAGAAAGAGACAAAGAGAGATGGAGAACCAGGGAATTGGCATGTTAGGGCCTCAATCACTACAATTGAACTCCAGACACTTGAACCACTTAGTGGACATGTGCGACCTTGCACTTTCACCTTTGTGTGTTTGGCTTATGTGGGATCTTGAGAGTCGAACATGGGTCCTTAGGCTTCGCAGGCCTAACCTTAACCGCCAAGCCATCTCTCCAGCCTCCAAATAAAAGTTTTATTTTTATCTTTTTATTTTTAAATAGTTTAAAAAATATTTATTTTATTTATTTGAGAGAGAAAGAGGCAGACAGATAGAAAGCAAGAAACAGGGAGGGAGAAAATAGGAATGCCAGGGCCTTCAGCTACGGTAAATGAACTCCAGATGCATGTGCCACCTTGTGCATCTGGCTTACATGGGTCCTAAAGAAGAAAACCTGGGTCCTTTGGGTTCGCAGGCAAGTGCCTTAACCACCAAGCCATCTCTTTAGTCCTCCTTAAATACTTTTTTTTTTTTTTTTTTTTTTTTGGTTTTTCAAGGTAGGGTCTCACTCTAGCCCAGGCTGACCTGGAATTCACTATGGAGTCTCAGGGTGGTCTTGAACTCACGGTGATCCTCCCACCTCTGCCTCCCGAGTGCTGGGATTAAAGGCGTGCGCCACCACGCCCGGCAAATACTTTTTTTAAAAAAAAATTTTTTTTTAAAGTTTTTCGAGGTAGGGTTTCACTCTAGCCCAGACTGACCTGGAACTCACTCTATAGTCCTAAACTGGTCTTGAAGTACCATCAATCCTCCCACCTCTGTCTCCAGAGCGCTGAGATTAAAGGTGTGCACCACAACGCCTGGCCAATGTTAAGTATTTTTTTAATTTTAATTTTTTTTGTTTTGTTTTTCGAGGTAGGGTCTCACTCCAGCCCAGGCTGACCTAGAATTCACTATGTACTCTCAGGATGGCCTCGAATTCACGGCGATCCACTTACCTCTGCCTTCTGAGTGCTGGGATTAAAGGTGCATACTGCCACACCCAGCTTTATTTTAAGTTTTTGTTGTTTTGTTTTTGTGAGGTAGGGTCTCATTCTAGCTCAGGCTGACCTGCAATTCACTATGTAGTCTCCGGGTGGCCTTGAAGTCACAGCGGTCCTCCTACCTATGCCTCCTGAGTGTTGGGATTAAAGGTGTGTGCCACCACGCCCGGATTTTATTTGGATTTTCGAGGTAGGGTCTTGCTTTAACCCAGGCTGATCTGGAATTCACTATGTAGTCTCAAGGTGGCCTCAAACTCATGGCGATCCTCCTACCTCTGCCTCCTGAGTGCTGGGATTAAAGGTGTGCACCATACCTGGCTGTTTTTTTTTTTTGAAATATTTTTAATTTTTATTTATTTATTTGAGAAAGAGAAAAAGAGTAAGAGAGAGAGAATGGGCATGCCAGGGCCTCCAGCCACTGCAAACGAACTCCAGATGCCTGTGCCCCCTTGTACACCTGGCTTACGTGGGTTGTGGGGAAGCAAACCTGGGTCCTTTGGCTTTGCAGACAAATGTCTTAACTGCTGACCTGGAATTGGAATTCACTATGTAGTCTCAGGCTGGCCTTGAATTCATGGTGATCCTTCTACCTCTGCTTCCTGAGTGCTGGGATTAAAGGTGTGCGCCAGCTTGTTTTTTTTTTTTTTGGCTGTAAACACTATACCTGAGACTTTTAATTTTTTATTTTTTATATTAATATATTTCATACAAACACACCATGAGTTGGTACCCTTTTCCCCTCATCCCTGCCCCAATTCCACTGGGGACCCTACCCTCCTCAGTGGGGTTGCAGGTATTCCCTATGGGGTTGTGGGCGCAGTAGTCAGTTATTCTTTTTTTTTGGGGGGGGGGATACCTGAGGGCCTGATGTCTCAACCTGAGGTTCTTACAATCTTAACGCCTAATTAAGAACATATTTTTATGGGCACATCACACCTCCTCCCTGCCCCCATTCCTCTGGGGGCCCTTCTCAGTAGGTTGCAGGTGTTCCCCATGGGCTATGGATTAGTGTTGTGGGAGCAGAAGTTATTTTGGGGGAGGGGATACCTCTGGGCATGAGGTCTCATCCTGTGGCTCTTACAATCTTTCTATCCCCTCTTCTGCAAAATTGCCTGAGCCGTGGTGGGTGAGTTTTCAGTCTACTTCAGTGATGAACTCTTAGGAGCCTCTGGATCTCTGCTTTGGTGGGTGTTGAGTATCCTCAGGGTCTGTCTCCTTCACCCTGGTGCTGATTCTGAGGTTCAGCACGGAAGCAGCACTCTTGCTTGTCTCCCCATTCATTCCTCTGCAGATTCTGCTGGGGCTTGGCTACAGTGTGAGGGGTCACTTATCTCCTCCGGTCTCACTACCTTCTGGGATACACAGCAAACTTTGTCTCAAAAACAGTAATAATAATAATCAGGTGGGCCGAGGATGGGATGCAGTTCGGTTGTACAGTGGGTGTCTGGTATGTGCCAGACCTCAGGCTCGATCCTCAGTACCTGTGCTTTCGGGGTCCTCTGAGCCTCTGCCGTCGTCGGGCGGGAACACCCCCGCCACCGCCGCCGCCGCGCGTCCCCGGCGCACTCATCTCCGCTCCACCTGCCAGCGCCCGCGCGCACCGCGGGGACGCGCACGCCCGCCAGCTTGTTTTTTAACAAAATGTTTCTATATGTTTAAATCTGGGTTGTGTTTAAAAGTAAATAATCTAAGGTTAAGTATGGCCAGGCAATGGTGTATAGCCTGGGCTAGAGTGGGGCCCTGGAAAAACAATTTTAAAAAGAGAGTTAAGTATTTAATTTTAGAAATTTATGTTTTTACTTATAAGTAACATATGAATAAGTTCCCTCCTGGAGTGAGGAAGGAGACTCATAAGACTTATGAAGCTAATGAAACATATAGTACTCAGAAAGCTTAGAAGATTCGCAGGCCCCTCCCCAAGGTTATAATAGCATAGTTGGTGAGGAAGAGGAAACTTCCGTGGAACTACCTTCCAGTTGGGCAGAGAGCTCCCAGGATGCAGCTTTCACAAGTCTGCATTCATGCTGAGAAAGGCTTTGCAGTAATGCAGCCGCCTTTGAGTCACTAACACTCCTGTAAGCAATCCCCAACCCATGCTTTTGCAAGCAACTCCAATTAAAGTTAGTGAGCCGCACACACGCACGCACGCGCAGCAGTAAAGTAGAATGGGGGACTAGTTGGGAAGAAGAAGGGGTTTAGCAGGAGTGGGAGAGGGATGAGAGTGTAATAAGGGTCAATGTGATCAAAATGCATTGTATACATGTATGAAATTTTCAAAAAATACATTAAAAACACCTGTAAATAAAGCAAGAAACAACTGAAGTTTGAGAAATATTGCTTTTTATGTTTTATGTAACTGGTAACATTATAACATTGTCTGTTTAATCAATATTCATATAACTTAAGAGCTTTAAAGCATAAAACTTGCAGGTGAGTAAGTATAGGTCACTGCCTTTGGAATTTACATTCTCTCTTTCTTCCTTTTTAAAAAAATGTTTTTTGGTTTATTTTTATTTATTTATTTGAGAACAGCAACAGACAGAGAGAGAATGAGGCAGAGAGAGAGAGAGAGAGAGAGAGAGAGAGAGAGAATGGGGGCGCCAGGGCCTCCCTCCAGCCACTGCAAACGAACTCCAGATGCGTGCGCCCCCTTGTGCATCTGGCTAACGTGGGTCCTGGGGAATCAAGCCTCGAACCGGGGTCCATAGGCTTCACAGGCAAGCGCTTAACCGCTAAGCCACCTCTCCAGCCCTCTTCTTCTTCTTTTTTTTTTTTTGAGACAGTCTCCTGTAGCCCTCTTTGGCTACAGGAACTCATTATATAGCCAAGGATAGTCTTGAGTTCCTCATCCTCCTGCATTTACTTCCCAAGTGCTAAGATTACAGGCATGCACTACCTTAACTGGCTTCTTTAAGTTTTACATTGGATTTAGAACATGACTTGATATATTTTTACTTGTAAAATCAATAATGTTCACTACCGATAACACCTTATGGGAATATAACATATGCATTAAAAGCTCACTTATAGAGCCAGGCATGGTGGTGCATGCCTTTAATCCTAGCACTCAGGAGGCACAGGTAGGAGGATCACTGTGAGTTCAAGGCCACCCTGAGACAAAATAGTGAATTCCAGGACAGCCTGGGCTAGAGTGAGACCCTACTTTAAAAAAACAAACAAACAAAAAAATCCATAAAAGCTTTCTATCCCTCATCTGTAAGTTTATGGTTTCCCTCACCATGAGTTATGTGTCATTAAAGAAAGGACTGTGCCTTAATGTTTTCTCACATTTATAGTCACATAATGTCTCACGAGTGTGTATCTTTTTATGTTGGTTAAGGTGTGCACTCTGGCTGAAGGCTTTTCCACATTCACTACACTTGTAGGGCTTCTCTCCTGTGTGTGTCCTTTCATGTTGATTAAGATGTGTTCTCTGGCTGAAGGCTTTCCCACAAAAACTACATTCATAAGGTCTCTCTCCAGTGTGAAGCCTATGATGCTCAGTAAGAGAAGTGATGCGGCTGAAGGCTTTACCACACTGGTTACATTTGTAGGGCTTCTCTCCAGTATGAATCCTCAGATGCTGAGTAAAGGATGAATGCTGGCGGAATGCTTTCCCACATTCATTGCATATGAAAGGTTTTTCCCCTGTATGGATTCTCTGATGTTGAACAAGATGTATTCTCTGGCTGAATCTTCTTCCACATTCATCACATTTATAGGGTTTCTCTCCTGCGAGGGCTACCTGAGGTTGGGTGCGAGATGAGCTGTGGCTGAAGGCCCTTCCACATTCACTGGGTTTCTCTCTGGTGTGAATATGATTAGTAAGAAGAGTATGTTGACTGAAGATTTTTCTGCTCTCAGATTCACAGGGATTCTCTCTTATGTAGCTTCCCTGATAATCAATCAAGTCTTGAGTGTCACAATGAAGAGGTATTTTGATTGAAGGAATTCTCTGATGCATAGTAAAGTCTGAGTTCAGATTATAGTTTGCCTCAAATTTATTACATTCTATGCTTCTCTGCGTAATTTTTTGGTGGGTGAAAGGTACTTGTTCCAAATGTCTCTGCTGGTTTTCTTGGCTAAACTCTAACTGATGATCAAAATCCCAGAGTCCTCCTAAGATGGAGTACCAGAAACTGTCTCCGGTTAGTCTTTCCATTATAATCTCATGACGTTGATGTTCATCAGAAACATTCTGGAAGAGAGTTGACTTTTTCATTTCAGGTCTTTTCTCCCCATCTAAAAGAAATTTAGATATTACAAATACTTTCCAGTACTATGCTTTGAAAATGATATTGTTTCATAATGAATTGCCAAGTGAAACTGGCAGTATTTGACAATGAATGTTTTTAAATATGGACATGTACAAAGTGGAGAGGATGGGAGGAAGAGAAGGAGTGAGCATAAGTAAATTTAAAAATATGTATGTAGGGCTGGAGAGATGACTTAGCGGTTAAGGTACTTGCCTGAACAGCCAAAGGACCCAGGTTCGGTTCCCCAGGACCCACATAAACCAGATGCACAATGTGGCTGATGTGTCCGGAGGTCATTTGCAGCAGCTGGAGTCCCTGGTGACTCGTTCTCTCTCTGTTTCTACCTGTCTGTCTCTCTCTCTCAAATAAATATATAAATAAATATAACATTCTTTTTTAAAAACAAACAAAATGCTGGGCATGGTGGCACAAGCCTTTAATCCCAGCACTCAGGAGGCAGAGGTAGGAGGATCGCCGTGAATTCGAGGCCACCCTGAGACTACACAGTGAATTCCAGGTCAGCCTGGGCTAGTGTGAGACCCTACCTTGAAAAACAAACAAACAAAAAACATGTACCTAGACATTAAAAGAGCCTGGCATCTCAGTTCCCCAAGACCCATGTTAGCCAGATGAACAAGGGGGCGCACATGTCTGGAGTTCGCTTGCAGTTGCTGGAGGCCCTGGCGCTCCCATTCTCTCTCTCTCTCTCAGCCTCACTCTCTCTCTGTCTGTCACTCTCAAATAAAAAATAAAAATAAAAAAAAGAGCCTGGCATGGTGGCACACACCTTTAGGCCAGCACTCGGGAAGCAGAAGTTAAAGGATCACTGTGAGTTCAAGGCCAGCCTGGATTACAGAGTGAGACCCTACCTCTAAAAAATAATAATAATAAAAAGACCCTATCTCAAACAAAACAAAACAAAAAGAAGTCACCCAGAAGTACCTATGGTTGAAAGAAGGTGAATAGGAGAAAAAGAAGTGTCAGACAAATACGTATGGAGACATTGGAGGAATGACCGTACTTAGAGAAGGCAGGCCCAAACCCAGGCCCTATAAGGGCTTAGTTGTAGTTTGTTCTACTATAATCCCAATTTATTTATTTAAAAGCTATTTCTTTCTATTTTTAGTTTTGTTTAAAATGATAAGAGTACCACTCATGTAACATTCAAATAGCATGGAAATGCAGAGTCCTATCTCCTGGAAATAAGTGCCAATACTTGGGAGGTCAACTTGCTTGATTTCCCCTATGTTGACATAAATATATATAAAACTATGTTTTGAACAAGCACAATTTAAAGATTATGACAAAAATGAAATTTCCTTTTTGTTTCAACCACTTTTTGTTTTGTTTCTTTGAGATGCGCCTCACTAAGTAGGCCAGGCTGGCCTTAAACCCTTGATCCACCTGCTGAAGCTCTTGAGTGCTGGGATCACAGATAAGGGAGACCACAGACAGATTCTAGCATAATTATTAAGGCACTTTTCATTGTCAGGTGCCTCAATTAGTATTTTTATTTTTATTTATTTATTTGACAGAGAAAGAGGGAGAAGGAGAGGAAGAAGGAGAGGGAGAAGGAGAGGGACAGAGAGTGAGAATGGGCATGCCAGGGCTTCCAGCCACTGCAAACAAACTCCAGTGCATGTGCGCCCTTGTGCATCTGATCTGGCTAATGTGGGTCCTAGGGAATTGAACCTCAGTCCTTTGGCTTTGAAGGCAAATGCCTTAACCGCTAAGCCAGCCCAGGTACCTCAATTAGGACAATAATGAAATACTCACCCAGTTTCCTGGGGATGACTCAGACAGCTTTCAAATATGTTCCCTGTGATTGTAAGAAGGAGATGAGTATAGCTGGGCATGATGGCACACACCTTTAATCCCAGCACTCAGGTGGCAGAGGTAGGAGGAGTGTTGTGAGTTCGAGGCCAGCTTGAAACTACAGAGTGAATTCCAGCCTGGGCTAGAATGAAACCCTACCTTGAAAAACAAAACAAAAAAAAAATTTTTTTTTTCATTTTATATTTGCAAGCAGAGAGAGATAGAAGAGAGACGGACAGAAGTGATGGGCACACCAGGGCCTCCAGCTGCCGCAACCAGACTCCAGACGCGTGCACTACTTTGTGCATCTGGCTTTACATGGGTACTGGGGAACTGAACTCGGTCATTAGGTTTTGCAGGCAAGCGCCTTAACTGCTGAGCTCTCTCCAGCTCCTGTTTTATTTTATTTGTTTAAAGAGCTATAAAGTCAAGTCTAAGGTTTGAAATAGTTAATTAAAGGATAGCGTGACATTAATAAACAAAAATGTAATTGAAAATCTATAAGAAGAATGTGGGTGAGATATTGGGGTCCAAAATGTAGAACTATAAAGATGAAGAGTATAACAGCTACTTAAAGGCAAGGTACTCCAGAGCCAAACACCAGGCCTGGAGGAACAAGGCAGAAGAGAGGCTGTGAAAAGAGGAGGCACAGGTTTAGAGGCAAATTGGAAGAGACAAAAGTAGCACGTAGTAGCAGCTAGGGTGGAAGAAGACTTCAAGATGATGAAGACAACATAATCCAGTCCAACAAGATCATGACTGGCTTTTTAGCCACTGAGTTTGAGGACAGTGACCTAGGTAACAAGCTGCAAGGAAACAGTTTTAACAGTCCAGGAAAGATAGAACCACATCCCAAAGGTGAGCAAGAGAATGAGAAATGAGGTCTGGGGAAATGGACAGTAAGTTGGATAAAAAGGGAAAAAATAGAAAGTAGGTAGAGAATTTCTTCTTCTTTTTTTTTAAATTTCATTTTGTTTGCAAGCAAACATTAAAGTGTTTATGAAAATTCAAACTAATACTTGCCCGGTAAATTTGGTATTGTGTAAACTCTTTTGGATTATAAATATATATTTTTCCATTCAATCAGAAAAAAATGACAGCCATTTCCATTCTGGAAAAACACAAAAACACTAGGCTGAAGGTATAACCTAATGGTTAAGGTGCTTGCCTGCGAAACCTAAAGACCCAGGTTTGACTCCCCAGAACCCATGTAAGCCAGATGCACATGGTGATACATGCATCTGGAGTTCGGTTGTAGTGGCTAGAGGCCTTGGCGTGCCCATTCTTTCCCTTTCTCTCTCCCTCTCATAAATAAATGAATGAAAATTAAAAAAAATTAAAAGCACAAAAGCATGAATGGAATGCTGGGTCTTTTCAGAGGTCTTAGCACTCTTTCAGTTCCAAGGGGAGAAGAACTCGAGCACACTCTGCGGCTATTTCAGAAGTGTCTGTTTCCCTCTGAGCGCGCTCCTCACCTGGAAGAGTGTCCAGCAGGCTGCTGCTTCCTAGCGTCAGTGATTCTTCTTGTTCAAAGTGTGTGATCACCTCTGGTTTAGAAAGTTGATGTCCTAATCATGGGAAAATGTATCTCTTAGGAGTTTTCAGAGAACGAAAGTCTTAGAACCCTTTCCAAGCCAGGCATGTTGGCTCAAAACTGCCATCTCAGCCGGGTGTGGTGGCACAGGCCTTTAATCCCAGCACTCGGGAGGCAGAGGCAGGAGGATCGCGGTGAGTTTAAGGCCACCCTGAGACTACATAGTGAATTCCAGGTCAGTGTGGGCTAGAGTGAGACCCTACCTTGAAAAACAAACAAACAAACAAACAACAACAACAACAACAACAACAAAAACAAAAAAAGCCCTGCCATCTCAGCACTCAGGAAGCTGAGGTAGGAGGATCTCTGAGTTCCAGGTCAGCCTGGGTTACAGTGAGACCCTACCTTGGTGGGGGGGGGACAAGCAAAACAAAACAAGAAACGAACAAACCAACCCCCAAAAGTCCCAGACTTTCACCTGAGAGGAAAAGAGCTGAAAAAAAAAGGGATCAGGAGTGGTGGCACTCACCGTTAATCCCAGCACTCAGGAGGCAGAGGTAGGAGGATAGCCATGAGTTCGAATCCACCCTGAGGAATTCCAGGCCAGCCTGGACTAGAGTGAAACCCTACCTTCAAAAAACAAAAACAAAAAGTCTCCATCTCCAAAACTGCCCAGTATTCTTCTTGTTTTTTACAAGTATTTTATTTTCATTTGTTTATTTATTTGACAGAGAGGGACAGAGACAGAAAGAATGGGCGTGCCAGGGCCTCCTGCCACTGCAAATGAACTCCAGACGCGTGCACCACCTTGTGCATCTGGCTAATGTGGGTCCTGGGGAATCAAACCTGGGTCCTTTGGCTTTGCTGGCAAACATCTTAACTGCTAAGCCATCTCTCCAGCCCATCTTCTTGGTTTTTATTTGTTTTGTTTTTGTTTTTCTAGATAGGGTCTCACTCTAGCCCAGGCTGACCTGGCATTCACTATGTAGTCTCAGAGTGGCCTTGAACTCATAGCAATCCTCCTACCTCTGCCTCCTGAGTGCTGGAATCAAAGGGGTGCACCATCATACCCAGCTGCCGGTATTCTTGATGGCCCAAACTGCATTCACAAAAGTTTCGGTGCCTCATACTCTTTAAGGAAACAAACCTGTTTGATGGTTTCTGATGTCATGAGAACTCCAAGCTTACCCAGTGCAACCAGATTCCTATAGTTCTCCAGCATCACATCTCGATAGAGGCTCTTCTGAGCAGGGGTCAGCTGTGCCCACTCCTCTCTGGTGAAATGCACGGCCACATCCTGGAATGTTAGCAACTCCTGGAATACCAAGCACATCCCTCCTTGCTCACACCAATTTGGCAGCAATCATTTTTAAACTGAAGGGCATTTATTTATTCCAAAGCATTTGGTTACTGTCCACAGAAAGTTAGTACTCATATCTCCTCAACGGACACAATACTTAAATCCCTGGGTTTAAAAAAACATATTTATTTATTTATTTATGAGAGAAAGAGACAGATAGAGAGAAAGAGAGAATGGGCATGCCAGGGCCTCTAGCCACTATATACGAACTCCAGACACATGTGACCCCTGTGCATCCGGCTTACGTGGGTCTTCAGGAATTGAACCCAGGTCTTTAGGCTTTGCAGTTCAATGCTGTACCGCTAAGCCATTTCCCCAGTCTCCTGTTTTTTGTTTGTGTGTGTGTGTGTGGCAGGGGGCAGGGATACTGGGGACTTGGGGATTGAACTAAGGACCTTATGAATGCTAGATGAGTACTGTACCACAGAGCTATATTCCCAGTCCTACACAATAGGTTCTTTTGTGTGTGTATGTGTGTGCTTGAGTGTGGAGGGCAGAGGAGAACCTGTGTGTGATTCTTCAGGGGCCACATACCTTTTCTTTTTGAGGCAGAGTCTTTCAGTGACCTGGAACTAACCAGACAGACTACACTGGCTGGCCAGTGAGCTCCAGGGATTCCTCTGTCTCTGCCTCTGCAGAATTGGGATTACAAGCATACTCTACCATGCATGGCTTTAAAAAATATTTATTTAGGGTTGGAGAGATGGCTCAGCAGTTAAGGCACTTACCTGCAAAGCCTAAGGACCAGAGTTCAATTCCCCAGCACCCAAGTAAAGCCAGATGCACAATGTGGTGCATGCATCTGGAGTTCATTTTTGCAGTGGCTGGAGGCCTGGGTGTACCCATTCTCTCTCTCTGTCAAATAAATAAATAAATAAATAAATAAACAAATAAAATATTTAAAAATATAATTATTATTTATTTATTTTTGAGGTTGGGTCTCATTCTAGCACAGGCTGACTTGGAATTCACTGTCATCTCAGGGTGGCCTCAAACTCAAGGCAATCCTCCTACCTCTGCCTCCCGAGTGCTTGGATTAAAGGCGTGTGCCACTACGCCTGGCTAAAATATTATGTTTTTAAGTTTCTTTGTTCATTATTTATTTATTTATTTGAGAGTGACAGACACAGAGAGAAAGGCAGATATATATATATAGAGAGAATGGGTGCGCCAAGGCCTCCAGCCACTGCAAATGAACTCCAGATGCGTGCGCTCCCTTGTGCATCTGGCTAACGTGGGTCCTGGGGAATCGAGCCTTGAACTCTGGTCCTTAGGCTTCACAGGCAAGTGCTTAACCGCTAAGCCATCTCTCCAGCCTAAAATATTATTTTTAAATACTTAAGAGTGGGAGGAAAGGAGAGAGAGTATGGCTATGCTAGGGCATCTTGCTGCTATAAATTAACTCAAGCTGCATGTGCTATGTTGTGCATCTGGCTTTACATGAATACTGGGGAATCGAATTTGGGCTGGCAGGTTTTGCAAGCAAGTGCCTTTACCTGCTGAGCTATCTCCCCAGCCCCATGCCTTTTTTTTTTTGAGGTATGCCTAGCAGACTGGCCTTTTTAAAAATGTGATAGACTGAGAGAGATAGAGAAAGAGAGAGAGAGAGAGAGAGAGAGAATCGGCGTGCCAGGGCCTCCAGCCACTGTAATCGAACTCCAGATGCATGTGTCACCTAGTGCACATTGCAACCTTGCACACTTGCGTCACCTTGCGTCTGGCTTATGTGGGACTTAGAGAGTTGAACATGGGTCTTTAGGTTTCATGGGCAAGCGCCTTAACTGCTAATCCATCTCTCCAGCCCATGACTGGCTTTTTTGACATGCATTCTGGGACTAAAACTAACTGAGCTATGTCCCCAGTCATTCTATAACAGATTTATTTTATGTTATTTCTTTTAATATTCTCATTGATTTATTTACTTACTGGAGAGAGAGAGAGAGGCAGATAGAGAGAATGGGTCAGCCACCGCAAATGAACTCCAGACACATGCACCACTCTGTACATCTGGTTTACATGGGTACTGGGAGATTGAACCTGCATCCTTATGCTTTGCAGGCAAATGCCTTAACCACTAAGCCATTTCTCCAGCCCTACAATAGATTCTTTTTTTTTTTTTTTTTTTTTTTTTTTTGAGGTAGGGTCTCACTCTAGCTCAGGCTGACCTGGAATTCCCTATGTAGTCTGAGGGTGATCTCCTACAATAGATTCTTGATAAGCTTTAACTCATGGTAGCAGATATCCTCAATGACATTTAATAATCCTAAGAGTTCCCAGATGTTACTGTGATCTGGGTTTCAGTCCTTGTGTTAATAGACAGCAGGTATATAAATTCTAGTGACCTGTTTAAGTAAAAGGCAATTAAAAAAAAAATCTGAGCCGGACGTGGTAGTGCATGCCTTTAATTCCAGCACTTGGAAGGTAGAGGTAGGTGGATCACCATGAGTTCGAGGCCACCCTGAGACTACATAGTGAATTCTAGGTCAGCCTGAACTAGACTGAAACCCTACTTCGAAGAACTTTTTTAAAAAATCTATTTCTTTTGTTTGCTTTACAATATCTAGTACAGAAATGAATCCAAGGAGAAGAGCTATAAAGAAATACAAAAGGCAAGCCGGGCATAGTGGCGCACGCCTTTAATCCCAACACTCGGGAGGCAGAGGTAAGAGGATTGCTGTGAGTTCAAGGCCACCCTGAGATTCCATAGTGAATTCCAGGTCAGCCTGGGCTAGAGCAAGACCCTACCTCAAAAAGCCAAAAATAAAATAAAATAAAGTAAAATATTACTGTGTCAAGATTATATCACTTGCTCTTGGGTTCTGGATTAGGGACTCAATACTTGAGAATCAAAAACCAAAAATGCCTATATTCTGAGAACAATGATAGCTTTTTAAAGGAGAGGGAAACTGAATTTACCTGGCATCTGGCTATCTGTGATCCATCATTCATTTCTTTCTCCTCCACATTCCCCTCCAGGGAAAGTAAAGCATCCTGAGAGGGCATAACTGGGAAGAAGAGAAAAGAAGCAAGTTGTTTATATATGGCAGTAAGGCTAAAATGATGTGCTGGAGTGTGTTGCTATGGCAGAGTTTGCAAAGAAGTCCTCAAAGATAGCACTCAGTAACATGTGACATTATTTTTTAAAATATTATTACTTTGCCGGGCATGGTAGCACATGCCTTTAATCCCGGCACTGGGAGGCAGAAGTGGGAGGATTGTCATGAGCTCAAGTCCATCCTGAGACTACAGAGTGAATTCCAGGTCAGCCTGAGCTAGAGTGAGACTCTACCTTGAACCCCCCCTGCAAATATTATTTATATATTTACTTATTTGAGACAGAGAAAAAGAGGCAGAGTGAGTGAGTATGGGTATGCCAGGGCCTCCTGCCACTGCAAATGAATTCTAGATACATGCACCACTTTGTGCATTTGGCTTTATGTGGATACTGGGGAATTGGACCCAGGCCATTAGGCTTTGTAAGCAAGTGCCTTTAACCTCTGAGCCATCTCTCCAGCCTGACATTCTTTAAAATAAAAAGAATAAAAAAGCTGGGCATGGTGGTATACACCTTTAATCCCAGCCCTTGGGAAGCAGAGGGAGGAGAATCGCTGTGAGATAGAGGCCACTGTGAGAATACATAGTGAATTCAAGGTCAGCCTGAGCTAAAGTGAGATACTACCTCAAAAAAACAAAATAAATAAATAAAAATTAAAAACAGTGGGGCTGGAAGGATTGCTCAGTGCTTGCCTGTAATGTCTAATGACTCAGGTTCCATTCCCCAGTATTCATGTAAAGCCAGATGCACAAAGTAGTAAATGCATCTGGAGTTCACTTGCAGTGGCTAGAAGCCCCTGGTACACCCATTCTCTCTCTCTCTCCCTTGCAAATAAATTAGATATAAATATATCTAATATATATTAAATATGTATGGGTATATATACATATATACATATATATATATATATATATATATATATATATATATATATATATATAGTTTTTTTTGAGGTAGGGTCTCACTCTAGCTCAGCTGTCCTGGAATTCACTATGTAGTCTCAAGGTGGCCTCGAACTCATGGTGACCCTCTTACCTCTGCCTCCGGAGTGCTGGGATTAAAGGCATGTGCCACCATGCCCAGCATTCAATATTTTTAAAAAATAAATTTTAAAAATTAGGCTGGGAAGATGCCTGATTGGTTAAAGGCACTTGCTTGCAAAGCCTATTGGCCAAGGTTCAATTCCTAAGCCACCTACATTAACTGGATGCAAAAAAAGATGCAAAGGTCTGGTGTTGGTTTGCATGGCTAGAGGCTTTACCACACTCATACGCACACATACACACACACTAAAATTTTTTGAAATGACTGGGGAAATGCCTCAGTAGTTAAAGGTGCTTGTTCTGCAAGACTGCCAACCAGAATTTGGATCCCCAGAAACCACATAAAGCCAAATGCTAAGATGTACATGCATCTGTAATCCCAACACACCTACAACAATGGGAGGCAAAGTCAGGAGAATCTCAGCCAGCTAGTCTGGTCTTCCTAGTGACAAAACAAGAGAGACCTATCTCAGTCTGGAGAGATGGCTTAACAGTTAAGGCGCTTGCCTACAAAGCCAAGGGACCCATGTAAGCTAGATGCACAAGGTGGCGCATTTGTTTGGAGTTTGTTTACAGCAGATGGAGGCCTGGCATGCCCATTGTCTCTCTCTCTCTCAAAAAATTAATAAAAATAAAAATATTTAAAAAAAGAAAGAGAGAGACCTATCTCAAACATGGTGGAAGGAAAAGATTGTCTTCTGACCTCCACACACATGAACCCATACATACACACTCATTATATGAATACACACACATAGACACATAAAAATATAATAAAACAGTACTTTTAGATCTCCTCCCCTTTCTTTCTTTCTTTCTTTCTTTCTTTCTTTCTTTCTTTCTTTCTTTCTTTCTTCCTCCCTTTATATATATATATATATATATATATATATATATATATATATATATATATATTGTTTATTTTTATTTTTATTTATTTATTTGAGAACAACAGACAGAAAGAGGCAGATAGAGAGAAATACAGAGAATGGGTGTGCCAGGGCCAGCCACTGCAAACCAACTCTAGATGTGTGCGCTCCTTGTGCATCTGGCTAACATGGGTCCTGGGGAAGAGCCTTGAAACGGGGTCTTTAGGCTTCACAGACAAGTGCTTAACTGCTAAGCCATCTCTCCAGCCCCCTCCCTCCCTCTCTTTCTTTTTTCTTTTTCTTTTTCTTTTTCTTTCCTTTCCTTTCCTTTCCTTTCCTTTCCTTTCCTTTCCTTTCCTTTCCTTTCCTTTCCTTTCCTTTCCTTTCTTTCTTTCTTTCTTTCTTTCTTTCTTTCTTTCTTTCTTTCTTTCTTTCTTTCTTTCTTTCTTTCTTTCTTTTTTTTGAGGCATACCCAACAGACTGGCCTTCTTTTAGGCAAGAGAGAGGCGGGGGGAGAGAATTGGCACACTCTGGCCTCCAGGCACTGCAATTAAACTCCAGATGCGTGTGCCCCCTTGTGTGCATGTGCGACCTTGTGCACTTGCATCACTGTATGTCTGGCTTATGTAGGACCTAAAGAGTCGAACATGAGTCCTTAGGCTTCACAGACAAGTGCTTTAACTGCTAAGCCATCTCTTCAGCCCTCTCTCTCTCTTTGACAGGGTCTCACTCTGTAGCCTAGGCTGGTCTTGAACTCACTATGTAACATACGATGGCCTTGAACTCTCAGCCATCCTCCTGCCTCAGCCTCTTGAGTGCTGGGATTACAAGCATGAGCCACTATGCATGGGCTTTTAGGATTCCACACATTATGAACAATAGAAGTGTACAAATGTGTCGACTGCAAAAAAAATTTACTCTCAGCTTTTCCTCTTCCTTTGTTTTAATAATTTATTTTTATTTATTTATTTATTTGAGAGAGAGAGAGAGAGAGAGAGAGATTGAAACAGAGAAAGAATGGGTATGCCAAGGCCTTCAGCCACTGAAAACAAACTCCAGACACATGTGCCATCTTGTGTATCTGGCTTATGTGGGTCCTGGAGAATCAAACCTGGGTCTTTTGGTTTTGCAGGCAAGTGCCTTAACCACTAAGCCATCTCTTTAGCCCTCCCTCCCTTTTACCAGAACAGAAAACATAGTAGTCTTGCCTAGTTGAAGTTTTTACAAAGAGTGCACTTTCCCCGCTTAGGCATTAAGCCAGGGCTGATGATATGGCTCAGTTGGCCAAGCACTGTCTACTATGAACTAAGCCTTGGGTTCCATCGCCAGCACCTCACACTGGGCTTGGTGGCACACATTTATAAATCCAACACTCAGGAGATAGGAGGATCAGGAGATCCAGTTCATCCTCATTTATGTGTCAAGTTTGAGACCTGTCTGTGATACATAAGACTCTGTCTCCATGAAAAAGTGGGGGTGCGAAACTAGGTTAGAAAAGGATAGTCCTTTTATGTTCACAACGGTTGCCCTAAAAAATTGCTCTTGGGCTTGAGGGATGGCTTGGCAGTTAAGGTGTTTGTCTGCAAAGCCAAAGAACCCAGGTTCGATTCCCCAGGACCCACGTAAGCCAGATGCACAAGGGGTGCATGCATCTGGAGTTTGTTTGCAGTGGCTAGAGCCCTGGCACACCTGTTCTCTCTCTCCGGCCCCTCTTTCTCTCTGTCAAATAAATAAATAATTAAAAAATTGCTCTCAAGGGCTGGAGAGATGGCTTAGTGGTTAAGGTGCTTGCCTGAGAAGCCTGAGGACCCAGGTTCAATTCCCCACTACCCAGGCAAGCCAGATACACAAGGTGGCACATGTGTCTGGAGTTCATTTGCAGTGGCTGGAGGCCCTGACATGCTCATTCTCTCTCTGTGTCTGCCTCTCTCTCTCTCTCTCAAATAAATAAGTAAATAAAATTAAAAATCGCCCTCAAAAAGTTAATAATGCTGGGCATGGTGGTACATGCCTTTAATCCCAGCACTAAGGAGGCAGAGGTAGGGGGATGGCAATGAGTTCAAAGCCTCTCTGAAACTACATAGTGAATTCCAGGTCAGCCTGGGCTAGAATGAAACCCTACCTCATAAAAAAAAAAAAAAAATGCTGATGAGGTCAGATAGATGGCTGAGTGTTTAAGAACACTTCCTACCCAAGCATGAAGGCCTGAGGAGGTCTGAGAGATCACTTTGATGCCCAAGACCCACAGAAACAGCTGGGTGTGGTTACATGTGTCTGTAACCCCAGTCCTGTAGGGGAGCAAAGACTTTAAAATTGCAGGAGCTGGGACTGGAGAGATGGTTTAGCAGTTAAGGCATTTGACTGCATAGCCTAAGGACCCAGGTTTGATTTTCCAGTATCCACATAATCCAGATGGACAAGGGGGCACATGCATCTGGAGTTTGTTTGCAGTGGCTGGAGGCCCTGGTGTGTCCATTCTCTCTCTCTCAAATAAATAAAATATTTTTAAAAATTGCAGGAGCTTCACCACACAAGGAAATGATGTCTGATGGATATGCCATTATACTGATCTGATCTTTATATAGACTATAGTGTACAGCCTAAAGGAACAGCCAGTCATACTGTTCCTGCAATATGTACAATTAGTATGTGTGAGTTTTCAAAATTTTATTTATGTAGTATTTGCACATGGGTGTATGTGCAGGATCACTTGCCAGTTAGGCTATAGGTGGGCAACTGGGGAATTGAACACAGGCCAACAGACTTCGCAAGCAAGTGCCTTTAACCATTGAACCATCTCTCTAGACCATCAATTAAAACCTTAAAGCAGGGCTGGAGAGATGACTTAGTGGTTAAGGCACATGCCTGAGAAGCCTAAGGACCCAGGTTCGATTCTCCAGGTCCCATGTAAGCCAGATGCACATGGTGGCGCATGCATCTGGAATTTGTTTGCAGTAGCTGGAGGCCCTGGTGCACCCATTCTCTCTCTCTCTCTCTCTCTCTCATAAATAAATAAATCTTTTAAAAACCTTAAAAATATTACAGGAGCTTGTGAAAGAAGCCACAAACTCTGGGATCAGTAAGAATCTGGCTCAAATAAATATGCCTGAAAGAATGATGGAGGGGACACATAACTTTCAGCTCTGGCTACTGCAGGCCAGTGCACCAGGCTGCAGGGGAGCACATGAAATACAGCAAGGGCACATACATGCGTATATACCAAAACTCTCCATGTACATCATTATACACACAAGCGAAAATACTAGTTATGGAAATGAAGCTATTTCTCTTTGTAAAGCTTTTAAAGATTTTTGTTTTGTTTTTCGAGGTAAGTCTCGCTCTAGCCCAGGCTGACCTGGAATTCACTATGTAGACTCAGGCTGGCCTCAAACTCACAGTGATCCTCCTACCTCTGCCTCCCAAGTGCTGGGATTAAAGGCATGCACCACCATGCCTGGCTTTCTTTCATGCCTTTTTTTTAGTGAACCAGTGAGTTTAATTAGGGTTGGTTACAGGAGCATGGGTGAGGGGTTATTTACAGGGGCATCTTACCAGTGGCTATATCACTGAAGGAAAGGTCTCATTCTCAGCAACTGTTAACTGCTTATAAGTCCTCAAGAAGGGTTAGGGACTCGTGAGCTCCTTCCACTGGCAACTAACTGTTAATTACCTATAAATCTGCAGGGAGGGACAGACTCTTATGCACTTCTCCCCTAAAAAAGCCCTTCCTTCCTCCCTCCCCCCTCTTTTTGTTTTTTTCCAGGTACGGTGTCGTTCTAGCCCAGGCTGACTTGGAATTCACTATGTAGTCTCAGGGTGGCCTCGAACTCATGGCAATCCTCCTACCTCTGCCTCCTGAATGCTGGGATTAAAAGCACGCCTGGGGGCTGGAGAGATGGCTTAGTGGCTTCACTTGCCTGTGAAGCCTAAGGACCCTGGTTCAAGGCTCGATTAACCAGGATCCACATTAACCAGATGCACAAGGGCTGCACGTGTCTGGGGTTCATTTGTAGTGGCTGGAGGCCCTGGCACACCCATTCTCTGTCTCTCTCTATCTGCATATTTCTCTCTGTCTGTAGCTCTCAAATAAATAAACAAAAAAGTTTCAAAGTTATTTTTTTAAAAAGCATGCCCAGGAGAGTGGGGAGAGAGAGAATATGAGCGCAGTAGGGTCTCTACCTGCTGCAAATGTACTCAGATGCATGCACCAGCTTGTGTATCTGATTTTACATGGGTCCTGGGGAATCAGACTCAGGTCACTGCAGGCAAATGCCTTAACCACTGAGCCATTTCTCCAGCCCCCTTCCTTTTTAAAAAACTTTTTTATTGATAGCTTCCATAGTACAGACAAAAAACCATGATAATTCCCACTCCATCCCCACTCTCCCCCTCATAAATTTATCCTTATTCTTTCCAATCAGTACCTCTTCTGTTTTGACATCTTTACTTTGAGACAGGGTCTCTTACTTTAGCCCAAGCTGACCTGGAATTCACTCTGCAGCCCCAAGCTGGCCTTGAAACACAAGGGGATTCTCCTATACCTTCACCTCCTCAGTACCGAGGACTAAAGGCATGTGCTACTATGTCTGGCAAAAGAAGCCATTTCTGAGAAGTTTTAATTTTAATTTCAATTTATTTGAGAGACAGAGAGAATGAGAATGGGCACACCAGGGCCTCCAGCCACTGCAAACGAACTCCCATGTGCCACCTTGTTCATCTGGCTTACATGGGTACTGGGGAGTTGAACCTGAGCCCTTTGGCTTTGTAGGCAAGTACCTTAATCAGTAAGCCATCTGTTGCAGTCAGGTTCGCATTGCTGGTAGAAATCACCCAACTAAGAGCAGCTTGTGGGGAAAAAAGAGGTTTATTTTGGCTTACAGGCTAGAGGGGAAGCTCCACAATGGCAGGGGAAAATGATGACATGAGCAGAGGGTGGACATCACCCCCTGGCCAACATAAGATGGACAATAGCAACAGGAGAGTGTGCCAAACACTGGCTTGGGGAAACTGGCTATAATACCCATAAGCCCGCCCCTAATACGCTCCCTCCAACAGGCATTAATTCCCAAATCTCCATTAGCTGGGAACCTACCATTCAGAACACATAAGTTTATGGGGGACACCTGAATCAAACCGCCACACCATCTCTCCAGCCTGTATTTCTTTTTTTTTTTTGGGGGGGGTAGGGTCTCACTCTAGCCCAGGCTGACCTGGAATTCACTATGGAGTCTCAGGGTGGCCTCGAACTCACGGCAATCCTCCTACCTCTGCCTCCCGAGTGCTGGGATTAAAGGTGTGCGCCACCACGCCCGGCTAATTGCCAGCCTGTATTTCTTTTTAAAGAGAGAAAAGTACTGTTTCAATATCATGGGCCCATTAGATAAGGAAGCCATTTACTGCTCAAGACATGACAGTAATCTAAAACATCACATCCAATTCACCAAAACAGATCTTAAACAGAAACTTGCCACGTCACAGACTGTGGGCCGTAAATATGCTTCTAGTACTGCTTTGTTTATGTATAAATAAAACTCCGTAATATGTTTCATATGTAATATTTTCTTTTAACTTTCATTTCAATATGTATATTTTCTGATTATTATCATGAGCTGTAAAGCAGAGGATTACTATCTGATATTCTCTCAATAAACTTTCAGGATTCATTCGGAAAAAAACAAAAACAAAAACAGATCTTTCTGGATTAATTTAAAAGCACTTTTAGGAACTAGGCTCTTATTTTACCACATTTAAGCTTTGAAAAAGTAAAACTGTCAGAACAGTATGAAAAAAATTAATGAAAAAAAATCCTTACATTTCAAATCCAATCACCTCAAAGCCTTGTATTTGACAACAACAAAAGCCACATTTATCAAGTCAGGCAGAACAGGGGCTCTCCTTCACATATACAAACTGCATAGGGTTCCAGGGTACTCATTTAAGGTTTTCCCAAAGTATTGCTACCTTACTCTGTTACAAAAAAGGGACTAAACAGCTGGGTGTGGTGCCTCATCTGAGATTCCCAGTTCTTGGTTGGCTGAGGAAGGAGGATCACCAAATTTGAGACCAGCCTAGGCTACAGATTGAGGATCCTGTATTGCACATATTCACCCTTTTTTTCCCCCAATTTGTGATACTTTAGGCTTTTTGTCTTTCATGAATTTGATACATAAAAAGATAAAAAGAGGGGGCTGGAGAGATGGCTTAGCAGTTTGATTCCCCAGGACCTATGTAAGCCAGATGCACAAGATGGCACATGTGTTTGGAGTTAATTTACAGTGGCTGAAGGCCCTGGCATGCCCATTCTCTGCTCCTCTCCAAATAAATAAAATACGCCGGGCGTGGTGGCACACGCCTTTAATCCCAGCACTCGGAAGGCAGAGGTAGGAGGATCACCTTGAGTTCAAGACCACCCTGAGACTACAGTGTGAATTCTAGGTCAGTCTGAGCTAGAGTGAGACCCTACCTCACCAAAAAAAAAAAAAAAAAAAAAAAAAAGTTTTTCTTTTCTTTTTCTTTTTCTTTTCTCGAAGTATGGTCTTGCTCTAGCCCAGGCTGACCTGGATTTCACTCTTTAGTCTCAGGGTGGACTTGAACTCATGGCAATCCACCTACCTCTGCCTCCCGAGTGCTGGGATTAAAGGCGTGCTCCACCACACCCAACAAATAAAATAAATTAAAAAAAATTTTTAAAGATTTAAAAGCATTTGATGACTGAACATTTCACAAACAGGACAATTATTGAGACATGCAAGTTGTATGACTGAACACCAGGTTTCAGAAAGTACCTCTCTATTCAGTCCCAATGTCTGCTATTCATTCCTATCAGTGCCACTTTGTAAGTGAAACAAGGTGAAAACCGTCATTACCATAGCTAGTGATAGAAAAATGCACTTGTGTATCCAACCATAAAATAATGAAGAAAATTGTACCAGTGTGGCAAGGCTCAAGCAAGTTAACCATTAACTAGGTCTAGAAAATGCTTTCGTTCACGTGCATATAACCAATGATTTAAGGGCTCGCTGTACCTGTAGTTTTGTTATAACTTACATTAAACTTATCTCAAACATACAATATAATGTATTTCATTAAAAAAAAATCGGTGGGGGGGGGGGAGCGTTGTGGAGGTGTATGCCTTTAATCCCAGCATTCAGGAGAGGACTGCTGTGTGTTTGAGGTTGGTCTGGGAGTACATAGTGAATTCCAGGTCAGCCTGGGCTAAAGCGAGACCCTACCTCAAAACACCAACCAACCAACCAAACAAGCAAACCAGTATCAGTTTTGTCTTGTTATTATTGATTTTGTTTTGACATGGGGTCTAACTCTAGCCCAGGGTGACCTGGGACTCGGTGATACGCCTACATTAGCCTCCCACAGTATTGAGATGACAGGCATGGGCTACCACACCCATTTATTTTTGTTTTTTTTTGAGACAGGGGTCTCAGGTAGCTCAGGCTGGCTCAAATACACTGTTATTAACTGTCTTCTGAGTTGATACGAAAAGCAGCATGGCATGTGTTAGTGATACAAATGGTTGGTCTGCAGAGTTAAAATAGATGGGCACTAGGGCTCCAAAGAGCACGCCTGTAATCCCAGCACTCTGGAGGCAGAGGTACATGGATCACTGTGAGTTCCGGGGACAGCCTGGGATAGACTGAGAAAAACGAAAAAATAAAGCAATCTGAGGGTTGCAGAGATAGCTCTGCTGGTACAGTGCTTGCCTTGCAAGCATGAGGACCTGAGTTCAATCCCTAGTACCAACATTAAAAAGAAAAGAAATAAAATAAAGCCGGGTGTGGTAGTGCACGCCTTTAATTCCAGCGCTTGGGAGGCAGAGGCAGGAGGATGGCTGAGAGTTCAAGGCCACCCTGAGACTACATAGTGAATTCCAGGTCAGCCTGAGCTAGAGTGAGACCCTACTTCGAAAAAAAAAAAAACAAAAAACGAATAAATAATAAAAAAAATAAAATAAATAAATAAATAAATAAATAATATAAAATAAATAAATAAAACAAACAAATAAATAAATAATAAAACAGGCGGGGCGTGATGGCTCACACCTTTAATCTCAGCACTCGGGAAGCCTGAGTCTACATACTGAATCCCAGGTCAGCTTGGGCTAGAGCGAGACTTTACCTCGAAAAAAAAATAAACAAAATAAAATAAAATAAAATAAAATAAAAATCATATGAAAACCGACCGATCTGTTTAATAACGGTTGACATCATGGTCACGTAAGACAGATGGAAGAGACAGAAGCAACAGGGTCTGGTACGGGGAGTGCGCGGACAGAGATTCCATGTCCCTTGCGGGCACGACACGCGGAAGATATGTTTGCAACAGTGAGACAGACTGGGGACGGTCTTAAACGTGAGGACCAAAGCCCCAGAGGGCCACGCGGCCGGAACGTGTGCAGCGCGGCTCGGCGGGCCGCCCGGAGCTGAGCGAGGACGGCGGGCCCGCGGGACGCCCTTCCCCCTGGCCGGCCGCGGCTCCCCGCGCGCGCTCCGCACTCACCGGCCTCCACAGACAAAGGGCCCTCCGGGCGGCTCCGCCCCCCTGAACGCCTCGGCCACCGCCCGCCCGCCTTGTCCGCACCGGGGCGGAGAAGGTGCCGACGGCCCACACGCCTAAGCCAATGACGCCCGGTGACTGGGGCGCCTGGGGCCCGACCCAGCTGCCGGCGCCCAAGACCGCCGCTGGCCCGCGATGGCGACCGCGCTGCGCCGGCCTGGGCCCTGAGCGCGCATGCGCCAGCCCCTGGTGTCCCGGCTGGACAAGTCTGCCATTTATTCCCGGGGTCGGTGACCCCCCCTCGCAGGGCATTCCTCAGACTTTTGCTGTTGGGAGACCCTAGAGTTGGGCGAGCCTTTTGACCAGTCATGAACTCCTGGGTTTATGAGTATGGGATCATCACTAGCCCTGTATAAACCCTCAGTCATTTGTATTATTATTATTATTATTATTATTATTATTATTTGTAGGGTTTCGCTGTAGTCCAGGCTGACCTGAAACTCACTCTGTAGTCCAAGCTGGTCTTGAACTCGCGACATTCCTCCTACCTCTGCTTCCCAAGTGCTGTGATTAAAGGTGTGCATTTGCATTGTTTGTTTCTTTCTTTCTATCTATCTATCTTTCTTTCTTTCTTTCTTTCTTTCTTTCTTTCTTTCTTTCTTTCTTTCTTTCTTTCTTTCTTTCCTCCTCCTCCTTCTTCTCCTTCTTCTCCTCCTCCTCCTTCTTCTTCTTCTCCTTCTCCTCCTCCTCCTCCTTCTTCTTTTTTAACCAAGAGCCCCCATGACATTCAAAATAGCCAACTCAGTTCACTGTGATCTGATATCTAACTTACATCCCTGAGGGTATAAGAATTCCTGGGGTGGGGGGAAATTCCAGGTCCAAGTGGTCACCTGCATAGGATCCTTCCCAGCTTGAGAACTTTCTGCTTAATTTTCTAAGAATAAAACCTTGATGTCTTAGTGGTTAAGGTGCTTGCTTGCAAAACCAAAGGATCAAGGTTCAATTCCCCAGGACCCACATAAGCCAGATGCACAAGGTGGTGCATGCGTTCATTCACAGTGTCTGGAGGCCCTGGGCCTGACAGGCCTATTGTCTTCCTCTCTACCTGGTTCTTTCTCTCTTTCAAATTAAAAATAATAATAATAAAATTAAATTAAATTAAAAAATTAAAATATATAAAATAAAATAAAGTAAAATAAAATAAAATAAATCCACCTCGCTTAATTTGCCTTTCTGCTGTGTCTACACTTTTCAATTCCTTGTGTGTCCAGGACATAGAACTCAAAAACCACTGGTTTGAGAAGTTCTAGTGACCTTTGATTGTCCTGTACTCTTAACTCCTAAACTGAGCCCATTCAGAGCCAAGAAAGGCTTCATCATTCTCAAAACCTGCAACAATATGGTACCCATTGTTCAACCTTTCCCTGAGGTAACTAACTCCTACAAGGCCTTTTTGTTGTTTTGTGTTGTTTTTTCGAGGTAAATTCTTGTTCTATAGCTGGCTGACCTGGAATTCACTATGTAGTCTCAAACTGGGCTCGAACTCATGGTGATGCCTCCCAAGTGCTGGGATTAAAGGCATGTGCCACCATGCCCAGTTTGCGTAAATACATTTATTTATTTATTTATTTATTTATTTAAGAGAGAGACAGAGAGAGTGATTGGGCACTCCAGGGCCTCCAGCTACTGCAAACAAACTCCAGATGCATGTGCCACCTTGTGCATCTGGTTTACGTGGGTACTGGGGGAATTCAACTGCGATTCTTAGGCTTCTCAGGTAAGCGCCTTAACCAGTAAGCCATCTCTCCAGCCCCTTGAGTAAATACTTTTTATATTTATTTATTTATTTATTTATTTATTTAAGAGGGGAAAAGAGGGAGAGAGAGAGAGAGGGAGAGAGAGAGAGAGAATGGGCGCACCAGGGCTTCCAGCCACTGCAAATGAACTCCAGATGCATGCGCCATCTTGTGCATCTGACTTACGTGGGTCCTGGGGAATCAAACTGAGGTCTTTTGGCTTTGCAGGCAAGCACCTTGACTGGTAAGTCATCTCTCCAGCCCCAGAACTTTTAAAAAAGCATTTTGAGCCATATGTGGTGGCGCACACCTTTAATCCCAGCACTTGGGAGGCAGAGGTAGGAGGATCACCATGAGTGTAAGGCCACCCTGAGACTACACAGTGAATTCCAGGTCAGTTTGGGCTAGAGTAAGACCCTACCTCAGAAAATTAAAAAAATAAATAAATAAAAAATAAAAGCATTTGGGGACTAGAAAGATCGCTTAGTGGTTAAGGCACTTGCCTGCAAAGCCAAAGGACCCAGGTTTGATTCCCCTGGACCTACGTAAGCCAGATACACAAGGTGGTGCGTGCATCTGGAGTTTGCAGCAGCTGAAGTTCCTGGTGCACTCATTCTCTCTGTTTCTTTCTTTCGCTCTCAAATAAATTAAAACTTTTTAACAAGCATTTTGATACATATACATATATAGGTGTGTGTGTACACATATACATATATCATATATGTGTATATACATGAAAGAGAGAGAGGCATGTACCATTACATCCAGCAAAAATCTATTTTTTTTTTGAACCAGTGTCACTGGATTGGAGCACATGATGACTTTAAACTCCTGATCCTTCTGTCTCCACCTCCTAAGTGCTGGGATTGTAGGTTGTACTATAAAGTCCAGCACTTTACTTCAAATTCTAAGAGAGGATAATCATAAGTAAAACAATCTCTGCCTCTTTCTCTCTCTTTTGGGGCATGGTCTCATTCTAGTCCAGGATAACCAGGAACTCACTTTGTAACCTAAGCTGGTTTTGAACTCACGACAATCCTTCAGCCTCAGCCTCTAGCCTCTCAAATGCTGAGATTGAAGGCATAAGTCACCACAACCAACTAACAATCTCTCTCTTAGGCTTCAAAATATTTACTGTTGGACTGGAGAGATGGTTTAGTGATTATGTTGCTTGTCTATGAAACCTAAGGACCCAGGGTCGATTTCCCAGTACTCACATAGGCCAGATGCACATGCGTCTGGAGTTCATTTGCAGTGGCTAGAACCCCTGTTGTGCCATTCTCTCTCTCTTAAATAAACAAACAAATAAATGAAATATTTATTGTTATTAATTGTGGACCAAAATCATTGCAATTCTTAACATTTTCTACTAAATCAATGTAGAAACTTCATTTATGATAGTTTAAACCATTCAGTAGAACAGATGATGTTCTATATGAGAGACAATTTAACATCAAGGAAAAAAAAGAATTTAGCATCAAGGAAAAATGAGATAAATGTATATATTATGTGGAATAGCTTACAAGATTGATCAAACAAAGAGAAACATGAAATAGAGATATTCTTTTTTCTTCAGTTTATTTTTGCCTTACCTATACACAATATTTCTTTTGAAAACATGCCTCATATTCTTAGTATCTTTGTCTGTACTTAAAAGTAGGGTATCATGACTTTCTCACACAGATCTGCTTAGGAATCAGGACAACATGCTCTTTTGTACCTTGCCTCCCTAGTTCTCAACTGTTGCAAATATAGTGAATATTAATTTGGTTCAAATTTGCAGATAGCAGGAAGAATACCAGCTTCAGAGTCAGTTCAGACCTGTGTGTGCTGCGAGGCTGAAACTGGGCAAGTAAGTTATTTCATATCCCTGGGCTTGAATTTTTTTCACCTAGCATATGGCAATGAAAATAAGTATGTCTTAGATTTTACTATCAGTTCTAAAATCGGTAAAGCACTGTGTACAATGCTAGGTGCATAACTGGTGCTTCATAAGTGAGAATTATAACTTTGGTTCACTTTCCAAGGAATGTGTTTAAATTTTATTAGCTGACTTTTCTTCTTCAATTTTTCTATATATTTTTTTCCTTTTCTATTTCTCCTCCAGTGGTTCATTCTCACCTGGTAAGCTACATTGGAAACTTAAGTAATTCTGAGTGTCTTCCTTGTTGCCTTATGACATCTTAAAGTAAAATTTTCTACCTGTCTGTCTCAGAGTCCTTTTCAAAAGAAGAGTGATTAGGAGCCGGGCGTGGTGGCAACATGACTTTAATCCGAGCACTCGGGAGACAGAGGTAGAAGGATCCCTGTGAGTTCGAGGCCACCCTGAGACTACATAGTGAATTTCAGGTCAACTTGAGCTACAGTGAGACTCTACCTCAAAAAAAGAAAAAAAAAAAAAAAAAAGAAGAAAACACTGATCATATGAAAATGTCACAATTAAGCTCATTGTTAGCTTAAACAAATGAACAAAAATCATAATAAGAATGATCTTTGTAACCTCTTGATTTTTATTATTTATTATGTATTATTTTTATTTATTTATTTGCAAGGAGAGAGAGGGGAAAAGAGAGAGAGAAAAAAAATTGTGAATGACAATGGGGGCACCAGAGCCTCTTGCCACTGCAGACAAATTCCAGATGCAAGTACCACTTTGTGTATCTGGTTTTGCATGAGTACTGAGGAATTGAACCTGGGCCAACCCAGATTGGTAGAATTTTGAAAGCAAGCACCTTTAATCACTGAGCCATCTCTCCATCCCACCTCTTTTTACTTTTTTTTTTTTTTTTTTTTTTTTTGGTTTTTCGAGGTAGGGTCTCACTCTAGCCCAGGCTGACCTGGAATTCACTATGTAGTCTCAGGGTGGCCTTGAACTCACAGTGATCTACCTACCTCTGTCTCCCGAGTGCTAGGATTAAAGGCATGTGCCACCATGCCTGGCTTTTTTTGTTTTCTTTTTGAGATAGTGTTTCACTTTAGCCCAGGCTGACCTGGAATTCACTATGTAGTCTCAGGGTGGCCTCGAACTCACGGCAATCCTCCTACCTCTGCCTCCTAAATGCTGGGATTAAAGGCGTGTGCCACCACTCCCTGCCAAATGATTTATTTCTATTCTACATTGAATATATATTTACTGCCCAGAAGCCTCTTTAGTAAGAAAGCTTCAAGTTAGGCCGCATGTGGTGGTATATGCCTTTACTCCGAGCACTTGGGAGGCAGAAGGTAAGAGAATTGCCATGAGTTCAAGGCCACCCTGAGACTACAGAGTGAATTCTAGGTCAGCCAGGGCTAGAGCAAGACCCTACCTCAGAAAACAAAACAAAACAAAATACCCAACAACCTTCAATTTAAAACAGCACAGGGCTGGAGAGATGGCTTAGTGGTAAAGGCACTTGCCTGTAAACCCTGAGGACCCAGGTTCACTTCTGTAGTACCCTGTAAGCCAGATAGATGCACAAGGTGACACATGCGTCTGGAGTTTGTTTGCAGTGGCTAGAGGTCCTGGTGTCCCATTCTCTCTCTGTCCCTCTCTTCAAATAAATAAATACATAAAATACAATAAAATAAAAAAATAATGGGACAAAAGTATGAATAAAAAGAAGACTTGTAATATCTCCAATAGATTGCTCAATGATCAGAATACGTGTTACGAATATTACCTTTGTAAGTGAATTTGTAAAAATTTTCTTTCTTCATTTCAGCTCTTTCTATCTGGTATGGCAGAAAAACCAACAAATACGTCTATACAAACGCCTAATGATGAAGATACAGTTAAGTATATCTTTCAGACACAACTGTGCAATATGTACTTCAGTAATATTGTGTATTTTCAAAAATACTGGTGGTGGCACACGCCTTTAATCCCAGCACTTTGGAGGTAGAGATAGGAGGATTGCTGTAAATTTGAGGCCACCCTGAGACTACATAGTGAATTTCAGGTTAGCCTGGTCTAGAGCAAAACCCTACCTTGAAAAAATAAAAAACAAACAAAAAATACTGACTCTTAGCTGCTACAGGTCTGGGTGGTAAAGAGGCTTGTGAGTCCTGTGTAGTGACACATGCTTTTCAGCACACTCTAGGCAAGAGGAGATTGGTTATGTTGAGGGCGTGGATGTCATTGCGAGAGCCTGTGGCAAGGGTCAAAGGCAGGCTTTGCAGGTTTCGAGTACAGGAAAGATGGCAGGATTGACACATAGCCTATAATCAAAGCGTTGAAAATAGGTGAATTTCTAGCTTTTCATGTTCCAGAAAATTGATCTCTGTCTTTGTAAAGAATGGAAAAGTGGGGCTGGAGAGGTGGCTTAGCAATTAAGGCACTGGCCTGTGAAGCCTAAGGACCCAGGTTCGATTTTCCAGGTCCCACATAAGCCAGATGCACATGTTGGCACATGCATCTGGAGTTCATCTGCAGTGACTTAAGGCCCTGGCATGCCCATTCTCACTCACTCTCTCTCTCTCCCTCTCTGTGTCTCTAATAAATAAATAATAATAATTTTTTTTTGGTTTGTCGAGGTAGGGTCTCACTCTAGCTCAGGCTGACCTGGAATTCACTGTGTAGTCTCAGGGTGGCCTCGAACTCATGGTGATCCTCCTACCTCTGCCTCCCGAGTTCTGGTATTAAAGTCATGCACCACCATGCCTGGCTAAAAATAAAATCTTTTAAAAAAACAATGGAAAAGTGAATTTGTTGTGTTTTTGTAATGAGCACTAGGTTTGTTTGTTTATTTATTTTTTTGCTTAATTTTAAAGATATAATGCCAGTACTTTTGAGAGAGGAATGGCATACCTTAAATAAATGAGCATTTGGGCAGTGAAACCTAAAGACCCAGGTTTGATGCCTCAGCCAGATGCTCAAGATGGCGCATGCATCTAGGGTTCGTTTGCAGTGACTGGAGGTCCTGGTGTGCCTATTTTCTCTATCTGCCTCGTCCTCTCTCTTTTTCCTCCTCTCTCAAATAAAATAAATAAATAAAATATTAAAAAATGAGCACTAGGGCTGGAAAGATGGCTCACCAGTTAAAGGCGCTTGCTTGTTAAGCCTGATGGCCCAGGCTTGATTCCCTAGTATCCACATAAAACCAGATACACAGAGTGGTGCATATGTCTGGAGTTCATTTGCAGCAGGAGGAGGCCCTGGTATGCCCATATTATCTCTCAAGGAAATAAATAAAAACATCTAAAAAGTATTTTTAAAAATGAGCATTAAACCCAGCACTTAGGAGGCAGAAGTAGGAGGATCACCATGAGTTGGAAGCCACTCTGAGACTACATAGTGAATTCCAAGTCAGCCTGGGCTACCTAAAAAACAAACAAGAGAGAGAGAGAGAGAGAGAGAGAGAGAGAGAGAGAGGGAGAGAGAGGGCTTGGAATAGCATAAGTTTAATTTCTTTTTTTTTTTTTTTTGAGGTAGGGTCTCACACTGGTTCAGGCTGACCTGGAATTCACTATGTAGTCTCAGGGTGGCTTTGAATTCATGGTGGGCGATCCTCCTACCTCTGCCTCCTGAGTGGTGGGATTAAAGGCGTGCACCACCACGCCCGGCAAGCTTAAGTAATTTCTTTTGCATAATTAAACTAAGGCCTTATTTAAATGGTCTTCATTTTTTGTTACTGAATGGATTTTTCATGTCACTGAATTAAATTTTGCAAACATTGCAAAATGCCTGCAGGTAAGAGCTGTGACGCTGTGCTTTGAGCCACAGAAGTTTGTGTGCTTACATCTTTTTCTTTTTGAAAATTCTGTAATGTGGTATAGTTTATTCAATAAGTGTGCTGGATGGTAGAGTATTTTGTCGGTTAACTATGTGCACACTGTAAATATTGCTATTTAGGCAAAGAAAACTTTTTTTTTTTTTTTAGTTTTTTGAGATAGGGTCTAGCTGTAGTCCAGGTTGATCTGGAATTCTCTATGTAGTCTCAGGGTGGCCTAAAACTTACAGGGATCCTCCTACCTCTGCCTCCTGAGTCTGGGATTAAAGGTATGTGCCACCACATGTGGCTAAGATAACTTTTTTTTTTTAAAGACAAACTCATTTTAATTTTATTTAATATTTTTTATTTATTTTTATTTGAGACACAGAGAGAGGGAGAGAGAGAGAATGGGCGTGCCAGGGCCTCTAGTCACTGCAAAGGAACTCCAGACGCATGTGCTACCTTGTGCATCTTTCTAGTCACTGCAAAGGAACTCCGGACGCATGTGCTATCTTGTGCATCTGGCTTGCCTGGGACCTGGAGAATAGAACCTGGGTCCTTAAGCTTTGCAGGCAAGCACGTTAACTACTAAGCCATCTCTCCAGCCCTAAGATAACTTTTAAAAACATTATTATTTGCGAGTATATGTATATATATGGATGTGCCAGGGTCTCTTGCTGCTGCAAATGAATGCCAGATACATACACCACTTTGTCTGGCTTTATGTGGGTGCTGGCAAGTTGACTCCAGACTGGGAGGCTTTTTCAAACAAGTGTTTTTAACCACTGAGTCATTTTCTCAATCCAAATATTTTTAATGTAGTTGCAAAATTCCATTATATTTCATTGTCAAAGAAATATTAACAACTTGGGCTGGGTGTGGTGGTGCATGCCTTCACTCCTAGGACTCAGGAGGCAGAGATAGGAGGATTTCTTTGAGATTGAGGTCAGCCTGGAACTACAGAGTGAGTTCCAGGTCAGTCTAGGATAAAGTGAGATACTGCCTCAAAAACAAACAAACAAAAAAGAAACATTAACAACTTTGTTACCTGGATAAAGATGTATTGTGCTAATTATGCCTTCATTGCATTTTAAATTTCACTTAGTTTATTTTTTCAAGTATATTATTCAGCTGGAGGATTATTATTTTATTTTATTTTTGGTTTGGTTTTCTAGTTAGGGTCTCACGTGGCTTATGTGGGTCCTGGGGAATTGAACTGAGGTCCTTTGGCTTTACAGGCAAACACCTTAACTGCTAAGCCATCTCTCCAGCCCCTTGGAAGCAATTTTAAATATAAATTTATTTTTAAAAATAAAGTTTAAAAATAAAATATAACCAGGTGTGGTGACACACACCTTTGATCCCAGCGCTCAGGAGCACAGGTTAGTAGATCACTGTGAGTTTCAAGCCCACCCTGAGACTACATAGTGAATTCCAGGTCAGCTTGAGCTAGAGCAAGACCCTACCTCAAAAAATAAACAAAAAGTGCTGGAGAGATGGCTTAGCAGTTAAGGAGCATGCCTGCAAAGCCAAAGGATCCCAGTTCGACTCTCCAGGACCCACATAAGCCAGATGTACATGGTGGCACATGCATCTGGAGTTTGTTTGCAGTGGCTGGAGGCCCTGGTGTGCCCATTCTTTTTCTCTCTCTCCCTCTGTCTCAAATAAATAAATAAATAAATAAATAAATAAATAAATAAAATAAAATCTTTCAAAAAAGCATAAAAAGTGCTTTCTTATCTATGTGAAGTTTTGCTATTAGAATATTGGATTGTTTTCTTGAAACCCACTCACTGAGTTTCCTTAAAACAGATGCTTTACATTTTCCTGAGAAAAGTTTGCCCGTAGTGGTTTACAATAGGATCAGTTTCTGGCACCCTGTTTGTTACATGATGTCATTGTCCCCTGGATGTCTTTGATGTTTTCTGGCATTTGACGATAACTATTCCTTGAAGGGTTATGTAGTTACTAATCTGATTTTGTTTGGGCTTGCCTTTCAGAAATTCTAAGTAGGCTGTTCATTTTCTCCGAGTGATCACTTCTGCTATTTCGACTCTAGATGGCACTGCCGTCCAATATTGCTATGCATTGCAGTAGTGTTTTCCCTGTTTTAGCACTAGGGGGCGATCCAAACTAGGTCCTTTTCTTTCTTTCCTTCTTTCCCTTCTTTTCTTCCTTCCTCCCTCCCTCCCTCCCTTTTTCTTTCTTTTGCGGTAGGGTGTCACTCTAGCCTAGGCTCACCTGGAATTCACTATGTAGTCTCAGGATGGCCTTGAACTCACAGTGATCCTCCTACCTCTGCCTCCCGAGTGCTGGGATTAAAGGTGTGTTGCCACCATGCCAGGCTCAAGCTAGGTCTTTCATAAAATGTACAATTGATGTGTTGGTCACCCTGGAATGTGGGGCATGGGGAATAGAATATATTCGTATATCTAAAAATGGCAGTCTTTCCTTATAAGCTCCATCATGGGTACAAAGAAAGCCCAAACTCATCTGTACAGGATTCTTCTCAGGGTGGGACAGAATCACTATGGGAGGATCTAACCTTGTTTTTTTGTTTTTGTTTTTGTTTTTCGAGGTAGGGTCTCTGGTCCAGGCTGACCTGGAATTAACTCTGTAGTCTCAGGGTGGCCTTGAACTCATGGCGATCCTCCTACCTCTGCCTCCCGAGTGCTGGGATTAAAGGCGTGCGCCACCACGCCCGGCTTGGTTTTGTTTTTTAATTAAAATTTTTTTTGTTTATTCTTATTTACTTATTTGAGAGCGACAGACAGAGAGAAAAAGAAGGAGAGAGAGAGAGAGAGAGAGAGAGAGAGAGAGAGAGAGAATGGGCGTACCAGGGCCTCCAGCCACTGCAAACGAACTCCAGATGCATGCGCCACCATGTGCATCTGCCTTAAATCTGTCCTGGGGAATCTAGCCTCAAACTGAGGTTCTTAGGCTTCACAGGCAAGCGCTTAACCGCTAAGCCATCTCTCCAGTCCCTTAAAAATTTTTTTAATTTCATTTATTTATTTGAGAAAGAGAGAATGGGCGTGCCAGGACCTCTAGCCACTGCAAATGAACTCCAGAAGCATGTGTCACCCCATGCATCTGGCTTATGTGGGTCCTGGGGAATCGAACTTGGGTCCTTTGGCTTTGCAGGCAAGTGTCTTAACCTCCAAGCTATATCCCCAGACCTATCCTGGTCTTCTAAGTCTGGCTCATGGCCACCAATGCTGCACTGCACCCTGAGCCCACAGCCTCTCAAGATCTTCACATTGCTGGGACAGGACCAAGACTCACATTGCCATGGGCTGCTTAGTGTTGAGGTAGACTTACGGCCATGACTGCTTCTAGCTGCCACAGGGGATGGAATAGAAGTCCAATAGACAGGGCCATGGATCTTCTAACACTGGGGTGCCTTCAGAGGCGCCATCAGTGGGCACAGTGACGGATGATGGGCTGTTACAGTGCAACGTTAGCGTTCACTCTACCTGGCACTGTATTCTGAGTTCTGACTGACTCTCAGCAAGCAAAATTTTGCCCCACAGAATGCTGCCTGAGGTTGGGTACTGTTGGTGAAAAGCAGCAATCCTCAAAGAACAACATATTCCATTTTCTCAGACCACTTTGTATCCATTTCATGCATCTCCAGTTGTTATATGTGGAATGACTGGATTCACTATATACTTGCTTTGTGATATGCAACATGGAACAACCTCAGACACACACACAAAAATTCGAATCCAAGGCCAAGTGTGGTGGCCCAAGCCTTTAATCCCAGTACTCAGGAGACTGAGGTTGGAGGATACCTGCGTACTCATCTCAAGCCTCCTCCTTCCGGCCTCCCAAGTGCTGGGATTAAAGGCACGTGCCACTATGCTGGGCTATGGTCTGTCATTGTATTCCATTCTTCTTAAGGGGATCGAGTAGAAACCTGATAGGGTTTAAATCAAACTCTTCTAATATGGTGGAAGATTTGAACTGCAACCTCTGTCTCCTAGGGTCTCTTTAGGGACACTGCTGAAACACTGAGTCCGTGTTTTCAGAATGCCAATTCTTGTGAAGATTTGAGATTTTTCTCCCATTGGCTTTGTCCAATCTCTTGAGTTTTGGCAGCCCCAGCCTCCAACTTCTACCCAACCTAAGACTTGTCACTCTGGCTGTGTTTCTCTTCTTCCCAAACACCTCACCATCTGGAAGATAGCTACAGAACACTTGAATTAAATAGTCTTTCACTTAGTATCCTTTTGTTACTTACATTTTTACGACAATACCATGCTGTTTGTGTTACTATGTCTCTGTAACATGTCTTAAAATCAAATATTGTGAGTTGGGCCTGGTGGTACATGCCATGGATCCCATCACTTTAGAAGCTGAGATAGGAGGAACTCCATAAATATAAGTCCAACCTGGGCTACAGAGTGAGTTCCAGGTCAGCCTGGGTTAGAGTGAGACCCTGCCTCCAAACAACAATATCAAAAAAGACAGGAAAAAAATTAAAAAATGAAAAGTTAATGTATTAGCCATTATGATGTAGTACTACAGAAAAATAAATAAATTAGCATGGTATGGTGGCTCATACCTTTAGTCCTAGAACTTAGGCGGCTGAGATTGGAGAATTGCTGTGTGTTTAAGGTCAGCCTGAGCTACAGAGTAAATTCCAGGTTATCCTGGGCTAGAATGTCTCACAAAGGAAAAAAAATTAAGAAACAAAATATTCAATTAAATTAAAAGATAGGGTCGTAGAAATGGCTGCTTGAAAAGCCTGACAGCTTGGGTTTGATTCCCTCATACCCACATGAAACCAGATGCACAAAATGAAACATACTCCTGGAGTTCACTTGCAGTGACAAGAGCAAGAGGCCCTAGTGCAACCCATTCCCCCCAACCCTCTTTCTGTGCTTGTAAACAATAAATAATCTATAAAAAAGATAAAATTTGGGCCACTCTGAGATTACATAGTGAATTCCATGTTAGCCTGGGGCTAGAGCTAAACTGTACCTTAAAGAATAACAACAACAAAAAAAGGTAGCCAGGCATGGTGGCACATGCCTTTAATCCCAGCACTCAGCACTCAGGAGGCAGAGGTAGGAGCATTACCATGAGTTCAAGGCCACCCTGAGACTACATAGTGAATTCCAGGTCAGCCTGAGCTAGAGTGAGACCCTACCTTGAAAAACCAAAAGAAAAAAAAAAGATAAATTTGTGGGCTGGGGAGATGGACCTGTGGTTAAAGGTACTTGCTTGCAAAACCTGCTGGTCCAGGTTCAATTTCCTAGCCACAGACAGTGCCAAGAGAACCTGGCACACCCACATACACATTCATATATATGCAAATAAATACATTAAAAATAATCTTATTTGAGAGAGTGAGAGAGGCATACATAAAGAGAGAAAGTGCACGAGAGAAAGAGAGAGAGAGAGGGAGAGAATGGGCATGCCAAGGCCTCTAGCCCCTGCAAACGAAACTCCAGTCACATGCACCACCTTGTGCATCTGGCTTACATGGGTACTGGGGAATTTAACCTGAGTCCTTAGGCTTCGCAGGCAAGTGCCTCAACCACTAAACCATCTCTCCAGCCCCATAAATAATTTTTTTTTTTTGAGGTGGGGTCTCATTCTAGCCCAGGATGACCTGGAATTCACTATGTAGTCTCAGGGTGGCCTTGAACTCTTGATGATCCTCCTACCTCTGCTTCTCAAGTGCTGGGATTAAAGGCGTGTGCCACCACATGTGGCTAATTTTTTTTTTTTTTTTTTTTTGGTTTTTCGAGGTAGGGTCTCATTCTACCTCAGGCTGACCTGGAATTCACTACGTACTCTCAGGGTGGCCTTGAACTCACACCGATCCTCCTACCTTGCCTCCCAAGTGCTGAGATTAATGGTGTGCACCACCACTCCTGGCTAAAATTTTTTTTTTAAGATAAAATTGGAAACATATCCTCTCAGAGGGTGATGAAAGGTAGATTTGGTTTACTTGTGACATTATTTATCAACAACTATGTGACTTCATTTGGGAAAATTTACTTAATACACCTGAATGTATCTGAGGTACAATAACCCAGTGATAATAGTTCTAATTTCTTTAATATATGCTCACTATTTGCTTTTCACATGACTTTTTTTCTTTATTTTTATTTTTTTGAGGTAGGGTTTCACTCTAGCCCAAGCTGACCTGGAATTTGCTATGTAGTCTCGGGGTGGCCCTGAACTCACAGTGATCCTCCTACCTCTGTCTCCTGAGTGCTGGGATTAAAGGTGTGCACCACTATGCCCAGCTCTGACTTTATTTTTTTATCCTAATTAAAAGCTTTTTAACTCTGTTTTATTTAAGCAAAATGAGAACATCCGTTGCTTAACCACACGTGACCATTTTGGGTTTGAATGTTTGCCCACCCAGTTGGTGACCAAATCTCTCCAGAAAGGGTTTACTTTTAATATTCTCTGTGTGGGTAAGTGTCAATCACTACATTTAAATTATAGCTACATTTTCCTCCTACTCATTTCAATGGATGTAAAAAAATGCATAATATTTTTGTTGTGTCTTGATTTCTGTCTTCCTTGTCATGTTTTTCTTTTTACTTTTTTTTATTTATTTGTAAGCAGAGAAGATAGAGATAGAGAGAACAGAGAGAGAATGAGCACACCAAGGTCTCTAGCCACTGCAAACAAACTCCAGATGCATGTGTCACTTTGTGCCATCTGCCTTTACATGGGTACTGGGGAATAGAACCTGGGTTTTCAGGCTTTTCAGGCAAGTGCCTTAACTGCTGAGCCATCTCTCCAGCACTTCTCAGACTTTTTATTTAAACATTTAAAAGCTTCTCAGTGTTCTTCAAACTCTGACATAGTATAGTATGTATTTTCTTTCTGTACTAGGTTATTAACCAAGGGAATCATAGCTTCCAAGTATGTTTTCAGGGACTTTCTAGTGTGACCCTTGATTTATGAATTGGAAGTAAATATAATTTCAATCAACAAACTATAATTTGCATAAAATTATGGACTATAATGTGGTGTTTTGATATTTGAATACAATATGGAATGATTGAATTAAGCAAATTAGCATACCCATTACTTTATTCCCTTCCCTTATCATTTCTAAACAAATTTATTTATTTTAAAGAGAGAAAGAGGCAGATTATATATATATATATATATATATATATATATATATATATATACATATATATATATATATATATAAAGAGAGAGAGAGAGAGAGAGAGAGAGAGAGAGAGAGAGAGGGAGAGAGAGCATGTGCATGTCAGGGCCTTCAGCTACTACAAACAAATTCCAAATGCATGTGCCACCTTGTGCATCTGGCTTATGTGGGTACCAGGGAAAACCTGGGTCCTTAGGCTTTGCAGACAAGTGCCTTAACTGCTAAGCCATCTCTCCAACTTTATTTATTTATTTTTTGAGCGGAGGGAGAGAATGTGTGTGCATGTGTGTGTGTGTGTGTGTGTGTGTGTGTGTGAGAGAGAGAGAGAGAGAGAGAGAGAGAGAATGAGAACGGGTGTGTCAGAGCTTCTTTTCATGACAATCTCTGGACACATGCATCACTTTGTACATCTGGCTCTACATGGGCACTGGGGAATTGAACTTGGGAAGGCAAGCTTTGCAAGCTTGTGCTTTTAACCTCTGAGCCATCTCCCCAGACCCACTTGCCATTTTTATTTCCTTTTCTGATTTTTTGAGGTAGGGTCTCACTCTAGCTTAGGCTAACCTAGAATTTACTATGTAGTCTCAGGGTGGCCTCGAACTCTTGGTGATCCTTACTTCTGTCTCCTGAGTGCTGGGATTAAAGGTGTGCTCCACCACACCCTGCTCCACTTTTTTTTCTTAATTTTTATTAACATTTTCCATGATTATAAAAAATATCCCATGGTACTACCCTCCCTCCCCCCACTTTCCCCTTTGAAATTCCATTCTCCATCATATCCCCTCACCATCTCAATCAGTCTCTCTTTAATTTTGATGTCATGATCTTTTCCTCCTCTTATGATGGTCTTGTGTAGGTAGTGTCAGGCACTATGAGGTCATGGATATCCAGGCCATTTTGTGTCTGAAGGGAGCACGTTGTAAGGAGTCCTACCCTTCCTTTGGCTCTTACATTCTTTTTGCCACCTCTTCCGCATTAGACCCTGAGCCTTGGAAGGTGTGATCGAGATGTTACTCAGTACTCCAGTCACTTCTTTCCAGCACTATGATACCTTCTGAGTCATCCCAAGGTCACTGCCATCTGAAAAGAGAAGATTCTCTACCCAAAGTGAGAGTAGCGTTAATATAAGGGTATAAATATTAAGAAAAGTGCGTACTGGGCAGTTTGATAAGCATAGTATATACATTTTTCCAGACATCAGCAGATGTTACACCCCTAGGGCTCATGACTACCCCTGTTTTAAGTTTTCAGTATCAGGGATGTATTCCCCCCCATGGAGTGGGCCTCCAGTCCAATTGGAGGGCAGTTGGTTTCCACCATGACAGACATGCCACTATTGCACCCGTTGGCTCATTTGGCCTGGCTGGCCAAATATAAGGCTTGTAGTGTCCACTGTTGAGTATCTTCACTAGTGGTATCTCTTTCTCCCATTGAACTAAATGTAGAATGGTTTCTTCCTGCTTTCTCTCAGCTGGTCTACATGGAGGAGGTTATCAGCTCAGTTCCAGCAGAATTTCTCAGTGGCCTTGCCACCCAAGTATGTGGAGTTTTCAGCAATAGGGTCTTACCATCTATTCCTGGTGGGAAACCAAGGACCTCAGCAATGGCCTATAATGTTTTGGGGCATCAGGAACCTCCCTGGCCAACAACTCCTGGAGGTATCTCATCCCTGGCACTGAAAATTTTCTAACAACGATCTATGGCTTCTGACTGTTCCATTGTCCAAAACCAGTGGATTCCATATGATTTATTTGCATTCTCTTAGATTTTGATTAGCCCTCCCTCCACCTTTCCTTTAGTCAATCTCTTCCCCTGACCTCACTTTGGGCCTTTTCACCCCCGTTAATCTATTCTTCTACTTACATATATACAATATCAACCTATTAAGTACCCTCCTCCCTTCCTTTCTCTTCCCTTTATATCTCCTTTTTAACTTACTGGCCTCTGCTACTGAGGTTTTTCCTTCTCACACAGAAGTCCAATCGTCTGTCTGCTCCACTTTTTTTAAAGGGAAAGATTTGAAATTTATTTTCCAGCCATTTTAAAATATATATTATTGTTACTTGTGGTTTCTAAATTTATTCCTCTTGTCTATTTACAATTTTTTTAATCAATAAATCTTCATCCCACCCTCACAGCTTCTAGTCATCACTCACCCTTTATTTTTATTTTTTATTTATTTTACAGAGAGTGAGCGAGTGAGAGACAGAGAGAGAGGGAGATTATTGGTGTGCCAGGGCCTCAGCCATTGCAGTGGAACTTCAGACACTTGTGCCACCTAGTGGGCATGTTTGACCTTGCGCTTACCTCACTTTTGTGCATCTGTCTTACTTGGAATCTGGAGAGTCCAACATGGGTCCTTGGGCTTCGTAGGCAAGTGCCTTAACTGCTGAGCCATCTCTCCAGCCCTATCCTTTAGTTTTTTTTTTTTTTTGGGGGGGGGTTAAGGTAGAGTCTCACTCTAGCCCAGGCTGACCTGGAATTCACTATGGAGTCTCAGGGTGGCCTCAAACTCACAGCGATCCTCCTGCCTCTGCCTCCTGAGCACTAGGATTAAAGGAGTGCGCCACCTTGCCTGGCTCTACCCTTTACATTTTTTGTTTATTTGTTTGTTTTTCAAGTTAGGGTTTCATTCTAGCCCAGGCTGACCTGGAATTCACTATGTAGTCTCAGGGTGGCCTTGAACTCACCATTAAAGGGATTAAAGGTGTGTGCCACCACGCCTGGCTACCCTTTACTTTTTAAAAATATTTTTACTTATTTATTTACAAGCAAAGAGAGAAAGAGAGAGAGAGAGAGAGAGAGAGAGAGAGAGAGAGAGAATGGGTGTGCCAGTGCCTCCAGATGCATGCACCACTTTGTGAATCTGGATTTATATGGATACTGTGGAATTGAACTCAGGTTATTTTGCAGGCAAGTGCCTTAACCACTGAACAATCTCTCCAGTCCTCTACCCTTTACTTCTATGAGTATGATCTCTTACTTTAGATTTTGGGATCCATTTAAGCCACTATGGGGTTAAGAGCCATCTAATGCCTCTGTGATAATGTGTCTTTGTTTATTACAGGAGAAACTGGAATTGGAAAATCAACACTGATTAACACCCTGTTTAATACTAATTTGAAAGATAGCAAATCTTCCCATTTTTACTCAAATGTTGGACTCAAAGTTAAGACATATGAACTTCTGGAAAGAAATGTGCCATTGAAACTGACCATTGTGAAAACAGTGGGGTATGGTGACCAGCTAAGCAAAGAGGCCAGGTTAGTGTTTCCTTCCTTCCTTCCTTTTTTCTTTCTTTCTTTCTTTTTTGAGGTAGGGTCTCATTCTAGCCCAGGCTAACCTGGAATTCACTATGCAGTCTCATGCTGGCCTCAAACTCATGGCAATCCTTCTCTTACCTTTGCCTCCCAAATGCTGGGATTAAAGGCATGCACCACCATGCACAGCTTTACAATGTTTTTAAATTAACTTTTTTTTTTTTTTTTGAGGTAGTGTCTCACTTTAGCCCAGGCTGACCTGGAACTCACTCTGTAGTCCCAGGTTGGCCTCAAACTCACATCCATCCTCCTACCTCTGTTTCTCGAGTGCTGGGATTAAAGGCATGTGCCACTATACCTGGCCTCCTTTAATTAATTAATTAATTAATTTTCAAGCAGAGAGAGAGAGAGAGAGAGAGAGAGAGAGCAAGCACGAACAGAGACAGACAGAGAGAATGAGGGTCTTTTGTTGGTAGTGCCAGGCACTGTAAGGTTATGGATATCCAGGCCATTTTGTGTCTGGGAGAGTGCATTGTAAGGAGTCCTACCCTTCCTTTGGCTCCTAAATTCTTTCTGCTGCCTCTTCTGCAATGGACCCTGAGTCTTGGAAGGCGTGATAGAGATGTTTCAGTGATGAACACTCCTCTGTCACTTCTCAGCACCATGATGCCTTGTGAGTCATCCCAAGGTTACCACCATCTGAAAAGAGAAGCTTCTTTAACCAAAAGTGAGAGTAGCATTAATATATGGGTATGAACATTAAGAAAAGTGCTTACCAGGCAGTTTGGGTAGACTTTAATACTTTCGTAGTTAATGTTCTTAACAAATTGATATTCTAAGGCCAGGTGTGGTGGTACACACCTTTAATCCCAGCACTTTGGAGGCAGAGGTAGGATGATCACTGAGTTCGAGGCCACCCTGAGACTACATAGTGAATTCCAGGTTAGCCTGGGCTAGAGTGAGACCCTACTTTGAAAAAAAAAGTGATATTATGGGCTGGACAGATGCCTCAGTATTAAGATCCTTGATTACAAAACCTAACAGCCTGGGTTCAGTTCCCTAGTACCCACATAAAGCCAGATGCATAGAGTGGTGCATACAGGTGGAATTCATTTGCAGTGGCTAGAGGCTCTGGCATGCTCATTCTGCTTGCAAAAAAATAAAATATATTTTTGCCGGGCGTGGTGGCGCACGCCTTTAATCCCAGCACTCGGGAGGCAGAGGTAGGAGGATTGCCGTGAGTTCGAGGCCACCCTGAGACTCCATATTGAATTCCAGGTCAGCCTGGGCTAGAGTGAGACCCTACCTCGAAAAACCAAAAAAAAAAAAAAAAAAAAAATATATATATATATATATATTTAAATTGATATTTTAATTTAAAAATTGTATGTATGTATTTATTTATTTGCACATATGTGTGTGTGTATGTGTGTACCAGGGCTTATTGCTACTGTAATTATGTAGTCTCAGACTGGCCTTGAGCTCACAGTGATCCTCCTTCTACTGCTTCCCTAGTGCTGGGATTAAAGGTGTGCACCATCACACCTGCTTCTTGCTACTGTAATTAAATGCTTGTATGGCTTTATGTTGGTGGCTGGAAAATTGAACCCAGGATGGCAGAGTTTGCAAGCAAGCTCCTTTAATTCCTTAGTCATACCCCAAGGCCCAAGAAATTGACATTTTAAAAAATAAATTTTGGGCTGGAGGGATGGTTTAGCGGTTAAGACATTTGCCTACAAAGCCAAAGGACCCAGGTTCAATTCCCCAGGACCCACATTAGCCAGAAGCACAAGGAGGTGCATGTGTCTGGAGTTCGTCTGCAGTGGCTGGAGGCCCTGGCGCACCCATTCTCTCTGTCAAATAAATAAATAAAAATAAAATATTAAAAAAATTTTGGTGGGGTGTGGTGGTGCATGCCTTTAATCCCAGCATTAAGGAGGCAGAGGTAGGAGGATTGCCATGAATTGGAGGCCACCCTTAGATTACATAGTGAATTCCAGGTCAGCCTGAGCTAGAGTGAGACCCTACCTCGATAAACCAAAATAATAAAATAAAATAAATTTTGGGCTGGAGAGATGACTTAGTGGTTAAGGGGCTTGCCTGCAATGTCTAAGGACCCAGGTTTGATTCTCCAGGTCCCACATAAGCCAGATGCACATGGTGGCACATGTGTCTGGAGTTTGTTTGCAGTGGCTAGAGGCCCTGTTGTGCCCATTCTCACACACTCTCTCTCTGTCTCAAATAAATAAAAATAGATATAAAAATTTTTATTTCCTTATTTATTTGCAAGTGTGTGCTGTGTATAATTGTGTCCTGCTTTATGTGGATGCTAGAGAATTGAACCCAGCCCATCGGGTTTTACAAGTAAGCCAAAGGACCCAGGTTCAATTCCCCAGGAACCACATTAGCCAGAATGTGGCTGAGATCTTAATACTGAGGCATCTGTCCAGCCCAGAATATCACTTTTTTTCAAAGTAGGGTCTCACTCTAGCCCAGGCTAACCTGGAATTCACTATGTAGTCTCAGGGTGGCCTCGAACTCCAGCCACTGCAGACGAACTCCAGACGCAATTTGGCTGGGTCCTTTACCTGTAACTAATGAGCCATCTCCATAGCCCAGAGCTTAACTTTTTGCTTTGTTTTGTTTTGTTTTCAAGGTAGGATCTCACTGTAGCCTAGGCTGACCTCAAACTCACTCATTTGTCCCAAACTGGCCTTGACTTCACAGTGATCCTCCTACCTCAGCCTCGGGGAGTGCTGGAATTAGAGGTGTGTGTCACCAAACCCGGTGAGATTGACCTTTTTTTTTTTCTTAAGTTTTGAAGGTAGGGTCTAACTCTAGCTAAGGCTCATCTGGAATTCACTCTATAGTCTCAGGATGGCCTTGAACTCATGTCAATCCTCCTACCTCTGCCTCCTGAGTGCTGGGGAGATTGACATTTTTTTTTTACATCGTTATTATATTTTTCTCTTAAGATTTTGAATTAACCAATTATAACCAACATCTTAGCTGGCATGGTGATGCATGCCTATAATTCTAGCACTTGACAGCCTAAGTCAGGAAGATCACTGTGAGTTTGCTGCCAGCCTCAACTGTGTAGTGAGTTCCAAGGTAGCATGGATTACAGAATGAGACCTTATCTCAAAAAAGCCTAATCAGGGGCCTGGAGAGATGGCTCAGCAATTAAGGCGCTTGCCTGCAAAGCCTAGTGACCGAGGTTCAATTCTCCAGTACCCACATAAAGCCAGATATAGAAAGTGATGCATATGGCTGGAGTTAATTTGTAGTGGCAGGAGACCCTGACACACCCATTCTCTCTCTCTCCTCACAAATAAAGAACTATTTTTAAAAATCAGACTGGGGGCTGGAGGGATGGCTAAGCAGTTAAGGCATTTTCCTGCAAAGCCAAAGGACCCAGGTTCGATTCCCCAGGACCCACGTTAGCCAGATGCACAAGGGGGCGCACGTGTTTGGAGATCATTTGCAGTGGCTGGAGGCCTTGGCAAGCCCATTCTTTTCGTATGGATCATCATGCACCCTCTTTCCCTTGTCCTGCACCCATCCCATTGGGGACCCTCCTCAGTGGTGTTGAAGGTATTCCCTACGGGGTTGTGGTTTATGGTTTTTATTTTTATTAATTTTGGGTACTGAGTATTGAACTCAGGGCCTCACCCATGCCATGTAGTCTACTACCAAGCTACACCCCCAGGTTGAAAATACCTTTTTTTTTTTTGGCTTTTTGAGGTAGGTTCTCACTCTGGTCCAGGCTGACCTGGAATTAACTATGTAGTCTCAGGGTGGCCTCGAATTCTCGGCAATCCTCCTACCTCTGCCTCCCGAGTGCCTCCCGAGTGCTGGAACTAAAGGCGTGTGCCACCATGCCCTGCTGAAAATATCTTTGTATGGATATGCAGTGAATACATTTTATAAAGTGATAAACTGTTTAGCACACTTATTAACTGTTAAATGGCGAAAAAAAAATCAGACTATCAGACTATGATTTAGTTAATTTGTTTGCTAATGGTATAAATAACCACTTTTTAGCTACAAGCCAGTAGTTGAGTACATAGATGCTCAGTTTGAGGGGTACCTTCAGGAAGAGCTGAAGATTAAACGCTCCTTGGCTGACTTCCATGACTCTCGCATCCATGTCTGCCTCTACTTCATTGCACCTACGGGACATTCCCTGAAGTCCCTGGACCTGATAACCATGAAGAGCATTGACAGCAAGGTGAGTCTGATAAGTGATGCATCTTTCAAGATTCAATATCTGTGTTAGGATAACATATCTTGAAGCCTTTATATGCAACTACCAATTTATTTATTTATTATTATTTTTAAAAATATATTTTATTTATTTATTTGAGAGAGAGAAAGAGGGAGAGAGAGAGAGAGAGAGAGAGAGAGAGAGAGAGAGAGAGAGAATGGGCATGCCAGAGCCTCCAGCCACTGCAAATGAACTCCAGATGTGTGCGCCCCCTTGTGCATCTGGCTAATGTGGGTCCTGGAGAGTTGAACAGGGATCCTTTGACTTTGCAGGAAAACACCTTAACCTCTAAGCCATCTCTCCAGCCCTATTTATTATTAATTTTTTTTGAGGGGAGTTCGAGGTTGGGTTGTTGCCCAGCTGCAACTACCTATTTATTACTTGGTGGCATATGCTTATATATATATAATTTTTTCTGTTACTCTTGGAAATAGTTGGATGAATTTTTCTAGGACTTCCTTAATAAGATGCCAGAGTGTGTGGCTTAAATAGTTAAAAAAAAATTGTTTTCTCATAATTCTGGAGGCTAGAAGATTAAGGTAACACCAGGCTTTATTGCTTCTGAAACCTTTCAGATAGCTGCCTCCTTCCTTCATTATATGCACTTTCTCTTGATGTCCATATGTCCAATTTTCTTTTTCTTTTTGATTGTTAAAAATGTATTTTTTAGCTGGGTGTGGTGGTGCACGCCTTTAATCCCAGCACTTGGGAGGCAGAGGTAGGAGGATCGCTGTGAGTTCAAGGCTACCCTGAGACTACATAGTGAATTCCAGGTCAGCCTGGGCCAGAGTGAGACCTTACCTCGAAAAACCAAAAAAAAAAAAAAAAAAGTATTTTTTATTTTTATTTATTTATTTATTTCAGAGAGAGAGAGAGACAGAAAGAAAGAGGCAGATAGATTGAGAGAGATAAAGATTGATAGATATGTATGTAGGGGCCTCCAGCCCCTACAAACAAACTCTAGACACATGTACCACCTTGTGCATCTGGCTTACGGTCCAGGGGTATCAAACACAGGGGCCCTTTGGATTTGCAGGCAAGTGCCTTAACCACTATGCAATCTCTTCATCCTTTCAAATATTTTTGTTAATTTACTTGCAAGCAGAAAGATACGGAGAGAGAAGGGGGTGGGGGGTGGGGAGAGAGAGAGAGAGTTGTGCACCAGGGCCTCTAGCCACTGCAAACTCCTGATGAATGCACCACCTTGTGTATCTGGCTTATGTGGGCACTGGGGAATTGAACCTGGGTCAATTGGCTTTGCAGGCATGCACCTTAACTGCTAAGCCATCTCTTCAGCCCTCCAGTCCTCCTTTTTTCCTTTTTCTCTTTCTTTCTTTTTTTTTTTGAGGTAGGGTCCTTGCTCTAGCCCAAGCTATCTTCAATTTACTATGTAGTCTCAGGGTGGCCTTGAACTCATGGCAATCATCCTACTTCTGCTTCCCAAGTGTTGGGACTAAATGCATGCATCACCATGCCTGGCTCTTTTTTGCTTTTTCAATGTAGCCCAGGCTGTAGCCCAGCTTGACCTGGAATTCACTTTACAGACTCAAGATGTTTTCACACCCACAGTGATCCTCCTAACTCTGCCACCATGCCCAGCTCTTTTTCATTTTTTTTAATTTGAGAGAGAGCGAGAGCGAGCGAGAGAGAGAGAGAGAGGCAGATAGACACACACACAGAGAGAATGGGCATGCCAGGGCCTCTAGCCACTGCAAATGAACTCCAGACACATGTGCCCCTTTGTGCATCTGGTTTACGTGGGTCCTGGGGAATCGAACTGGGATTCTTAGGCTTCACAGGCAAATGCCTTAACCACTAAGCCATTTCCCCAGCCCTCTTTTTGATTTTTTAAAAAAATATTGTATTTATTTATTTGAGGGAGAAAGAGAGCGAGAGAGAGGAAGAGGCAGATATATAGAGAGAATGGATGCACCGGGGCCTCCAGCTACTACAAACGAACTCTAGACACATACACCACCTTGTGCATCTGGCTTATGTGGGTATTGGGGAATTGAACCTGGGTCCTTAGGCTTCACAGACAAGTGCTTTAACCACTAAGCAATCTCTCCTGCACCCTCTTTTTATATTTATTTATTTAAGAGAGAAAGAGAGAGAGAGAAAGAGAGAGAGAGAGGGAGAGAAAGAGGCAGATAGAGAGAAAGAGAGAGAATGGTCATGCCAGGGCCTCTAGCCATTGCAAACAAACTCCAGACGCATGTGCCACCATGTGCATCTGGCTTATGTGGGTCCTGGGGAATCAAACCGGGGTCCTTAGACTTCGTAGGCAAGTGCCTTAAGCTCTAAGCCTCAAAAAAAAAAAAAAAAAAAAAAAAAAAAAAAAAAAAAAAAAGGTCTGGGGAGATGTTTCATTGGGGTAGGAGTGCTTGCCACTTTAGCATGAGGGTTAAAAAAGGCTTAAGACTTGAGTTTGATTTCCCAGAAGCCATGTAAAAAGCTGAGCATAGGGCTGGAGAGATGGCTCAGCATATAAGGAACTTGTCTACAAAGGCTAAGAACCTAAGTTCGATACCCCAGGGCCCACATAAAGGCAGCTGCACAAAGTGGCGCATGTGTCTGGAATTTGTTTGCAGTGGCTGGAGGCCCTGGCACACCCATTCTCTCTCTCTCTCTCTCTATGCCTCTCTTCCAAATAAATAATTTTTTTTACAAAGCTGAGCAGGCTGGACAGATGGCTTGGCAGTTAAGTTGCTTGCTTGTGAAGCCTAAGGGCCCATGTTCAATCTCTCTCCAGATCCCACATAAGCCAGATGCATAAAGGTGAGGCAAGCACAAGGTTGCACATGCCCACTAGGTGGCACAAGCATCTGGAGTTCGATTGCAGTGGCTGAGGCCCTGGCATGCCAATTCTCTCTCTTGCTCTAGCTTAAAAAAAAAAAAAAAAGCTGAGCATAGCCACACACATATATGTAGCCCCACTTCTGCAGAGATGGGAGACTGGAGAATTTCTGGAGCTCACTGACTAAAGAACAGCAGTTCCTGTTAAGGGAGAGATTCTGTCACAAGGAAATACACAGATGAGTGATAGAGAACACTGGACAGTATCCTCTGGCCTCTTCATGAATTTAATCTAGACACACATTACATCATACACTATATCACACATAACCACCCACACATATGAAAATATAAAAGTCAGGAAGATTAAAAACAAAACAAAATTCTCTCTTGCTAGACATGATAGTGCATACCTGTAACTAACAGCAATTTGAATTTAAGGCCATCCTGGGCTCCACGGGACTCTGTCTCAAAAAAAAAAAAAAAAATAGCCAAGTGTGGTGGCACATGCCTTTAATCTTGGCAGAGGTAGGAGGATCACTGTAAGTTTGATGCTACCCTGAGAATACATAGTGAATTTCAAGTCAGCCTGGGCCAGAGTGAGACCCTACCTTGAAAAACAAAAAACAACAAAAAAAGGAATGTTTGTGAAGCCTGAAGATCCAGGTTTGATTCTCCCAGTACCTACATAAGCCAGATGCACACGGTGGTGCATATGTCTGGAGTTCATTTGCAGTGGCTGGAGGCCCTGGCATGCCCACTCTCTCTCTCTCTCTGACAAATAAATAAATAAATACATAAATAAGATATTTTAAAAATAATAAAAACAAAACTCATAAATTTTCTGCACGTTTTGTGATATTTGGACTGAAAACTACAAGATCTTCAAAGGTGAAATTTTGCTCATATTTCCTCTAAATAGGTGAATATCATACCATTGATTGCCAAAGCAGATGCACTTTCTAAAAGTGACCTACAGAGGTTTAAGAGCAACGTAATGAGTGAGCTGATCAGCAGTGGCATCCGGCTCTACCAGTTCCCGGCAGATGATGAGACCAGCGCCTCCACAAATGTAAGCTCCTCATGACTGAGTGTCGATCCTGTCTTGCATGTGCAAACAAGTGCTGCTTGTGCTACCATGGTAGCATTATGTTGGCACTTGCTTCTGTCACAGACAATGAACGATGCGGTTCCTCCCAAAATTCATTGTGGGGAAATGTGTTTCTTTTTCCCCTCCCTTCTTCCTTCTTTTTCTTTTTTTTTTTAAAGTATTTTTCATTTTTATTTATTTATTAGAGACAGAGAGAGAGAGAGAGAATGACTGCACCAGGGCCTCTAGCCACTGTAAACGAGCTCCAGACACATGCACCACCTTGTGTATCTGGCTTACTTGGGACCTGGAGAATTGAACCTGGGTCCTTAGGCTTCACAGGCAAGCACCTTAACCTCTAAGCCATCTCTCCAGCCCCTTCCTTCTTTTTCCTTCTTTCCTCTTGCCTCATGTAGTCCAGTCTAATGTCAAGCTTATTACATAGTTGAGGATGGCCCGAAGTTTGAATCTTCCTGCCTCCACCTCTCAAGAGCTAGGATTACAGGCATGCATTCCCAGTTTATGAGATGCTGGGGGTGGAACCAGGACTTCATACATGCTAGACAAACACTCTACCAACTGACCTACATCTGCATCCCTTATTTTTTTTCTTTTTTTTGCAGCCCTTATTTTATGTTAATTTTTAATTTAGAAAAACATTTTCCAAGAATAAATGTTTTGTTTTTTGAGGCAGTGTTTCTCTCTAGCCCAGGATGACCTGGAATTCACTCTGTAGTCCAGGCTGGCCTCAATCTGTTCACCATCCTCCTACCCCAGCCTCCTAATGTTGGCATTAAAGGCAATGCCATTCAAGCAATCTCTCTAGCCCTAAAATATACTTTTAAATATTTTATTTATTTGAGAGAGAGAGGGAGAGGGAGAAGGATAGAGAGAGAGAGAATGAATATGGGTGCACCAGGGCCTCTAGCCACTGCAAATGAACCCCAGATGCATGTGCTACCTTAGGCTTCACAGGCAAGGACCTTAACTGCCAAGCCACTTCTCTAATCCAGTATAAATATTTGAATGAAGTATTTATGTTGAAGCATGCTTTTATTTTTCTTGGGTATATACCTAAAAGTTGAATTCTTGGGCCAGTCATTTGATGATCTGCTAGGTTGATTTCCAAAACATGTATATCAGTTTAGAATCCCACTAGTAGTATGGATGTATTCTTTTCTTTGCCTTAATTCACATTATATGAACTTAAAAAAAATCTGGCCACACTATTTAATGTCAAGTGGATCTTACTGGCTTTGTTTTGCATTTCCCTGAAGGCCAGAGATGGGAGGTGGCTATTGAAGTAGGGTCTTACGCTACAGCAGGCTGACTTGGAACACACTCTGTAGCCTCAGGCTGCCCTTGAACTCATGGCGATCTTCCTTCCTCTGCCTCCTGAGTGCTGAGACTAAAGGCATGCACCACCACGCCTGCCTTATTTGTCCCCTTTTGTTTTGTTTTGTTTTGTTTTTCTGAGGTAGGGTCTCGCTCTGGCCCAGGCTGACTTGGAATTCACTATGTAGTCTCAGGGTGGCCTTGAACTCATGGCGATCCTCCTACCTCTGCCTCCTGATTGCTGGGATTAAAGGCATGAGCCACCATGCCTGGTTCTTTGCCCATTTATTTTTTTAGAAATTTTTATTTATTTGTTTGAGAGAGAGAGAGAGAATGGGCATGCCAGGGCCTCAAGCCACCGCAAACAAACTCCAGACGCATGTGCCACCTTGTGCATCTGCCTTATGTGGGTCCTTGGGAATCGAACCTGGGTCTTTTGGCTTTGCAGGCAAGCACCTTAACCACCAAGCCATTTCCCCAGCCCCACTTTTTCCATTTTTGATAGACACTTTTGTCTTTTTATTAGAAGTTGCAAGAGTTCCTCTTGTAGTCTTTATTTTTTCCATTTCATTCATTTTTCCTTTATGCCATGAAATAATTACTCCAACTGTCTTCTTTATCCATTATCCAATATCTTCTTTATTGTCTTTATTTATTTGCTCCTGTGTGTGTGTGTGTGTGTGTGTGTGTGTGGGTGGGTGGGTGTGGGTGTGCCAGGGACTCTCATCACTGAAAGAAACACTAGATGTTTGCACCACTTTTTGTGTCTGGCTTATGTGGATGGCTTGGGAACTGAATCCAGATTGGCAGGCTATGCAAGCAAGTGTCTTTAACCACTGAGCAATCCTCTCTATCCTCCAACTCACTCTTTTCCCAATCTCTAGTCATCACAACAATATAGTCAGAATTTTTAAAATGCTATATATGAGAGAGAACCTGCAATTTTTGTCTTTCCTTTTCATCTTATTTCATTCAATATAATGTTGTCCAGGTCCATTCATTTTGCAGCAAGTGATTGCATTGAATTCATCATTAAGGCTGAATAACATTTGATTGGGTATATAGACCCTGTTGTTTTATATCTTCCCACTCATCAGAGGAACCTTGTTTGATCTGATAAATAGTAACACAGTAGGGCTGGAGAGATGGCTTAGCAGTTAAGCGCTTATCTGTGAAACCTAAGGACCCTGTTTTGAGGCTCGATTCCCCAGGGCCCATGTTAGCCAGATGCACAAGGAGGCGCACATGTCTGGAGTTTGTTTGCAGTGGCTGGAGGCTCTGGAGTGCCCATTCTTTCTCTCTATCTGCCTCTTTCCCTCTCTGTCTGTCACTCTCAAATAAATAAATAAAAATGAACAAAAAATAAAAATAAAAAAAATAGTAACACAGTAAACTTGGGCATACAGATACCCTATACATTTTCTTGTATATATACTCAGAAATAGGATAACCGATCATATCATGTGCCTGAGCCTGCCGGCTGAAAAGGTCCGAGCCTGATGGGGAGTGAGGATTAAAGAAAGACAGGAGAAAGAATGAAAGCAAGGACTCCAGTCCAGGACTGAAGCACTGAAATTTATTTCTCAGCAATCCTTTTTTTTTCTCAATTTTTATTAACATTTTCCATGATTATAAAAAATATTCCATGGTACTACCCTCCCTTCCCCCACTTTCCCCTTTGAAATTCCATTCTCCATCATATCCCCTCCCCATCTCTATCAGTCTCTCTTTTATTTTGATGTCATGATCTTTTCCTCCTCTTATGATGGTCTTGTGTAGGTAGTGTCAGGCTCTATGAGGTCATGGATATCCAGGCCATTTTATGTTTGGAGGGAGCACGTTGTAAGGAGTCCTACCCTTCCTTTGGCTCTTACATTCTTTCCGCCACCTCTTCCGCATTAGACCCTGAGCCTTGGACGGTGTGATCGAGATGTTACTCAGTACTCCAGTCACTTCTTTCCAGCACTATGATACCTTCTGAGTCATCCCAAGGTCACTGCCATCTGAAAAGAGAAGATTCTCTACCCAAAGTGAGAGTAGTGTTAATATAAGGGTATAAATATTAAGAAAAGTGCTTACTGGGCAGTTTGATAAGCATAGTATATACATTTTTCCAGACATCAGCAGATGTTACACCCCTAGGGCTCATGACTACCTCTGTTTTAAGTTTTCAGTATCAGGGATGTATTCCCCCCCATGGATCAGCAATCCTGTTTAATATCTTCTTGCAAACAGTTTGCCCATGTACAAAAATTCCATGACCTTCACACAGGTTTCTATCAAAACAACTTCTTTCTGTTACAGAGTTATGCACCTCGACCACTTCTCAGTACACAAGATTATTCCAAGGTTGGGAGAGAAACAAACCCTCTGTTCCCAGCAATACAAGCATAGAGGCTCAAGAACGGTCAGCTCTCACCAGTAACACTGAATGTACATAATCTTGCTTACTTGCAGGTGCAAAAGTCTTATTCCAAACAGCCCAATGCTATGGATTCAAGGCCAGCCCAGTGGCCCCCTACAATCGTGGATTTTTTTTTGAGGTAGGGTCTCACTCTAGCCCAGGCTGAACTGGCACTCACTCTTTAACCCCAGGCTGGCCTCAGACCCATAGCAATCCTCCTACCTCTACCTCCCAAGTGCTGGGATTAAAGGTGGGCACCACCATGCCTGGCCCTAAAAATTATTTCAGCTGATGCATAAGCCCATAAAGTTACATATGAATGTGACACTATGTATTATTTGGATACGTGTATATATTGTATAATGTGTAAGTCAGATTAAACATTTATCTCTCATCATTTTTTTTTGTGGTGAAAACTTTCAGAATGCTTTCTTGTAGCTTTTCAGAATGTATGATAGATTATTGATGTCTGTAGTCACCTACCACACAGCAACACAACAGAATTTTTTTTCAAGGTAAGGTTTCACTCTAGCCTGGGATGACCTGGAATTCACTATGTACTCTCAGGGTGGCCTTGAACTCACAGCGATCCTCCTACCTTAGCCTCCTGAGTGCTGGGATTGAAGGCATGCACCACTACACCTGGCAACAGAATTTTTTTTAAGACGAGATAGTGAGAGTGGTAGAGAGAGAGAGACAATTGGCACGCCAGGGCCTCCAGCCAATGTAATCGAGCTCCAGATGTGTGCGCCACCTTGTGTGCAGGTGCAACTTTGCACAGTTGTGTCACCTTGTGTCTGGTTTACATGGGACCTAGAGAGTCGAACATGAGTCCTTAGGCTTCGCAGGCAAGCACCTTAACCGTTAAGCCATCTCTCTAGCCCAAGGTCAAGAAATTCTATTGTGGGGTGGAGAGATGGCTTATCAGTTAAGGTGCTTGCCTGCAAAGCCTAAGGACCCGGGTTCAATTCTCTAGGTCCTACATAAGCCAGATGCACATGGTGGCACATGCATCTGGAGTTCATTTGCAGTGGCTACAGGCCCCGGCACGCTCATTCTCACACTTTCTCTCTCTGTCCCTCTCTCTGTCTCTAATAAATAAATAAATAAAAATAAATCAGAATTTCTGGACCTTGTCTAATTGACAGCAATCTTCCTACCTCAGCCTTCCAAGTGCTGAGATTAAAGTTCTGAACCATAGGGCTGGAGAGATGGCTTAGTGGTTAAGGCATTTGCCTGCAAAGCCAAAGGATCCTGGTTTGATTCTCCAGGACCCAGGTAAGCTAGATGCACAAGGGGGCACATGCATCTGGAGTTCGTTTGCAGTGGCTGTAGGCCCTGGCGTGCCCATTCTCTCTCTCTCTCCCTGTCTCTTTCTCTTCCTCTTAAATAAATAAATAATAAAAAAATCTAAAGTCCTGAGCCACCATACCTAGCTTGATTGATATTTCTTATAATTCACTATTGTCATATAGCAATGCTACTGATGCTTGCATGTTGACTTTATAGCCAGTCATTTTGCTGAATCTATTTTAGTTTCAATAGTGCTTTTTTTCCCTTTGAAATTTCTTTCTTTCTCTCTTTCTTTTCTTTCTTTCTTTCTTATTTATTTATTTATTTTGAGTTTTTTGATGTAGGATCTCACTGTAGCCCAGGCTGACCTGGAATTCACTATGTAATCTCAGGGTGGCCTCAAACCCATGGTGATCCTCCTACCTCTGCCTCCCAAGTGCTGGGATTAAAGGTGTGCATCATCACGCCCGGCTCCTTTTTCTTTCTTTCCTTCTTTTTTCTTTCTTTGAACTTTCTGACATGTAAAATTGTGGTTATCTGCAAATCAGCAACATCAGGACTTTCTCAACATAGACACCCTTATTTTTTTCACTTGTTCAACTTCTCTGATGAGGACTTTTAGAGCTATGATGACTACAAGTGATGAATGTGGGCATCCTTGGTTCATTCGAATCACTAGGGAGGATTTCAGCTTTCTCTACTTTCAATGTAACAATATACATGGCCTTTATTATGCTGATGAGGTACACTCATTGTATACTTATGTTATCCTTTGTGTGTGCGTGCGCGCGCATGTATGTGAGTGTGGGTGCACACATGTCATAGCACATGCGTGGAAGTCACAGGACAATTTTTAGGTCTGTCCTTGCATTTTATTTCATTGGAGGCAGGGGTTTCTCTCTCTGGATCTCACTCTGCTGTTGTTCCTGCCTGAACTTGCCACAGGCTTCTGGGAAATTCTCCTGTCTCTGCTGCCCCATCTCACCATCAGCACACTACCTTTTTATGTGGGGTTTCGAGATCAAACTCAGGTATACAGGGTTGTGTGGTGAGGGCTTAACCATTGAGCAATCTCCTCTGCCCCTACTAGTTTTATTTTCTTTTACTTATTTATTTATTTTGTTTTTTTGAGGGAAGGTCTTGCTCTAGTCGGGGCTGACCTGGAATTTACTATATAGCCTCAGGCTGGCCTCGAACTCATGGTGATCATCCTACCTCTGCTTCCCAAGTGCTAGATTTAAAGGTGTCACCACACCTGACAATTTGTTTATTTTTTAAAAGTTTCATAAAATATTTTACTTACTCATTTATCTTTTTGAAAGAGAGAGGGATGGAGAGAGGAAGAGGCAGAGAGAAAGGGAGAGGGAGAGAGAGAGAATGGACACAGCAGGGCCTCCAGCCACTGCAAACAAACTCCAGACACATGAGCCATCTTTTGCATCTGGTTTACGTGGGTACTGGGGAATCAAACCTGGGTCCTTAGGCTTCACAGGCAAGTGCCTTAACCACTAAGCCATCTCTCTAGTCCAGTTGTTTCTTTATTAATTTATAAACTACCAGCAATGATACTTTTCATCTCATCAACACTGTCTTTGTGTTTAGGATACAGATAGTATGAGAAAATTATATTTATTAAAATATTTTTTAGCCGGGCATGGTGGCATACAACTTTAATCCCAGTACTTGGGAGGCAGAGGTAGGAAAGTCACTATGAGCTCAAGGGCAGCCTGAGACTACAAAGTGAATTCCAGGTCAGCCTGGGCTGTAGTAATACCTTACCTTGAAACAACAAAACAAAACAAAAATTTATTTACGAGAAAGAGAGAGAAAGAAAGAATGGATACACCAGGGCCTCTTGCTGCTGCAAATGAACTCCGAACACATTTGCTACTCTGTGCATCTGGCTTTATATGGCTATCAGGGGATCAAATCACAGCCTACAGGCTTTGCAAACAAGCATCTTTAACCACTGAGCCATCTACCCAGCCCAGGGAATGTAATTTATATCTATTTTATTTTCTAGGGGCTGTTACCTTTTGCTGTAGTAGGGAGTATGGAGGAGGTGAAAGTTGGAAAGAGGATGGTCAGAGGCCGTCACTACCCTTGGGGAGTTTTACAAGGTAAAGATAATGAAGAAGATCATCTTTTGTGATGACTAAGTAAATATACACCACATAGCATCTAAAATAGCCTTTTAATCTGAGCTGGTATTGGTAACTCTAGCTGTCCTATTAGTTAATGGCTACTAATGAGGAACATAAATCTATTTCATTTAAGCAAATACTACAGTGACCATGATCCATTCTTCATAGGAAATTATCAGAAGTTGGTTTCAGCCAAAATCTACAGAAGCTTGGCAGAATCTTCTTGTTTATTCTAATATGCCATATGCATATATGCATATCATCTACTTTGTGTGAAACCATGCTACTCAGAATGTTGGGGATTGCATTGAACAAAATGGAAGCATTAACATTAATGTTCAAATGTGTTATGTAAAGCCAGGCATGGTGGCACACACCTTTAGTACCAGCACTCGAGAGGCTGAGATAGGAGGACCACTGTGAGTTTGAGACCAGCCTGGGGATACTGAGTGAGTTTCAGGTTAGTCAGCCTTGGTTAGAGTGATACTCTGCCTTGAAGAAACAAAAAAAATTAAACACAGGATTGGAGAGATGGCTCAGCAGTAAAGGCACTTGCCTGCAAAGCCTAAGGACCCAGGTCCAATTCCTCAGTACCCACATAAGCCAGATACACAGGGTGGTACGTGTTTGGAGTTCATTTGCAATGGCTGGAGGCCCTGATGTGCCCTCTCTCTCTCTCAAATAAATATATAAAATATTAAAAAAGCAAAGCCCAATAAATGTTATATAAACTACAACAATTTATAAAGTACATGTTTCTGTTTTTAAATTTTTTTGTTCATTTTTATTTATGTATTTGAGAGAGAGAGAGAGAGAGAGAGAGAGAGAGAGAGAGAGAAAGAGAGGGAGAAAATGGGCCCGCCAGGGCTTCCAGCCACTGCAAACGAACTCCAGACGCATGCGCCCCCTTGTGCATCTGGCTAACGTGGGTCCTGGGGAATTGAGCCTCGAACCAGGGTCCTTAGGCTTCACAGGCAAGCGCCTAACCACTAAGCCATCTCTCCAGCCCTTTCTGTTGTTTTTTTTTTTGAGGTAGGGTCTCACCCTAGCCCAGGCTGACATGGAATTCACTATGTAGTCTCAGGGTGGCCTCAAACTCATGGAGATCCTCCTACCTCTAACTCCTGAGTGCTGGGCTTAAAAGTGTGTGCCACCATGCCCAGCTTATAAAGTACTTTAAAAGATATTTTAATTTATTTATTAGAGAGAGAGAGAGAGAGAGAGAGAGAGAGAGAGAGAGAGAGAGAAAGAATGAGCATGCCAGGGCCTCCAGCCATGACAACAAACTCCAGATGCATGCACCACCTTATGCATCTGGCTTATGTGGGTCCTGGGTAATCAAACCTGGGTCCTTTGGCTTTGCAGGCAAGTGTCTTAACTGCTAAGCCATCTCTCCAGCCCTTATAAAGTACTCTTAATGAGAGAGAGGGAGAATTGGTGTGTCCGGACCTCCAGCCACTGCAATCTAATTCCAGATGTGTGCACTACCTGTGTGCACTTGTGCAGGAGTCAGCTTGTGCATCTGGCTTACATGGGATCTGGGGAGTCAAATATGGGTCCTTAGGCTTTGCAGGCAAGCGCCTTAACTGCTAAGCCATCTCTCCAGCCCTATAAAGTATTTTAAGTGGTTGTTAAAAAAAAGCCTGATAGCCAGGCATGGTGGCGCACACCATTAATCCCAGCACTAGGGAGGCAGAGGTAGGTGGATCACCGTGAGTTCAAGGCCACAAGAGACTACATAGTGAGTCCCAGGTCAGCCTGGACTAGAGTGAGACCTTACCTTGAAAAAAAAAAAGTCTGATGTGGTGGGGTTGGGGAGGGTTGGAGGGATGGCTTGTCAGTTAAGGCTCTTGCCTGAGGACCCAGGTTCAATTCCCCAGTACACATGTAAGCCAAATGCATAAAGTAGCACGTGTGTCTGGAGTTTGTATATAGTGGCTGGAGGCCCTGGTGTGACCATTAGCTCTATATGCCTGTTTCTCTTTTTCCCTCTCTCTTTCTCCCTCCCTCTTTCTCAAATAAGTAAACAAACAAACAAACAAACAAACAAATAAATACAAATTTAAAAGGCCTGTTACTCTAGATTGAATTACCTGTACTCACATAAAGCCACATGCACAACATGACTCATTTGCCTGGAGTTCTTTTGCAATATCAAGAGGCCCTGGTGCGCTATCTCTCTCTCTCCTTGCAAACAAAAATATTTAAGGACTGGTGAGATGGCTTAGCATTTAAAGTGTTTGCCTGAAAAGCCTAAGGACCTAGGTTTAACACACCAGAACCCATGTAAGCCAGGTGCACATGGTGGTGCATGCATCTGGAGTTCATTTGCAGTGGCTAGAGGTCCTGATATGCCCATTCTTTCTCTCTCTCTCTCTTTCTCTCATAAATGAATTCAAAATGCTACTAAAAATATTTTTAAAAAAAGAATAGTGGCTGGGAATATGGCTCAAAGGGTGTTTTAGTTACCTTCACATTGCTGGGACAATGTACCCAAACAAAAGCAAGCAAGTGCCTTAAGTGCTGAGCCATCTCACCAGCTCCAAAGTACATTTTATTTTTTTTTTTGGTTTTCTGAGGTAGGGTCTCACTGTAGTCTAGGCTGACCTGGAATTCACTCTGTAGTCTCAGGGTGGCCTCGAACTCACAGCAATCCTCCTACCTCTGCCTCCCAAGTACTAGGATTAAAGGCATGCGCCACCATGCCCGGCCAAAGTACATTTTTTTTAAAAATTTATTTGAGAATGACAGACAAACAGAGAAAGAAAGAGGCAGAGATAAAGAGAGAATGGGTGCACCAGGGCCTCCAGCCACTGCAAAGGAACTCCAGACGCATGTACCCCCTTGTGCATCTGGCTTATGTGGGTCCTGGAGAATCGAGCCTCAAACTGGGGTCCTTAAGCTTCACAGGCAAGTGCTCAATGGCTAAGGCATCTCTCCAGCCCCACAATTTTTTTTTTTATTGCTCTAGCTCAGACTGACCTGGAATTAGTCTCAGCCTGGCCTAGAACTCACTGCAATCCTCCATCTCAGCCTCCTTAGTGCTGGGATTGAAGGTGTGTGCCTCCACGCCTGACTCCAAAATACAACTTTTTATAAAGTAACCAATTGTATGATTCAAAGAAATTTACCTGTTGATCAGCTTGATTGCTAATGTATTGTTTTTAATATTTTTTTATTTATGAGAGAAAGAGGCAGATAAAGAGAGTGAGTATGGGCATGCCAGGGCCTCTGGCCACTGCAAATGAACTCCAGATGCATGTGCCACCTTGTGCATCTGGCTTTACATGGGTACTGGGGAATTGAACCTGGGTCCTTTGGCTTTGCAGCAAGCACCTCAACCATTAAGCAATCTCTCCAGCCCTATTCTATTGTTGTTTTATTTTTATTTTTATTTTTTGGTTTATCATGGTAGGGTCCGTCTCTAGCCCAGGCTGACTGACTATGTAGTCTCAGGGTGGTGTTGAACTCACACTGATTCTCCTACCTCTCTGCCTCTCAAGTGCTGGGATTAAAGGTGTATGCCACTGGCTTAATCTATTGTTTTTAAATATTTATTTATTTATTTATTTATTTAAGAGAGAGAGAGAGAGAGAATGAGAGAAAGAGGCAGATAGAGAGAGAGAGAGAATGGGCATACCAGGGCCTTCAGCTGCTGGAAACAAACTCCAGAAGCATGTGCCACCTTGTGCATCTGGCTTATATGGGTCCTGGGTAATTGGACCTGGGTCATTTGGCTTTGCAGACTAGTGTCTTAACCTCTAAGCCTTCCCTCAAGCCCAATCTATTGTTTTTAATGTATATTATCCAAGCATTCAAGAATGCATATTGAGAGCCTGGCGTGGTAGTGCACGTCTTTAATCCCAAGCACTCCAGAGGCAGAGGTAGGAGGATCGCAGTGAGTTCGAGGCCACCCTGAGACTACACAGTGAATTCCAGGTAGGCCTGGACTAGAGTGAGACCCTATCTCAAAAAAACAAACAAGCAAACAAAAAAAGCGTATTGATAGTTAATATTGTGCAATTATTATTTTTCTGAATAGTGGAAAATGAAAATCACTGTGACTTAGTTAAGCTCCGGGATATACTCCTTTGCACCAATATGGAAGACCTGAAAGAACAAACCCACACCTGTCTCTATGAATCATACAGGTCTAACAAACTGCAGAAATTGGGCTTTACAGATGTGGGCCCAGATAACCAGCCAGTCAGGTGAGTACAGAGATCGTCACCCTTGGGACTCAGGAGATGGCTCAGTTGGTAAAATGCTTGCTATGTATTTTACTAGTTCCCATCCCCAGAACCCATATAAATAGTTGGTGGGATGGTACACACCTTTCATCCCAGCACTGGGGAGGTGGAGACAAGAGGATCCCTGGGGTTTGCCTGGACTGCAAGCCTAGCTGAATTGCTAAACTCAGATTCCGTGAGAGACCCTGTCTCAGTAAATAAGGTGGAGACCACATGAGGAAGATATCTGACATTGACCTATTATTGCACATGTACCCCATACACATAGCACTCCCCCAAAGGAACAAACATGTACAAATGCATGTACACCACACATACACATATAGCCATGGGGGAAAAAAATTTGCTGTAACATGTAAATTGAATATGCCTGTTTTTTTCTTCTTGTTTTTATGAGGTAAGGTGTTGCTCTAGCCCAGGCTTACCTAGAATCCACTATGTAGTCTCAGGCTGGCCCCAAACTCTCAATGATGCTCCTACCTCTGCCTCCTGAGTGCTGGGATTAAAGGCGTGTGCCACCATGCTTGCCTTTGTATTCACATTAAAGAAAATTCATTTATCTACTTGCAAGCAAGGAGAGAGGAGAGAGACAGAGTGGTCATGCAAGGGCTTCTTTCTGTTGGAAACAAACTTCAGCCACATATGCACTTTGTGCACCTGGTTTTATGTGGGTACTAGGGCACTGAACTCAGGTTGGCAGGCTTTGCAAGCAAGCACCTTTAACTGCTGAACCATTTCCCCAGGCCATGTATTAGCATTCTTAATATACAAATAATGAAATTTCTTTTTTAGTTTTCAAGAGGTGTATAAAGCCAAAAGACAAGAGTTTTATGATCAATGTAAGAAGGAAGAAGCTGAGTTGAAACAGAGGTTCATGCAATGTGTAAAGGAGAAAGAAGCGACATTCAAAGATGCTGAAAAAGAGGCAAGTTCTACTGAATTGATAGTAATTACTCATTTTATTTGTCCTATTCTTTTTATTTTTATTTATTTATTTGAGAGACAGAGAGAGAGAGAATGGGCACACCAGGGCCTCAGGCTAACCTGGAATTCACTCTGTAGTTTCAGGATGTCCTTGAACTCATGACAATCCTCCTACCTCTGCTGGGATTAAAGGTGTGAGCCACCATGCCTGGATTTTCTATTCTTTTTAAAAAATATTTTTATTAGCCAGGTAATCTCAGGGTGGCCTTGAACTCACAGAAATCCTCCTACCTCTGCTTCCTGAATGCTGGGATTAAAGGTATGCTCCACTACGCTATGCCTTATTCTTTTTTTAAAAAATATATTTTTATTTTATTTATTTGAGAAAGAGAGACATGAGGCTGCCAGGCCTGATGGCACTACAAACTCCAGACATATGTGCCACTTTGTGTGTCTGACTTTACATGGGTACTGGGTAATTGTACCTGGGTCAGCAGGTGTTTCAAGCAAATGCCTTTAACCACTGAGAAATGTCCCCCAACTCCACTGTATCCATTCATTTCTTTGGGGGATAATTTCAAGATATAAGGATTAGGGTGGGAGAAGAAATTTACTATCCTTCAAAAAGTAGCTATTGGGCTGGAGAGATGGCTTAGCAGTTAAGATGCTTGCCTGTGGAGCCTAAGGACCCAGATTCCATTCTCCAGGTCTCACATAAGCCAGATGCACATGGTGATGCATTTGTCTGGAGTTCATTTACAGCAGCAAGAGGCCCTGGCATGCCCATTCTCCCTCTCTTTCTGTCCTTCTCTCTGTCTCAAATACATTTAAAAAAAATTAAAAAGTAGCTATTAAGTCTGGGCAAGATGGTGCACGCCTTTAATCCTAGCACTTGGGACACTGAGGTAGTAGTACCACTGTGAGTCTGAGGCTACCCTGTGACTACAGAGTGAATTCCAGGTCAGCCTGGGCTAGAGAGAGACCCTTCCTAGAAGAAACAGAAAAAAAGTAGCTAGCTACCATGCAGAATCTGATTACACACCCTTTATAAAATTATAGCCTATAATTTTATTTTTTCCTAGAGTATTTTGAAAATTTGTCATTGTCCTGTATCTGTAATGTAATGAGGCAGAACTGTCCTTTCCAATTACTTTACTATTATAAATTGGATTCTCCTGCCTGCAGTTCTCCCAACATGCATTGCATGCTGAGGGCCTTTTAGTTTTAGGGTCTTGGGGGAAGGGCTTCCCCACTCCTATGGCTCCACTAGGCATCGCCCTAGTGAGATCCCTCTCCAATTGCTATAGTCCTGTGACAAGTATCTAGCTGGGTCCTTGAGCCAGCTATGAAAGCCTTCAAAATCCATGTGGAGACTCAAATAGCAGGAAGCATTGAAGTCTCTTCATTCTTTTCTTTTCTTTTCTTTTCTTTTTTTTTATTTATTTGAGAAAGAAAGGGAGAGAAACAGGGAGAGAGAGAGAGAGAGAGAGAGAGAGAGAGAGAGAGAGAGAATGGGCAAGCCAGTGCCTTAATTGCTGAGCCATCTCTCCAGCCCTTAGACATGATTCTTTTAGACTGTTTGGTATCCAGGAAAAAGGCAAGTTTGCTTTTTCTTATGTCCCACCACACTGTGTCTTGATTCACAACTACTCATTTGCCTTTCAGCTGCAGGATAAGTTTGAGCACCTTAAAAGGGTTCAGCAAGAGGAGATAATAAAACTTGAAGAAGAGAGAAGGAAATTGGAAGAAGAGATTGTAGATTTTTATAAAATGAAGGCTGCTTTTGAAGCATCTCAGACTCAGGTGTGCACCAATACAAAGAAGGATAAAGACCGTAAGAAATAGTCTTTTTCTGACCATTTCTGTTACAGAATCCCATCTGCTCTGTTCATCTACCTGTGAGATTGTCTTCATGGCATTTAATTTTGACTGGAATTTAAGTTTCTAAAAATGTACTTATTGGGGCTGGAGTAATGACTCAGCAGTTAAGGCACATGCCTGCAAAGCCTTAAAACCTGGATTTGATTCCCCAGTACCCACATAAAGCCAGATGCACAAAGTGGTGCATATGTCGAGAGTTCATTTGTGGTGGCTGGAGACCCTGGCATGCCCATTCTCTCTCTCTCACTCTTCTCTCTCTCTCTCTCTTTCTCTCTCTCTCTCTCCTTGCAAATAAATAAAAAAATTCCAAAAACTTTAAAAAAATGTACTTATTGCATATCACACTAACTAGAAGGCAACATGCTTGGGAGGACGTAACCTTGTCTGTTATATTACTATGTTATAGCTAATGTAGTATTCAGCAAGTATTTCATAAAATAAAAATACCAAATAGCATATAATAGTATAATACAGATTTGGCCAGATGGAGGAAATACTTTATTATAGATGTGTCTTTGACTTCTGGAGTGACTTTCACAGTTCCTATCACGATAGCTTGCTTTGATATTCATAAGCATGAAATATTGTCATGAAGAGGTCATTATGAACCAGGTGTGGTGGCTCAAACATATAACTTCAGTACTCAAGAAGCTTAGGTAGGACAATCACTGTGAGTTCGAGGACAACCTTGTCTACAGAGTGAGTTCCAGATTAGCCTTGGCTAGAGTGAGACACTGCCTCAAATAGAAAAAAAAAGAAGTCACAGTCAGGTGTGGTGGTGCACACCTTTAATCCTGGCATTCCGGAGGCAGAGGTAGGAGGATTGTCATGAGTTCGAGGCCACCCTGAGACCACATAGTGAATTCTAAGTCAGCCTGGGTTCACTGTTGAGTATCTCCACTGGTGATTTCTCTTTCTCCCATTGAACCACAAGCAGTGTAGCTTTTTGCAGCTTTCTGCTAGCTGTTTGCCAATATTTTGTTGAGAACTTTTGCATCTATGTTCATGAGGCAGGTTGGTCTGTAATTTCTTTTTTGAAATTTAATTTTTATTGTTTAAAATTAACAACTTCCATGATTGTAATGGAATTCCCTCCCTCCCCCCATTTACTTCTTTGAAACTCCAGCCTCCATCATATCCCCTCCCCCTCTCAATCAGTCTCTCTTTTATTTTGATGTCATGATTTTTTCCTCTGATTATGATGGTCTTGTATAGGTAGTGTCAGGCACTGTGAGGTCATGGCTATCCAGGCCATTTTGTGTCTGGAGGAGCATGTTGTAGGGAGTCCTACCCTTCCTTTGGCTCTTACATTCTTTAGGCCACCTATTCTTCAATGGACCCTGAGCCTTGAAAGATGTGATAGAGATATGAAAGTGCTGAGCACTCCTCTGTCACTTCTTCTCAGCACCATGATGCCTTAGGGCTGGAAGTCTTAGCCATAGCAATAAGGCAAGAGACACACATAAAAGGGATACAAATTGGAAAGGAAGAGATCAAGTTATTATTTGCAGATGACATAATTCTATACATAAAGGATCCTAAAGACTCTACCAGCAAACTGTTAGAGCTGATAAACACCTATAGCCATGTAGCAGGATACAAAATAAATACACGGAAATCAGTAGCCTTCCTATATGCTAACAACAAACACACAGAGGATGAAATCAGAGAATCATTCCCATTCACAATTGCATAAAAAATATAATAAACCTAAACAAGGAAATGAAGGATCTATACAATGAAAACTTTAAAACTCTCAAGCAAGAAATCACAGAAGACACTAGGAAATGGAAAAACATCCCTTGTTCCTGGATTGGAAGAATCAATATTGTGAAAATGTCAGTCTTACCAAAAGCAATCTACACATTTAATGCAATCCCCATCAAAATTCCAATGGTATTCTTCACGGAAATAGAAAAAACAATCCAAAAATTCATTTTGAATAACAAAAAATCTCGAATATCTTTTTTTAAAATTTAATTTAATTTAATTTTTTCTTAAGTTTTATTAAGATTTTCCATGATTATAAAAATATCCCATGGTGTTACCCTCCCTCCCCCCACTTTCCCTTTGAAATTCCATTTTCCATCATATCCCCTCACCATCTCAATCAGTCTCTCTTTTATTTTGATGTCATGATCTTTTCCTCCTCTTATGATGGTCTTGTGTAGGTAGTGTCAGGCACTATGAGGTCATGGATATCCAGGCCATTTTATGTCTGGAGGGAGCACATTGTAAGGAGTCCTACCCTTCTTTTGGCTCTTACATTCTTTCCGCCACCTCTTCCACATTAGACCCTGAGCCTTGGACGGTGTGATCGAGATGTTACTCAGTTCTCCAGTCACTTCTTTCCAGCACTATGATACCTTCTGAGTCATCCCAAGGTCACTGACATCTGAAAAGATAAGATTCTCTACCCAAAGTCGAATATCTTAAACAATACCGAGCAACAAAAATAAGGCAGGTGGTATCACCATACCTGATTTTAACCTATACTACAGAGCCACAGTAAGTCCGGGTAGCTATAGCCACCTGATATTCGATAAAAATGCCAAAAATACTCATTGGAGAAAAGACAGCCTCTTCAGCAAATGGTGCTGGGAAAACTGGATATGTATCTGTAGAAGGATGAAAATAGATTCTTCTCTCTCTCCATGCATAAGAATTAAGTCCAAATGGATTAAAGACCTTAACATCAGACCTGAAACTCTGAAACTGATAGAGGAAAAAGTAGGGGAAACTCTTCAACATATTGGTCTTGGCAAAGACTTTCTGAATATAACCCTCATTGCTCAGGCAATAAAACTACAGATTAGACTTCTGGTTAAGATGGTGGCGTAGGTACCATGCCAAAGCAGCCTGGGGGGGGGGGAGCCAAAAATCCCAGCAAAATACACACTTTTACTAAAAAGTGAGGTGTACAGGAAATTGAAATGGCAGTGGAGAATTAGGAGAGATTCAGAGCATCCAGAGCCCACACAGGCCGGCAGAAGCACCTCTGGCAGGTCCGTGCACTGCGGTGGCGGTGGTGCACCAGCCAGCTGCCAGGCTTGGCTTGAGCCACAGGAAAAGCAAAGTGAGGAGATTTTCCACTCACACCAGAACTCTTCACAAACTCAAGAAACGTGAAGGGAGAATGGCAGTGAACAACGGAGGAGCAGATCACAAGGTAGAAGAACACGTAGAACAGCGAGAGAACTAGAGCAGCATTGGCAGCCTCCCCTCTCCCACCGCCAGTGCCCAGCTCCAGCGAACAGAGCAGCAGTCCAGGGACCCAGCCACACCAACTTGAACAGACAGTGGGACCCAAGCAGGAGCAAAGGTAGCTGGGATTACACCAGGGAAGGGTCTCACCTGGTCACAAGCTGACTTGGAACCCCCAACAGACCAGAAATCTTAACCTCCTTGTAGTCAGGATTAAGGGAGTGGGTGAGGCACTACACAGCCTAAGGGACAGACAGAGGATCTGGTTGTCATAATACCTACTCCTGGATAAATACTCTGAGCTGTTTTTCATTGAAAGTGTACATTGTTTAGTTAAATTTTAGAAACTATCTGTATTTGGTTCCACTCAGCCTATTTGAATACTGTCATAGCAGGCAAACCCAACACCTACCGTCACTTTTATAGATACTCTGAGAGTCTTGAGAGCCACACCTAGCGCCTTAAGCTCCTACCCTGAAGTTATATAACATTAGATTGATTGACACATCTAATAATACCCAGCTAACTAGAAAATCCAATCATTAAATAATCCAGGATGCAAAAATATATACATTATAACACAAGACACACCAAAAATCAAGACAATATAAATCCTCCAAAAAGTATTAATGCATCAAAAATGACCTCCAGTGAGAAAGAGTTAGAGGAAATGCCTGACAAAGATTTCAAAAGAATGATTATAAATATGTTCAAAGAAGTCAAAGAATAAATCAAAGGAATGAAAGAGGAAATCAAAGGAATCAAAGAAAACACAGGACACCAATTTAATGAAATAAAGAGATCAATACTAGACATGAATAAGGAAATAGAAATAATAAAGAAAAACCAGTCAGAAATACTAGCAATGACGACCACAGTTGAAATAAAAATCTCTGTAGAAAATCTCACCAGTAGAATGGATGAAGGAGCGGACAGAATATCTAAGCTAGAAGACCAGGTGTCAGATCCAATACAGTCCAACAAAGAGAAAGACAAACTAATAGAAAAGTATGAGTGGGAATTTCAAGATATTCAGGACACTATGAAAAGACCAAACATAAGAATTCAGGGCATAGTAGAAGGAGAAGAATTTCACTCCAAAGGCATAGTAGGCATTTTCAACAAAATCATAGAAGAAAACTTCCCCCAAATTGGGAAAGAGGTGCCAATGCAGACACAGGAAGCCTTTAGAACACCAGCCAGACAAAACCTGGAAAGAATCTCTCCTCGCCATATTATAATCAAACTACCAAACACAAAAACCAAAGAAAAAATATTGAAAGCAGTCAGAGAGAAAAATCAAGTTATTTACAAAGGCAAGCCTATCACGATTACAGCAGATTACTCAACACAAACTTTAAAAGCCAGAAGTGTGTGGAGTGATGTATTCCAAGTCCTGAAAGATAACAACTGTCAACCAAGGTTACTTTATCTTGCAAAGCTATCCATTCAAATAGATGGAGAAATAAGGACATTCTATGGCAAAAGTAGGCTAAAGGAGTATTTGAAGACAAAACCAGCTCTACAGAAAATACTTGAAAGAATCCTCTATGCTGAAGAGAAAGAAAAGCACACATATAAGGAACTGGACAAAAACAAACAATACCCAAATACTAGTTAACATAAGAGAGCAAAGTAAAACCAGAAGAACTACAAAAAAATGGCAAAAATGAATACATACCTTTCAATGTTATCTCTTAATATCAACGGCCTGAATGCCCCAACAAAAAGGCATAGGTTTGCAGACTGGGTTAAAAAGCAGGATCCTTCAATTTGTTGCCTCCAAGAAACCCACCTCTCTACAAAGGATGGTCACTATCTTAGGGTGAAAGGTTGGAAAATGGTGTTTCAAGCAAATGGACCTAGAAAACAAGCAGGGGTTGCTATCCTAATACCTGACAAGGTAGACTTCAGTCCAACATTAGTTAAGGAAGATAAGGAAGGCTACTTTATATTGGATTTAAGGCACCCTCCAATAGGATGACATTACAATCCTAAACATATATGCACCTAACATGAGGGCCCCCAAATTCATCAAACAACTGCTGTTAGAACTAAGGTCACAGATAACACCAAATACAGTGGTAGTGGGTGACTTCAACACCCCACTCTCATCAATTTACAGGTCATCCCAGGAAAAAATAAACAGAGAGGGATCTGGACTAAGTGAGGTCATAGAAGGAATGGACCTAACAGATATCTACAGGACATTTCATCCAAATGCTGCAGAATATACATTCTTTACAGCAGCACATGGAACATTCTCTAAAATAGACCATATATTAGTACACAAAGCAAAGCTTAACAAATACAGGAAAATTGAAATAATTCCTTGCATTCTATCTGACCACAATGGAATCAAACTACAAATCAATAGCAAGAAAGGCTATAAAATCATGGAAATTAAACAACATACTACTAAATGATGAATGGGTCAATGAAGAAATCAAGAAGGAAATCAAAAAATTTATAGAGTCAAATGATAATGAGAACACAACATACCAAAATCTCTGGGACACAATGAAGGCAGTCCTAAGAGGTAAATTTATAGCTTTAAGTGCCTATATTAAGAAATCAGAAAGGTTGCAAGTAAACAACCTAATGCTTCACCTTAAAGCCTTGGAAAAAGAAGAACAAGGCAAACCAAAAATCAGTAGACAGGAATAAATAATAAAGATTAGGGCATAAATTAATGAAATAGAAACCATAAAAACAATCCAAAGAATCAATGAAACAAAGAGTTGGTTATTTGAAAGGATAAACAAGATTGATAAACCCTTAGCAAATCTGACCAAAAGAAAGAGAGAAGAGACACAAATTAATAAAATCAGAGATGAAAAAGGTAACGTCACAACAGATGCCAGAGAAATTCAAAAAATCATAGGGACATACTATAAAAGCATATACTCCACAAAGTATGAAAATCTGAAAGAAATGGATGATTTCCTTGATTTATATGACCTACCTAAATTAAATCAGGATGAGATTAATCACTTACATAGACCTGTAACAAGCAGGGAGATCCAAGCAGTTATCAAAACTCCCCCAAATGAAAAAATTCCAGGCCCAGATGGATTCACTGCTGAATTTTACCAGACCTTCAGAGAAGAATTAACACCATTGCTTCTTAAGCCTTTCCATAAAATAGAAAAAGAAGGAATCCTACCAAACTCCTTCTATGAAGCCAGCATCACCCTGATACCAAAAACAGGCAAAGATAGAACAGAAAAAGAAAATTACAGACCAATCTCTCTCATGGACATAGATACAAAAATTCTCAACAAAATATTGACAAAAAGAATACAATAATATATCAGAAAGATCACCCTGACCAAGTAGGCTTTATCCCACAGATGCATGGATGGTTCAACATACGTAAATCGATAAATGTAATACATTATATATATGGACTGAAGGACAAAAATCACATGATCATCTCATTAGACACAGAGAAAGCATTTGACAAAATCCAACATCCCTTCATGATAAAAGTCCTACAGAGACTGGGAATAGAAGGAACATATCTCCATATAATAAAGGCTATTTATGACAAGCCTACAGCCAACATATTACTAAATGGGGAAAAACTGGAAGCTTTTCCACTAAAATCAGGAACAAGACAAGGGTGTCCACTGTCCCCACTTTTATTTAATATAGTACTGGAAGTCTTAGCCATAGCAATAAGGCAAGAGACACACATAAAAGGGATACAACTTGGAAAGGAAGAAATCAAGTTATCATTATTTGCAGATGACATGATTCTATACATAAGGGACCCTAAAGACTCTACTAGCAAACTGTTAGAGCTGATAAACATCTACAGCCATGTAGCAGGATACAAAATAAATACACAGAAATCAGTAGCCTTCCTACATGCTAACAACAAACACACAGAGGATGAAATCAGATAATCACTCCCATTCACAATTCCATCAAAGAAAATAAAGTACCTTGGAATAAACCTAACCAAGGAAGTAAAGGATCTCTACAATGAAAAGTATAAAACACTCAAGAGAGAAACTTCAGAAGACACTAGGAAATGGAAAAACATCCCTTGTTCCTGGATTGGAAGAATCAATATTGTGAAAATGGCAATCTTACCAAAAGCAATCTGCACATTTAATGCAATCCCCATCAAAATTCCAATGGCATTCTTCACGGAAATAGAAAAAAAACAAAAATTCATTTGTAATCATAAAAAACCTCGAATATCTAAAATAATACTGAGCAACAAAAATATGGCAGGTGGTATCACCATACCTGATTTTAACCTATACTACAGAGCCATAGTAACAAAAACAGCATGGTACTGGCACAAAAGCAGACATATAGATCAATGGAACAGAATAGAGGACCCAGATATAAGTTCAGTTGGCTATAGCCACATGATATTCGATAAAAATGTCAAAAATACTCATTGGAGAAAAGACAGTCTCTTCAGCAAATGGTGCTGGGAAAACTGGATATGTATTTGTAGAAGGATGAAAATAGATTCGTCTCTCTCTCCATGCACAAGAATTAAATCCAAATGGACTAAAGACCTTAACGTCAGACCTGAAACTCTGAAACTGATAGAGGAAAAAGTAGGGGAAACCCTTGAACATATTGGTCTCGCAAAGAATTTCTGAATATAACCCCAATTGCTCAGGCAATAAAACCACAGATTATCCACTGGGACCTCATGAAATTACAAAGATTTTGTACTACAAGGATACTGTGGATAAAGCAAAGAGACAACCTACAGAATGGGAAAAAAATCTTTGCCAGCTATATATCTGATAGAGGATTAATATCTAGGATATATAATGAACTCAAAAAGTTAAATAATAAGAAATCAAACAAGCCAATTAAAAAATGGGCTATGGAGCTAAATAGAGAGTTTTCCAATGAAGAAATATGGGTGGCGTATAAGCATCTAAAAAAAGGTTCTACATCCCTAGTCACCAGGGAAATGCAGATTAAAAGTACATTGAGATTCCATCTCACTCCTGTCAGATTGGCTACCATCATGAAAACAAATGATCATAAATGCTTGTGGGGATGCGGAAAAAGAGGAACCCTTATACACTGTTGGTTGGAATGTAATCTGTTCCAGCCATTGTGGAAATCAGTGTGGAGGTTCCTAAGACAGCTAAAAATTGATCTACCATATGACCCAGCTATAGCACTCCTAGGCATATATCCTAAGGACTCATCCCATTTCCTTGGAAGTACGTGTTCAACCATGTTTATTGCTGCTCAATTCATAATATCAGGGAAATGGAACCAGCTAGATGTCTCTTGACTGATGACTGGATAATGAAGATATGGCACATTTATACAATGGAGTTCTATTCAGCAGTAAAGAAAAATGAAGTTATGAAATATGCAGGAAAATGGATGGATCTGGAAAGGATTATACTAAGTGAGGTAATCCAGGCCCAGAAAGACAAGCACAACATGCTCCCTCTGATATGTGGATCCTAGCTACAGATGATTGACCTTCTGTGTGAGAAGGAAAAAACTCAGTAGCAGAGCCCTCCTCCTTCAGCCAATTAAAGGATACTTTCAGGAGCTCACTTATTCCCACAGAAGCACACCCTCCGGGCCCTGCTCCCTCACATTACAGACATCCCCATTCCAGTAGGCTCAACACTTGATAAGTGAGGGAGTGAACCCAAAAAAATTGCTCAATTAGAACAAGAATGACACGAACAGGCATATGGCCTTGAATCAGCCATCTATGTGGATGGGATAAAACTGAACTGGAATTCAGGACATAGCCTGAATTGGTGATGATTGTGAGGAGCAAGTGAGGCCACAACAAAGTCTAACTGTGTTCCCAGTGGACCGTGTGTTACGTACTTAACGTATTTTCCTTGATGTGTGTGAACGTTACTCAGTGAACCAGGGGCATGTCCGTGATTTTCCAATACTTACCCTTCTGGTCCTTCATTCCACCTGCACCCACTGTCGGGTCAAGATGGCTCTCGAGAGTCTCACCCTAGGTTCGCTCTCACCCTAGGTTAGGGAATCGGGAGCTTTTTGGACCGAGAGAATGCCACGACCATGATGGGAATCTCTGTGTGCTAGGGAAAGGAGGCACCTGACACACACGTTACGTAAGTGGTCACATGCGCATGGGACACGCAGAGCTTACAGGTGAAGTGAGAAACTGCCTGTGAGTCCTGAGCCCCTTTCTAGCCAGAGGACTGATGTCTGTTTGAGGCAGTAGACGCAGAGAAGTGTCCGAAGTATGAGAGGGCAAACAAAATGTGAGTAAAACCCATATGCCAGTAGGGACATTCTTCAGGCCTTATAGGCCCAGGGCAAAATTGCTGAAGGCAGGCCAGGAAGACTTAGGAGTATCGGGTTCCAAACGTGTACTCTGAGGGTTTGTGCACGCATTCGCAGGCTCTCGAGAACCATTGTAACCCAACAGTGGGTGCAGGTGGATTGAAGGACCAGAAGCGTAAGTATTGGAAAATCACAGACGTGCCCCTGGTTCACTGAGTAACGTTCACACACATCAAGGAAAATACGGTAAGTACGTAACACATGGTCCACTGGGAACACAGTTATACTTTGCTGTGGCCTCACTTGCTCCTCACAATAATGACAAATTCAGGCTACGTCCTGAATTCCAGTTCAGCTGCTACTAGAGCTCAGGAACAGCTGGAAAAAGCAAGGGAAAGAAGACCAGCCATGGGCACTGTGGGAACCGCGAGATGGCCTGGCGGTTAGAGCTTCTTGCTGGGAAGCTAAAGGAACCCGGTTCGAATCCCTGGGACACATGCAAGCCCGATGCACAAGGGGGCGCTCATGTGCGGTAGGGCACCAGGTGTGCCAGTTCCCTCTATCTCTCCCTTTCTCTTCCCTTTCTCTGTCTGTATCTCTCTCACATTGAAATAAGTAAAATGCTTTCTATTTCTTGTGGGGGTAGGGGGACGTTAAGGTGCTCAACACAGGTTTCTGAAGAGTGAGGGCCTCCGTGGACAGCACCTGTCATGTGTACTAGGAATTTTATTCCGATTCAATTCCTATTCAAAACCCGTCCAGAAGTAATTAAGAACCTATGTGAGTGGCATTCCACACAGAAGGAAGAGTCCTTCCACCTCTGCAATTGGGTGGAAGCAAAGCACGCTCCTTAGAAGTCCTGGAGTTGTCAGCCTCTCTCTCAAGAAAGCTGGACCAGCATCCCTGCATGGTTTAGAAAAGGGCACACCTCATCATCACCAGGGACAGGGGAAAGTGGGCAGTACACGCGAGTGGACTCAGGCGTTCTCGACGATTTTCAAATGTCCGAATGTTTGATGTGTGAGGCAGCCTCACCTGGTCTGTCAGCTGGCCTGGCACTCGTGGAGGCCCTCCTCCTTCAGCCAATTAAAGGATACTTTCTGGAGCTCTCTTATTCCCAGAGAAACACACCCTCCGGGCCCTGCTCCCTCACATTTCAGACATCCCCATTCCAGTAGGCTCAACACTTGTACGTGAGGGGGTGAACCCGAAAAAATTGCTCAATTTGAGCAACAGCGACTCGGGCAGGCATATGGCCGTGCCTCAGCCGCCTTTGTGGATGGGATAAAACTGACCCATTTTCTGAAGACAGCCGATTCCCGAACCTAGGCTGAGAGTGTTGCTCTCAGCCTAGGTGAGGGAATCGGGAGCTTTTCGGACAGACAGAATGCCACGACCATGCAGGGAATCTCTGTGCGCTAGGGAAAGGAGGCCCCTGACACACACGTGACTTAAGTGGTCACATGCGCATGGGACATGCAGAGCTTACAGGTGAAGTGAGACACTAACTATGAGTCCTGAGCCCCTTTCTAGCCGGAGGACTGACGTGTTTTTGAGGCAGGAGACACACAGAAGTGTCCCAAGTTCGAGAGGGCAAACAGAATATGAGTAAAACCCGTATGCAAGTATGCACATTCTTCATGCCTTATAGGCCCCGGCAAAATTGCTGAAGGCAGGCCAGGAAGACTTAGGAGTGTCGGGTTCCCAACGTGTACTCTGAGGGTTTGTTCACGCATTCGCAGGCTCTCGCGAGCCAACGTGACGCGACAGTGGGTGCAGGTGGAATGAAGGACCAATAGGGCAAGTATTGGAAAATCACGGACGTGCCCCTGGTTCACTGAGCAACGTTCACACACATCAAGGAAAATACGGTAAGTACGTAACACAGGCTCCACTGGGAACACAGGTATACTTTGCTGTGCCTTCACTTGCTCCTCACAATGATGACAAGTTCAGGCTACGTCCTGAATTCCAGTTCAGCCGCTACTGGAGCTCAGGAATAGCTGGAAAAAGCAAGGGAAAGTAGACCAGGCACGGGCACTGTGGGAACCGGGAGATGGCGTGGCGGTTAGAGCTTTTTGCTGGGAAGCCAAAGGAACCCGGTTCGAATCCCCGGGACGCATGCGAGCCCGATGCACAAGGGGGCGCTCATGTGCGGTAGGGCACCCGGTGTGCCAGTTCCCTCTATCTCTCCCTTTCTCCTCCCTATCTCTGTCTGTTTCTCTCTCACATTTAAAGAAGTAAAATACTTTCTTTTCCTTGTGGGGGCGGGGGGACGTCAATGTGCTCAACACAGGTTACTGAAGAGTGACGGCCTCCTTGCCCAGCACCTGTCATGTGTACCTGGGAATTTTATTCTGATTCAAATCCTATTCCAAACACGTCCAGAAGGAATTGAAGAACCTACGTGAGTGGCGTTCCACCCAGAAGCAAGACTCCTGCCGCCTGTGTCATTGGGTGGAAGCAAAGCACCGCTCCTTAGAAGTCCTGGAGTTGTCAGCCACTCTCTCAAGAGAGCTGGACCAGCATCCCTGCACGGTTTAGGAAAGGGGACACCTCATCATCACCAGGGACAGGGGAAGTGGGCAGTCCACGCGATGGACTCAGGCGTTCTCGACGATTTTCAAATGTCCGAATGTTTGATGTGTGAGGCAGCCTCACCTGGTCTGTCA